>MU225550.1:2705332-2732383 GCA_018584345.1 Thuja plicata
CCAGGGTTCAGATCCTGGGGTCTCACAGTTTTTGGATGTCGGTCTTTGCAAAAAGTGTTTCCCGCTTCTGGGTCGGCTATTTCGGGTTCCGAAGTGTCAATTGCTAAATTATATTTAATATAGGTCCTCTCCTAGGGGTAAAGGCTTTAATGGAAATTTAATTCTCCTATGTCAGCCTCCTTAGAAGATTGTGCCCTAGCTTCATATAAAAGGGAGCCTTTCTCCTCTCATTTTCTCTAAGTCCTCTATTGAAGCCTAAGCATCCTTGAGCAATTGAAGAGCATTATCTAGTGAAGTCCAAGAAAGAAAAAGGAGAAAGATTTCAAGAAAGCATTCATCCATTCAAGCATCCATTTTCATGAAGGAGATCCATTGGAGGCCATTGAAGGATTCAAGCTACATAGTGCCCTTTTGGTGATCTCTCCATCCACCTTCTTCCAAGTCTATTCCAAATTCAAGAACCCATTTAAGAATTGGTGTTGGAGATCTACAAGAAAGATATTGAAGACATCCCAACTTTTTTACATTCCACATATTGAAGCATACTTGTGGATTTAAGGATTCAAATCTGCCACAAGGACTTTGACAAGCAAGGTGAATTTATGTATTTACTTTGTCTATTTCTGCAATTTCAATTACATATATTTGAGGTTAATTCCAAAACCAGGGTTTGAATAACGCAAACCCCTCCCCCACAACAAACAATCCTCTTTTTCTTGCAGGTACAGGTTCAGAATTGCAGATTTGAGACCAGATATGGATACCCTTTTTGACTTTCTTTCGGACGGCGCAAACAGATTTTCTGTCGGACTTGTGCAGGTTAGGGTTGACATTATTGGGTTAGGGTTGAAATTTGTGGGTCAAGGTTGACCTTTTTCATAAGACGACATTGGAATGGAAAAATATTTATGGGTTTTTTTTGTCTCTGCGTTCCAGTTCGGGATCAACTGTCAAATTTTCCATAAATAGTCTACAGACCTCAGAAAACAACATTCTTTGATCTGCAACTTTGTAAGGTTGGTTCTTCTTTCTATCCTTTTCAATTACTATAATCAAACATATTCATTTAATTAATTAACAGAATTTAAGCTCCCCTTCTTTATTCTCTTTTCCAAATAGTTGATTCATTTGTGCATTAGCCCTTCCTTTGGGTTTATCAACTTGGATCTTCCATTTGTGCATTTGAGGATAGAAAAAGAGCATCTTATCTTCTCCTTAATCACAATTGCAATAAACAATCAATAAAATTAAATTAAATGTAAGGTAGGGTTAAGGAAATCAATATACTCTAAGCAAATCGAACAAGAATTAACAATCAAACCCCCTTATACTAATTTTATATCTTACATTTTGGTGGCATCTATTTTATCTATTACAAGTACATATTAAATACAAAAATGTAGATTAAAATAAATACATATAAGAGACATCATCCATGTCATCATATCATAAAATTCATAGCATTATAGAACATTAGGCATCATCATAATCATAAGAATAAGCATCCATAAATCAAATAGATCAGATAATCTTTCCAAAATAACATCTCATATATATCTCAAAATATGTGCTAGAATAAAAATATCATGATGTTTGTCTAAAAAAGAGATCACAAGCTCACAAAATATATGCAACAGGTGTCTATAATATGGTCAAAAAATAGCTACATCTGCCTCCCCCTTTGAACCAGTGGGCCTAGGTTGTACATCTATGGAAGGTCTGTTGATGGGACTTTGGTGATTGGGTCCGCCAGCAGATGTAAGTTGTCACCAGGTACCGGGGTACCGACAAACTTCACCTGCAAAGGTTGTCCAGGGAAATGAAATTCCCTAGGCCTCCAAGAACCTGAGGGTCGGGTCTCGATGGTGCGAGGCTTAGTTGGGAGATGTGACTATTTTTGAGTGGGATAGCTGGTTTCTTCAACTTGTTCTCTCCGGGGATTCAAATAGGTGAGGTTTTCCCAAGTATTTTACACTTAGCAAATAAACTGAAAAAGATCTTGCAGAGTTAGAAATATTCTATCTACCTATAGTTATGTTTAAACATTCAATACATCAATAATGCTCTGATATACTACACTAAATACCAAAGAAATACACAACTATCAGTTCATATTTTATCGGTAGCGAGGGAAAGGAGGTTGTTAATCTACTTAAAGTATCAGAGCAGAAGACATGAAGAACATTAAACATAAAATACCATTAACTTAGAAGACAAAGTGCCAACAATGTCATTGCAAGAAATCTCTCTTCTTCATTAACATTCCTTCTAGCGAGCACCGGTGCATGGTACAATGGTGGCTCTAAGGGAGCATCTGACTATTGAAAGCTTAAAGATCAAGGAGCATTGAGCTATGCCATTGAAATGAAAATACTGCTTTTCTATTACTACGGACTGCAAAATCATCAATTTTTCCGACCCTTGGAATAGGGCCAGACTTATAGTTTATACACATTTTCCTTCTAACCCTAACCCTAACCCTATTTTATATCTTTCCATAAAATATATTATCCGGTGGCCGGTACTACCTGCACCACTTTACAAAAGACCTCGAGACAGAAAAGGTCTGACATGTTACAAGAATAAGACAAGAAGATGGAGTGGAAGAATTGGCCTTGAGAAGAGAGCCAAGAAGGAGAAGGAAGAAATCCAATCCCTCAGGGATTGAGGCTACATGCCTCAAAAATGAGAAAAGTGGCACCCTATCTCCAATGTGCTAGGTGTACTTCTGAAATGGCGCCTCGGGAAGACCCATTGTCCGAAAACCTCTCATTGATCCGACATGCCTTGGAATAGCTAACTGCCTTTTGAAAAACCTTTATTAACTACTTCAAAAGTGACTGGTCGGCCCTGGGGACTGGGACGCGGATCACCGAAAGAATACAAAAATGTATGATCCGAGACTCCGGGATCCGGGAACTTACATTCCAAAAGAATAACAAATACAAAAAATACCTAGGTTTTTTCTGGCCCTCAGAGAATCTTTATTATTTCTTATTGTCATTGAAAGTCTGGAGGAGACAGGATATTCCATCTTCATCAACCTCTTTAAGGCTAGCCCGTCGGTACTTAGCCACCTCAATCTGTTCCCCTAGGTCTGAAACATTCCCCTTAAATTCATCGGCCATCTTTGCCGCATCATGGCCACTGAGTACCATGCAAGTTATTCTCATCATTTGGGCTCCATCTATTCCCTCTGGGGATTGATACCTTGATTCCATAAGCTCATCGAACTTCCCCAGGATGTACTCCTCCGGTGTGCAAGTGTCAGTGCTAAATGGATCAGCTCTGGAGACTTTCGTAACAAAAGACTTGTATAAATTAAAAGAATATTGCACTACATTGATCTTTTCCTCCAGAGTCCCCACCAGTTGCTTGATTACCCCCAATGTGAGGTCAAGTCTAGAGTGCTGGGTCCTCACAAAATCAAAGGACTCTTCCCCCAAAATTCCCGATTTGGAAACAATATCTTCTCCAAGGCCGAGGAGCTCTTCTATATCAACTTTCCATGCCTCATAATTTTTGATGTCACCCTCCCATATGCTGATGGCGGTTTTGGCCTGATGTAAGACATGGAGGGCTGCATATAGGTCTAGAAGGGTAGATACCAACAAGCGCCAGACATTTCTCAACTATAGGGCGATCCACTCATCGACTGCTTGGGCCTTCTTTTTCATCACCCGTAGTGAGTCTATGTCACTCTGCGATAGTGGTGCATCAGATGTGGAGGCCTTCGGAGGTATAACATTGATAGGCCGGTCCAGCTTAGTTAGAAACCCCATAAGGTTTGCATTTTTTTCCTTCTGTGCCTTGAGCTTTTGAGCCTCCTTTTCATAGCGAGCCTCCACTGCCTTGGTCGCTTCTTCTAACAGGTCTACTTCACCCTGTTTTCCCCTCTTCTCCAGCAATACTTCTGTAATACTATAATCTCTGGCCTCTGCCATCGCTTCGTCTGTGTCTGGGGAAGGCGTCGCTATCACTGCGACTGTCTCCCCACCCGGCTTAGTCCAAAGGGTGTGGACTGTCTGGGCTTTCTTGACCTTTGGTGGGTTCTGTGCTTGGGCCATCATCTCTGCTAAGGAAAGGTGGGCCCAGGGCATTGCTGGAGGTGCCTTTCTCTTTTAGGATTCTATTAACCATGGGGGTGGTAGGGGTGGCTTGGTAGCCAAAATGTGTTCCTGCGACTTCTCCCCGATATCTTTCTGTGCCCCCTCATCAGGATGAGCTTCCTCTGATTCCTTCCCTATGTCTCCTGGTTCACCGGTGACATTTCCTCCAGTGACACCTGTGTCTTCTGCCCCGACGTCTGTATCTTTGGCCATGTCTGGGTCTTAATTTGTCCCCTTGGGTTTTTCTTTGTCTTGTTTTTCTTTTTCTTCCTCAGCCTTTGTTGCTGGGATGTCCTCATCCATTGGTACATATTTTGGTAATGGGGGAGGTATTGGGCCAAGATTCAGTGTTTGAGCCGCAGTGATTACCTCCCCAAATGTCACCTCTGGGAGTGGCATTTGGAACACGGAGGCTGAGGTTACGGTTGCCCCCAAAGGTCTGGTTCCCCCAGCTGATGCCATTTGTTTACTTTGATTTTTTTGGTCCACTCCTGTGCCCTGTATCTCTAGGACTTCGGAGGAAATTTATTGTTCTACCTCTTCCTCTTCTTCTGCCTGCTCCTCCTGTTCCTGGGTAGGTTCCTATTCTGGAGCTTCCTCCTACTCCGGGGCTTCAGCTTCTGTCTGCATCTTGTCCCCCTGTGAATTCTTGAACTTGTCAGTTGTAAAAACATCGTCAAACTCATCCTGAGGGGGAGGATTTTCTAGGACATCAGTGGGCTCTGGTTCCCTCTCCAGCTCTGGGGAGTCAGAAGAAAGGATTTCAACTTGTGGGATATGAGGCATCCCCAGTTCTAGCTCTGCCTTTGGCTTCGGATTGAGTCTCTTCTTTTTCCTAGTGACCAAAGGTGGCCCTGCATCCCTTAGGGCCTTCTCCTCTCTCGGATCCACTCTGGTTGCCCTGACCATAAGCGCTATTAGTGAAGGGGAAGAAGGCAGACGGATGGGTCCGGTCATGAGCACCGGGGTTGCCAACCGCATGATTAATTTATCTTTCATTTGCTGGGAAGCTACAGTGATTGTTTTAGTTTCTCCTTAATGGGGGCCTATTATGGAGCTGGGGTTTCCATTATTCCTTTTCCCCTATCTTCTCTCTGCGAGGAAGTTCCGGCTCCCAGGGTTAACTTTGGCACTGGCTGGGCAGCCCTGCGGACACTCTCGGGGCACACCCTCTTGAAGTAGGTGTGGCTGCATTCGACCATGTTCCGGGTGAAATCTTCAATGGTGGGCCCCTCCTGGGCATTCCAGTCCACTGGTGGGAGGGCCAACTTGTCAATCCCCTTTGCTTTGTACTGGGGGTCTATTATGGATCCAGAGTCTGAGAAGTTATCTGGAAATCTCTGGAGCTTTAACCTTTCCATCATTCCCATAGTCATCTGGACGTAATGCCAGCTCTAGAATTCCATGTTGTCCTAGAAATATTCCCAGAAGTCTTCCATGTGGTATTGGTGGGGCTCTGATGCCCGTGGAAGTGCCGACGCAATTTTGCCGTGCGGGTCAAAATGCTTCCGCGCCAAGTAGAATTCTGCTAAGTTGTAGCTTTTGAGCTCGTTGTCTGCTTCCTTGGCCATGGCCAGACTACATGAGTAATTCCCACAGGTAATTGGGAATGGGATATTTGTCACCTTCTTCAAGGTGTAGAGGGCATGTAGTTCCATCATTTGTCTGCAATATTCTAAAATAATTATCTTGTTCCCACAATGTTTGGGTAACAAGTAAGGTTTCTCGGAGAATCTGGTTACCCTTATGTATGTATGTTGCTGGAACTGTATATAGTAATGGACATAGCTTCTGACCAGATTCATTTCCTCCTTGGAGAGGCAGTATCCCGCATCCCAGGTAGGTGTAAGTAGGTTGTAATAGATGAAGGCATCATTCACACGATAGAAACTGGGAAAACTGGCCTCCCATTAGATTTGTGGAAAAAAGCCCTCGGGAGCCTTCTGACCCAGGACAATCCTGAGTACGCCCGATGTAAGTAATCCATTGGTGGTGGGCCCTTGTTTTTCTAGGGCCTAGAGAATGTAGGAAGTCATATATAACTTTCGCTTTTGAACCGCCTATAGAAACTAAGAATCTACATGGTTGGAGATGATGGCAGCCCAATAAAAATATTCTCCCTTGGTGGAGATGCCCGGCAGAAAATAGTACATTCATGCTAAAAATTCTCGGGCATGGGGTTTCCTGAAGACCCGGGATAGTGCTATTATCCCCATATGGATACTTTCCTTAAATTCAGACTGGGGGAGTTCTAGCTTCATTCTCTTTGGATCCCTCTCCGGGGTCTTGAGCCAATTGTTATTTATGTATATTTGGGCTGCTTCCTCGAGCGGTTTGAACTGTGCTAAGGCATCTGCTCTGGTAACCATAGTTGGTTTGTCAAATTGAGGGATCCCCAAGCCCATTTGGAAGGTAGTGGCATCGAGAGACACCATAGGAGTAGGATACCCGGTGGGTTCTGGGGCTGCGAGTATGACGGCCTAGATAGAAGAGTTGTAATGTGCTGCAAGTGTGAGGATTAACTCTAGAGACTGCACTAAGCACAGAAGATAGGCAACTTTGAGGATCCCAGAATCCCCGACGTTGATCGCCAGCGGATCCCTGGACTGTTGCTGAATATACATCATTTTGACCAAGGCTTGCATCTCGGGCCATGTTCCGACGCTGGTTTCAGTGATTAATTGAACTTTGGAATCAATCTTTGATCCCATGATGGTGTTGTCCCTCGTGTACTTCATGGTGAGAGGCAATTTATCTAAGGCTTTCTCCATCTTAGATTTTATGGCTGCCCTGGTGACTGCCGTGAAAGGAAGTTTCAGACTCCCAGGTGGTGAAGATGCGGAAGCCTCAGACATGATGGAAGTATATTGGTTTGGAAACCTACAAGGCAAGGCAACCATCAGAACATATAGATAAATAAAACTCTAGGATCTGGAGACCTTACAACTGTGGCGCTTGCTTTCCCTGAAAAGCCAGCTTAGTTCAAAAATCCCAAAAAGTATATATATTTTGCAAACTTGGAAATTTAACCAATATCCGAGCTCGGGGGAGTTATCATACTTAGTAAAAGTAAGACATGGGTTGGGTGAGGGCAAGAGACCCAGAGTCTGGAAAACTAACCGTTGAAAGGTGTGCAAAAAGTGAACTGTCAGGCCCACGTGGGCGTCACGTGGCTATGCAATAAATGAAAGTTATGGCAATGGTGACGGAGCCAATTGTTTGAACATGCAAAAAGTAGAGGCCACTTGGATAGTTTTGAATGCATACGTGGGACATAAATGGGAGTCATTAAGGCTGGTTTATGAGGAGAGAGAAAACTGCCTGGTTGAAACCAGCTGAGAGCCGAGTTTCAACCAGGTGGTATCCTGCATGGAACAAGCTCACAAATTTTTGGAATGAGAACAAAGGAGGCACAATGAGATAGTTACGAAACTGGGTGGATATACAAAAAATATACATCATATATGACATATATACATCAGGGCCGAAAGGTATACACATGCAAAATGAAAGGATATACATCAATATACATCAAATACACACAAATTTAGAGCCGAGCTGAAGCGAAATGACTACCCTAAATAATAATGCACAAAATGTACAAAACTTACACTACCTGCAAAATATACTATAGCTACACAGAGGGCAGACAATGCTTTGGCAGAGCCGACCCACCAACGGGCGGCAAAACCAGACAACAAGACAAAAACAAAGCGAAGAAACAAGACAAAAAATGCAAGCAAAAGCCAACAGAACACAACAAAAAAAGACAAGAAGATGGAGGAGGAAAACTAGACAACCAACCTAAAAATTAGAGAAAGGAAGGAAAACAAGGTGCCTGTGAATGCTCTGCAACATTGTCTACTTTCAAGGACCACCACTTCACACCAGAAACCACTCGCAATTTGTTTAGAACAACTTGAAAATAGCTCGCACTAGACTCTGCTCAAATCACTGTGATATCGCTCTAAAATTCGCTCAAATTGGTTAAGTGTTTTAATCATGGTAATTGTGAAAATGACAGGTGATTTCTATTTATAGCCGGGGTAAAAGCAAGTTATCTTTCCTTCTGCAAACTCTAGAACAAGCTGACCTCCAGACTCTGGGCCCGGGGATTCTGTGCGACCATACTTTCTTACAAAAAGAAGGCATCGTGGCAGGGAATCCCATAGTTTGGAATTCGGATCCTAGATAAGGAACAACCAACTCTAGGACCGGGTCCCGGAGAAACAACAAAAAAAAACACAGAAATAAAACCAACACCATGGGAAAGCAAACCCGGGGAAGGAAAACAAAGAAACAAAGGAAAAAGACAAGGCAAAAGATAATAATAGGAAACAAAAAGGGGGACCCAACATTTTGCACACAAAATGTAGGGATGGGGATGCAAGGCATAACAAATGGAGAATATCTGGGATGAATGCCTTAGCGCATTTGAGAACTACCGAATCTCTGGTTAGCAAAACTGGAACAAATCGTTACTCGGAGTATCTTACTTGTAAAGAGTAACCTGTCTAAAAATTTGGCCATACGCGATTTAATCCATTATCTTTTCATCAGTGGTGAAGTATGTGCTTTAGAAGGAAATCAAGCCGATGACCTCTGGGAGAAGGAGAGAAGAGGAACTAAGTATATCAAACCCCGAAGTCATCAGATTTTCTCGTTTCCTCCGGAGACCAGATTTTTGTCCCATTTCCTTTTCTTGTTATTTTATATGCTTCTGGGTGGGAGGGCGGTACTTCTTTCACCATAAAGCTTAAGCTTAGCTAAATTTAATGGTGGTACTTCTTTCACCCTTCCACCCACCTTAATGTGCATAATGGGGGAGAAAACTCCAGACTTGAAAAGAATCTTTCAAAAGTTCAGAATTGGGTCAACCAACTAGTGCAACCGATCTACTCTCGATGTGTCTGATTACCTATCCCTTATTTTTATTTCACTGATTACCAGACTTCTAGAGATAAACCTGATGAAGATTACTCATAATATACTACCAAACTTGCAAGATAACTCCAGAGACCGGGATAATTCCACCATGTTAACAATAGATTCCTAAGTTGACCATGTTAAAGACAACATCCTGGAGACCAGATGTTATGCGAAGCATACCAATCCTTACAAAAGGGAGAGAAAAACGTTGGAACCCAAAAAGAAGACAAGAAAATCAAAGACAATGAAAGAAAAGGGTGGTCCCGGAGGATGGCCACCAATACTATTTACAAGGCTAGATACCTCCCAACAAGGCACCGAGAAAGAAACATTTACAAGCTAGGAACTTTACATAAAATACAACTTTGGGCAAACCAACCTCATTCGAAATAATGTTTGAGAAACTGTCCATTGACGGGAAATGGGATAGGTTCTCCAGTCATGGTGTTAAGGTAGTAGGTATTTTCCCCGCAAATCTCTGGGATTAGATATGGTCCGAGCCAGAGCCGTTGGAACTTGGTATGCTTTCCTTTCTTTTCTCGGGCCTTGTCCCACAACATGACTAAGTCTAAAATTTGAAAGGCCTTATATTGGGCCCTTCAGTCAAACCATCATTTTACCACTATTTGATGATGCGTGAAATGTTCAAGGGCTGTGTCTCACTGTTCCTCCATCCACACCATATTTAGGAGCCGAACCTCCACGATATTAACCCGGTCACTAAATTCCTGCATAAACTGCAAAACTAGGATCTGTAAGTTGATTGGGAATACTGGGTTCTAGCCATAAACCAGATGGAATGGGGATGTTCCCAAGGTGGCCTTAATTCAAATGTGATCCACCCAGCGGGTGAATCTCAACTTTTGGTGCCAATCCTGGGGATTTTGTTCTAGCAGGTGTTTGATCACTTCAAGTAGATTTTTGTTCATTGATTCAGCAACACCATTCCCCTGGGGGTAATAGTTGCTGGAAAAATTTAGAGTGATCTTCTGATTATAGGTCCATTCAAGTAATTGTGCTGAAGAAAATGCCAGACCATTTTCACACACTAAAGCAAAGGGCATTCCAAATCTTGTGATGATGTTTTCTTCCAGGAATTTAATAACTACATCTGCCGTGTTATTTTTACAAGGTATAGCTTCAGACCACCGGGTGCAGTAATCAGTTGTAGTCAGGATGTATCGGTGGTTGATAGATGAGTTGGGATTGATTTCCCTGATGAAGTCAAATTCCCATTGGGTGAAAGGCCTAGCCTCAAAGACTGGTTGTAAAGGCATAACCGGATTGCGCTCACGGTGTCCCGCGGTCTGACAAGTGTGGCATCTCCAAATGTGAGTGTAAACATCTTTGACTATGCAGGGCTAGTAGTATTCGGCCCAAAGGATTTGATGAGCAGTTGCGTCAGCTGAGCCATGCCTGGTTCCAAACTGCCCATGGAATTTGTTGATCATTTTTGTAGTTTGGTCTCTGTCAATGCACTGAAGGTACACTCCCTCGTAGTTCCTATGGTAAAGCGCAAAGTTTTTGATCATAAAGTGGGCACTTTTCATTTGCAGAGCATGACATTTATTGGGATGTAACCCCTCTGGGCATTTTTTGTTTAACAATAAGTATACCAGATCGGTATACCATGGGTCTCGGGTGATGGACTCCACCATGTAAGGTTGGCATTCTACGCGGGGAGTTTCTTCTGCCATTGCTCGACTTAGTCCCTGGCCTCGGACTATCTTCATGGGTTGCATTTCCAAGTCAAATTCCTCGAGGATGGCCATCCATTTCCCCCATCTTTCACCCAATTCAATCTGCATCAGCAGAGATTTCACAACCTGGTCCGGGATGATAGCATGTACCTTACTCCGTAGGATATAATGCCAGAATTTCTTCACGGCGCAAACAAGAGAAAATGCCTATTTTTCCAATGAAGAGTACCAAAATTTGGCATTCTTGAAGGGGGAGCTCATGAAAGCTATGGGTCGTTCTTCCCCTTTGACCTTTTGAGTTAATACTACCGCAGCAGAATGCGGCGAAGCAAAGAAGTAAATGTAGAACAGGAGGGAGTAGTCTGGACTAGCCAGGACAGTGCCTCCGTTATTGTCTGTTTGATCTGGGTGAATGCCCACTTTTCTTCAAGACTCCACTCAATCTTGGTATCCTTTTTCATCATCTTGTTGAGTGCTTTGACTATCTCAGTGAATCCAGTGATGAACTGCCAGACAAAGTTGATCTTTCCAAAGAAGGATTCCATCTCTTTTTTGCTGCCAGGCATTTGTAGGTTTAGCAGTGCTTCAACTCTCTCAGGGTCAATGGATATACCCTTCTCAAAGACAATATGCCTAAGCAATTTCCCTTTGGTGACCCTGAATATGCACTTCTTGGGGTTGAGGGATATTCCATACCGGTGACATCTCTCGTAGATCTGGGCGAGGTGGGCGAAATGGTCACACTTGTCCTGGGAAAAGACGGTCAAATCATCTGTGTAGATGATTATACACCGATTCACAAGGCCTTCGAAAGCAATGTCCATAGCCTTTTGAAATGTGGCCCCTGCATTAATTAAGCCAAAGGGCATCCTCTGATATGCAAACATTCCCCACTTGGTGGTGAACGCCATTTTCTCTCTATCTTTGTACTTAACCATGACTTGGTTATATCTGGAGTACCCATCCAAGAAAGACATCATTTGGGATCCATTTACTATTTGCAACACCTCGTCCAACAAGGGGAGAGGGTGATTATCCTTCTTGGAGGCCCTATTCAAGTTTCAGAAATCTACACAAAGGCAAATTTCACCGCTCTTCTTTCTCACAGGGACCAAATTGGCAACCCACTTAGTGTGCCGGATTGGAAAGATTATCTAGGCTGACAACAATTTCTTCACCTCTTGACGAATCAGAGGCTCGATCAGTGGGTTGACTGGTCGTTTCTTTTTTCAAAAAGGCTTAGCATTAGGTTTTAGGGGGATGGTATGAGTCATAATGGATGTGTTGTATGTTTTAAAATCCTCATATCACCATGCAATCACATCTATGTATTCTCAAAGAATCGCGAGAATCTTCTCCTTCTCCTCAAGGGAGTAGGAGGTGCCAATGTGTATCATCTCAAAATTTCCTCCCTCAGAGGAGGATGACATCTTTTCCTGACCCTGAGGGTCTGAGTCAAAGATATGTTCAAGCGTGACCATCCCCTTAGGGATGGTATTAGTGGGTAGGTCTATGATCCCATCGTCTTCGTCACCCTGTCTAGTATCATCATGGTCTCATTCCTCCACTATCTGGTCCTTGAAGATGCCAACATTGGCCATGAAGGCCAGGATATGTTGATCATCCTCAAAAAACTGAAAGTGGGTGACATTATTTGGAATGGACAGGGTGGGGATCATCTCAACCAAAAATCTCCAGAGTCGTGAGCTGGCCACGGGCTCAAGTGTGCTGGCAGAAATAGTGAGGGCATCCGGGACATAATTTCGTCGCCGGGGAATAAGATCAATGCTGAAGGCATCAAAATATTCAATAAGGCTCCAAGCCCGATTGTGGTATGTGGCCAGTCTCTTGTCATGACATGTATATTGACTCCGGACCTGTTTGACAACCAACTCCTAATCACCCAGAGCCCAGAGGCAGGTGATTCCTTTCCTTAATGCAAATAAGAGTCTAAGGACCAAAGCCTCATACTCTATAACATTGTTTATGCACTTGAACTGCGGCCTATAGGATGCGAGGAAGGATTTCCCTCATGGGTTGATTAACTCTACTCTGGCCCCACAGCCCTGTTTGAACTGGGACCCGTCGAACTTAAGGGTCCACAGATCGTTACTTGTAGTCTGGAGCTGGGGAGAGTGAGTAGTCCTTGGATTGCCTTTGGGAAACTTGGGAGGAGCTTCCTCCTGCACTGTTGGCGCATGGGTGAGGTTTTCCATTAGAGGGATTTGGAATTGAGATTCCCAGGGAAATTGCACCGAAGAAGTGCTTCCAGTAGGAATACTGGGTTTCGGGAAATCAACTGTATGTTCTTTGTTCTGGAAGGCATCGATGTGCCGGGCAGCGAAAAAAAGGCAAAGCTTACACTCTAACTCTAAATGTTTCTGATAGTGTACTCGGCACCAAGTACCAGACAAGAGTGTAGCGGGGGTCACTGCAGCTCCTTGGGAGTTAACCTCAACCCACAACTTTTACTCTAGGTCCTGGGTTCTCTGTAGAACTATGGAATCCTCCCCTAGGGTGAAATCAAATGTTAAGATTTCAAAGGGTTGGTACACCCCTAGGGAAGTCTCAGAGAAGAAGACCTTGCTAACCCTCCCAAATTCGATAAGGGCCTGCTTCATCTGGGGCTTACTCTCAACCCGAATCTTGTTTGATTCTCCTTCCCAGGGGAGCCATAAGTGGGAGAAGTCGGTCAAAAAGTATCCGTTCAAGGATTTAGACCAATTCCAACTTAATAACATCCCATAAGTCTCTGGGATGTCCACCACTTGGATATCGATTATGCTGGCTATTCTGGGGTCCTAGATAAGCTGTATCCAGACGTTCTTCAATTCCCCCACCATTTTCACAGTAGTTTTATCTAGTTGAATCACCGCGCCGTTAGATGGGGTGGGATAGAATTTGAGCTTCTGGTATATGGATAAGGGCATGATGTTTCCCAAAGCTCTGGATTCTACTAGGTAGTTGTGTATGTTTTTGCCTTAGATATTTAGGCCTAATAGGAAGGGAGGATCCTCATTGTTTCCCCTGAAGATAGCAGTGTTGACATCCTCAAAAGAGACAGTCTTGGGTGGGCGACTGACAACCTCCAGGTTTCCCAAGAGCTTCAGAAGAGACATTTTCTACTCAGGAAAATTTAGAAAAACCTCCATCAAGGTCATGGAGGTGGTGGTTTATTCTAACGCCTTTGTAATGTCAAATCTTCCTCCCAAGAATTGGTGGCTTCCCTCGGCTAGGTCTTTTGCTTGGTTGGAGCTAGAACCTTTTGGAGGGGCAGGCCGGTTAGTTGTATTTTCCCAAAGAGGAGTTTTCTTGGTAGGAGGTGTCAGCATGTAAACTGGTCCTTTACCAGCCTGGCTCCGCATGTTATAAGGAGGCCATGGGTTGGTGAAGGCATTGGCCTCAAAGGATGGAATTGATTCATCAAAGAATCCCTACAATTCAGATTCTTCTTCATCTTCTTCGGAGGATCCAAAGAAGATGGTCTCACAAGTGAATGCACCATGAGTTGGCTTTTGCACTAGAAGTTTTGGGGGAGTAGCATCATGCGATTGTTTCCTGTCCAGCTAGGAGATCATGTTGTTGTGCCTACTGTGGCTGATTCCAAGGGAATACTTTTAGACCTGATATTGCTGGAGTCTGTGATGGATAAATGTACCAGACTTGCTGGTCTATGGGCAGTGGCGGGGGATTCATTGCCATCGTGGGGTAACCCATTGCCAAATTGGGGTTATATACCCCAGTGTACATTGTTCCTCCAGGGATCATGTTGAAAGGCGTGCTTTGCCCAATCCCACCTGGGGATTTGTTGAGTCCACAAGATAGTTCTAAGGCTAGGTTGTAAACTTTCACCAAAGTATCTTGATCACCCACGATGGTTGTTCTCCAGAGGAGAGTGGAAACGAAGGGGTGCATTGTGTTGAGATAGGTCTGTATGGTTACTTCCAGGGATGGAATAAAAGGGCCTGTGCACCACTTGAAGGCACGTTGGAACTGATGATTGAATGCTATAAGGGGTTCATTAGGTTCTTTTCTGATGGAGATGAACTGGCTATGGGACCAAGCTGGGTCCACATGTACGCGAAATGCATCTAAGAAGGCATCCTCCATGTCCTGCCAATTGTTGATGGAGTTGGCTGGAAGGTTTAGGTACCAGTTCAGCTCACCCTGTCCCAGGGATAGGGGAAACATCCAAGTCACAACATCTTCATGTTGGATCTGGTGTCGGTTCATGGCATCTTTGTATGCCTATAAGTGTTCTTCTGCATTTCGTGAGCCTAAGTGCTCATATCGTAGGCAAATCTTCTCTAGGTGCGAGGGTAATTCATTGGCTACGCCCATAAAAGTTCCCATAGGGGACCCAGTGTTACCAAAGTATGCAGCCATTTGGGGAACTAGATTTTGAGTAAGTTGAATGCTGGTTCCTGGGATTGTCTAAGAAGTTTGGATATTCTGAGGTGTATTAGACCCTAAGACAATAGTGGCTGGTGCGGTCTTCGGTGTCCATTTATTTTGAGTAGGAGGCTCAAGTTCAACAAACCTTCTAGGGTTTGGGGTTGACCTAAGGATTCTCTCAAATTTTGCTGGGGAGAAAGACCCAATCCCACTAAAGGCTTGACTCCTAAAACTATGGCTTGGGGAACCCTCGAGAGGTGTAAAATTGGAATCTTGAGAGGGGGACAAGTTCATGCCCTCCTTCTAGCACCAGTTTCTATTGATAGGACTTTGGTGACCAGGTCCGCTAGCAGATGTAAGTTGTCACCAGGTACTGGCCAACTTTGCCTGCAAAGGTTGTCTGGGGAAATGAGATTCCCTGGGCCTCCAAGCACCTGAGGGTTAGGTCTCGATGGTGTAGGTCTCAGTTGGGAGATGTGACTATTTTTGAGGGGGATAGCTGGTTTCTTCAACTCGTTCTCTCTGGGGATTCAAATAGGTGAGGTTTTCCCAAGAATTTTACACTCAGCAAATAAACTGAAAAAGATCCTGCAGAGTTAGAAATATTTGATCTACCTATAGTTATGTTTAAACATTCAATACATCAATAATGCTCTGTGATACTACACTAAATACCGAAGAAATACACAACTATTAGTTCATATTTTATTGGTAGCGAGGGAAAGGAGGTCGTTAATCTACTTAAAGTATCAGAGTAGAAGACATGAAGAACATTAAACATAAAATACCATTAACTTAGAAGACAAAGTGCCAACAAAATCATTGCAAGAACTCTCTCTTCTTCATTAACATTCCTTCCAGTGAGCACTGGTGCATGGTACAATGGTGGCTCCAAGGGAGCATCTGACTACTGAAAGCTTAAAGACCAAGGAGAATTGAGCTCTGCCACTGAAATGAAAATACTGCTTTTCTATTACTACAGACTGCAAAATCATCAATTTCACCGACCCTTGGAATAGGGTCAAACTTATTATTTATACATATTTTCCTTCTAACCCTATTTTACATCTTTCCATAAAATATATTATCCAGTGGCCGGTACTACCTGCACCACTTTATAAAACACCTCGAGATGGAGAAGGTCTGACATATTAGAAGAATAAGACAAGAAGATGGAGTGGAAGAATCAGCATTGAGAAGAGAGCCAAGAAGGAGAAGGAAGAAATCTAATCCCCTGGGGATCGAGGCTACATGCCTCATAAATGAGAAAAGTAGCGCCTTGTCTCCAATGTGCCAGATGTACTTCTGAAACGGCACCTTGGGAAGACCCATTGTCAGAAAACCTCTCGCTGATCTAACGTGCCTTGGCGTAGGTAACTGCCTTCTGACAACCTTTATTAACTACTTTGAAAGTGACCGGTCGGCCCTGGGGACTAGGACGTGGAGCACCGAAAGAATACAAAAATGTAGGATTTGGGACTCCGGGATCCGGGAACTTACGTTCTAAAAGAATAACAAATACAAAAACACCTAGGTTTTCTCTGGCCCCTGGAGAATCTTTATTGTTTCTTATTGTCATTGAAAGTCTAGAGGAGAGGGGAGATTCCATCTTCATCAACCTCTTTAAGGCCAGCCTTCTGGTACTTAGCCACCTCAATCTGTTCCCCTAGGTCTGGAACATTTCCCTTAAATTCATCAGCCATCTTTGCCGCATCATGGCCACTGAGTACAATGTGAGTTATTATTGTCATTTGGGCTCCATCTATTCCCTTCGGGGATTGATACCTTGATTCCATCAGCTCATTGAACTTCCCCAGGATGTACTCCTCTGGTGTGCAAGTGTCAGTGCTGAATGGGTTAGCTCTGGAGACCTTCGTAACAAAAGACTTGTATAAATTAAAAGAATATTGCACTGCATTGATCTTTTCCTACAGAGTCCCCACCAGTTGCTTTATTACCCCCAATGTGAGGTCAAGTATGGAGTGCTGGGTCCTCACAAAATCAAAGGACTCTTCCCCCAAAATTCCCAATTCAGAAACAATATCTTCTCTGAGGCCGAGGAGCTCTTCTAATTCAACTTTCTATGCCTCATAATTTTTGATGTCACCCTCCCATATGCTGATGGTGGTTTTGGCTTGATGTAAGACATGGTGGGCCACATAAAGGTCTGGAAGGGTAGACACCAGGAAGCACCAGACATTTCCCAACTATAGGGTGATCCACTAATCGACCGCTTGGGCCTTCTTTTTCATTGCCCGTACCGAGTCTATGTCACTCTGTGGCAGTGGTGCATCAGATGTGGAGGCCCCCGGAGGTATAACATTGATAGGCTAGGCCAGCTCAGTTAGCAACCCCATAAGGTTTGCATTTTTCTCCTTCTCTGCCTTGAGATTTTGAGACTCCTTTTCATAAAGAGCCTCCACTGCCTTGGCCGCTTCTTTTAACAGGTCTACTTCACCCTATTTTCCCCTCTTCCCCAACGATACTTCTGTAATACTATAATCTCCAGCCTCTGCCATCACTTCATTCACGTCTGGGGAAGGCGTCACTATCACTACGATTGTCTCTCCACCCGGCTCAGTCTGAAGGGTGTGGACTGTCTAGGATTTCTTGACCTTTGGTGGGTTTTGTGCTTGGGCCATCATCTCTACTAAGGATAGGTGGGCCTGGGGTGTTGCTGGAGGTGCCTTTCTCTTTCGGGTTTCTATTAACCATGGGGGCGGTAGGGGTGGCTTGGTAGCCAAAATTTGTTCCTATGACTTCTCCCTAATATCTTGTTGTGCCCCCTCATCAGGACGAGCTTCCTTTGATTCCTTCCCTATGTCTCCTGGTTCATCGATGACATTTCCTCCGGTGACACCTATGTCTTTTGCCCCAGTGTCTACATCTTTGGCCATGTCTGGGTCTTCATTTGTCCCCCTGGGGTTTTCTTTTTCTTCTTGTTCCTTTTCTTCCTCAGCCTCTATTGCTGGGATGTCCTCGTCCATTGGTACATCTTTTGGTAATGGGGTGGGTATCGGGCCAAGATTCAATGTTTGAGTCGCAGTGATTACCTCCCCAAATGTCACCTCTGGGAGTGGCGTTTGGAACACGATGGCTGAGGTTACGGTTTCCCTCGAAGGTCTAGTTCCCCTAGCTAATGTGATTTGTTCACTTTGCTTTTGTTTGTCCACTCCTATGCCCTATATCTCTGGGAATTCAGAGGCAATTTCTTGTTCTACCTCTTCCTCTTCTTCTGCCTACTCCTCCTGTTCCTGGGTAGGTTCCTGTTCTGGAGCTTCCGCCTTCTCCGAGGCTTCAGTTTCTATCTGCATCCATCCCCTTGCAAATTCCTGAACTTTTTAGTTGTAAAAACATCATCAAACTCATCCTGAGGGGGAGGATTTTCTAGGACATCAGTGGGCTCTGGTTCCCTCTCCGGCTCTGGGGAGTCAGAAGAAAGGATTTCAACTTGTGGGATCTGAGGCATCCCTAGTTCCGTCTCTTCCTTTGGCTTCGGATTGAGTCTCTTCTTCCACCTAGTCATGAGCACCAGGGTTTCCAATAGCATGATTAATTTATATTTCATTTGCTGGGAAGCTACCAACAATTGTTTCAGTTTCTCCTTAATGGGGGCCTCCTATGGAGCTGGGGTTTCCATTATTCATTTTCCCCTATCTCCTCTCTGTGAGGAAGTTCTGGCTCCCAGGGTTAACTTTGGCACTGGTTGGGCAGCCCTGCAGACACTCCCAGGGTACACCCTCTTGAAGTAGGCGTGGCTGCGTTCGACCACATTGCGAGTGAACTCTTCAATGGTGTGCCCCTCCTAGGCATTCTAGTCCACTAGTGGGAGGGCCAACTTGTCAATCCCCTTTGCTTTGTATTGGGGGTCTATTGTGGATCCAGAGTCTGAGAGGTCATCTGGAAATATCTGGAGCTTTAACCTTTCCATCATTCCCATGGTCATCCAGATGTAATGCCAGCTTCGGACTTCCATGTCATCCTGGCAATCTTACCCGAAGTCTTCCATGTGGTATTGGTGGGGCTCTAATGCCTGAAGAAGTGCCGACGCAATTTTGCTGTGTGGGTCAAATTGCTTCCGCGCCAAGTAGAATTCTGCTAAGTTGTAGCTTTTGAGCTCATTGTCTACTTCCTTGGCCGTGGCCAGACTGCATGAGTAATTCCCTCAGGTAATTGGGAATGGGATATTTGTCACCTTCTTCAAGGTGTAGAAGGCATGTAGTTCCATCATTTGTCTGCAATATTCTAAAAGAATTATCTTGTTCCCACAATATTTGGGTAACAAGCAAGGTTTCCCGAAGAAGCCTGTTACCCTTATGTATGTATATTGCTGGAACTGTATATAGTAATGGCCATAGCTTCTGACCAGATTCATCACCTCCATGGAGAGGCGGTATCCGGCATCCTGGGTAGGTGTAAGCAGGTTGTAATAGATGAAGGCGTCATTCACACGGCAGAAACTAGGGAAACTGACCTCCCATTGGATTTGTGGGAAAAAGTACCAGTGAGCCTTCTGACCTGGGCCAATCCTGAGTACACCTGATGTAAGTAATCCATTGGTGGTAGGCCGTTGTTGCCCCAAGGTCCAGAGAACGTAGGAAGTCATATAGAACTTCCACTTTTGAATCGCCTATAGAAACTAAGAATCTACATGGTTGGAGATGATGGCAGCCCAATCAAAATATTCTCCCTTGGTGGAGATGCCAAGAAAAAAATAGTACATCCATGCTGAAAATTCTCAGGCATGGGGTTTCCCGAAGACCCAGGATAGTGCTATTATCCCCATCTGGATACTTTCCTTAAATTCGGACCATGGAAGTTCTAGCTTCATTCTCTTTAGATCCCTCTTCGAGGTTTTGAGCCAATTGTTATTTATGTATATTCGAACTGCTTCCTCCAGTGGTTTGAACTATGCTAAGGCATTTTCTCTGGTAACCATAGTTGGTTTGTCGAATTGAGGGATCCCCAAGCCCATTTGGAAGGTAGCGGTGTCGAGAGACACCATAAGAGTAGGATACCCGATGGGTTCTAGGGCTGCAAGCATGACGGCCCAGACAGAAGAGTTGTAATGTGCTGCAAGTGTGAGGATTAACTCTGGGGACTATACTGAGCATGAAAAATAGGCGGCTTTGAGGATCCCAGAATCCCCGATGTTGATCGCCAGTGGATCCCTGGACTTTCACTGAATATACATCATTTTGACCAAGGCTTGCATCTCGGGCCATGTTCTGACATTGGTGTCGGTGATTAATTGAACTTTGGAATCAATCTTTGATCCCATGATGGCATTTTCCCTCATGTACTTCATGGTGAGAGGTAATTTCTCTAAGGCTCTCTCCATCTTAGATTTTACGGCTGCCCTGGTGACTACCGCGAAAGGAAGTTCTGGACTCCCAGGTGGTGAAGATGCAGAAGCCTCAAACATGATGGAAGTATATTATTCTAGAAACCTGCAAGGCAAGGTGACCATCAGAATGTATAGATAAATAAAACTTTAGGATCTGGAGACCTTACCACCGTGGCACTTTCTTTCCCTGAAAAGTCAGCTTAGTTGAAAAATCTCAGAAAGTATATATATTTTGCAAACTTTTAAATTTAACCAATATCTGGGCCTGGGGGAGTTCTCATACTTAGTAAAAGAAAGACGTGGGTTGGGTGAGAGAAAGAGACCTGTATTCCAAAAAAATAATCGTTGAAAGGTGTGTGAAAAGTGAACTGTCAAGACCACGTGGGCGTCACATGGCTATGCAATAAATGGAAGTTATTACGACGGCAATGGAGCCAACTGTCTGAACGCGTGAAAAGTGGAGGCCACTTGGATAGTTTTGAATGCATACGTGGGACATAAATGGGAGTCATTAAGGCTGGTTTATGAGGAGAGGGAAAATCGCCTGGTTGAAACCAGCCGAGAGCCGAGTTTCGAGTTTCAACCAGGTGGTATCCTGCATGGAACGAGCTCGCGAATTTTGGGAATGAGAATAGAGGAGGCGCGATGAGCTAGTTAAAAAAATGGATGGATATACATGAAATATACATCATATACAACATATATACATTGGGGCTGAAAGGTATACACATGCAAAATGGAAGTATATACATCAATATACATCAAATACACACAAATTTACAGCCGAGCCAAAGCGGAATGACTAACCTAAACAACAATGCACAAAATGTACAAAAATTACACTACCTACAGAATATACTACACCTACACAAAGGGAAGACAACCCTCTAGTAGAGCTAACCCACCAATGGGCAGCAAAACTAGACAACAAGACAAAAACAAAGCGAAGAAACAAGATGAAAAATGCAAGCAAAAGCTGACAGAACACAACGAAAAAGACAAGAAGACGGAGGAGGAAAGCTGGACAACCAACCTAAAAATTGGGGAAAGGAAGGAAGGCAAGGTGCCTGTGAATGCTCTGCAACAACTTCTACCTTCAAGGACCACCACTCCACACCAGAAACCACTCGCAATTTGTTCAGAACAACTCGAAAATAGCGCGCACTAGACTCTTCTCAAATCACTGTGATATCGCTCTAAAATTTTCTGAAATCGCTTAAGTGTTTTAATCACGGTAATTGTGAAAATGATAGGTGATTTCTATTTATAGCTGGGGTAAAATCAAGTTACCTTTCATTCCGCAAACTCTAGAACAAGTTGACCTCCAGACTCCGGGCCCAGGGATTCTGTGTGACCATACTTTCTTACAAAAAGAAGGCATCATGGCAGGGAATCCCAAAGCTCAGAATCTGGATCCTGGACAAGGAACAACCAACTCTAGGACCGGGTCCTGGAGACACAACAAAACAAAACACAAAAATAAAACCAACACCACAGGAAATCAAACCCGAGGAAGGAAAACAAAGAAACAAAGAAAAAAGACAAGGCAAAAGCCAACAACAGGAAACAAAAAGGGGGACCCAACATTTTGCACACAAAATGTAGGGATGGGGATGTAGGGCATTACAAGGTCCTACCTCTGTATGGAAAAAATATGTACCTATTCCTGGATGTGGTTTCCTAGGTGGTGGTTGCACAACTACCCCATTTCCCTGAGATCTCTAAGATCGATGGGATTGATGAGAGGTTGTATAACTCAGTACCCTCTATGTTTGTGGGACAACACTCTCATAATATCTTATCCAGTAATGAATCTCTCTATCTTCCTCCCAAATCTATCTCGATGCATCAATTCCTTCTTAGTATAATCTGTCAATAGCCTCCTATAGGATCATATTTTGAACACTCTCAACAAAGGCATGCACATCCTCCTCTTCCTATCTACCTCTAGCCTCTATTGTTTATTCTCTTCCCTCGACTATCTAAACATGTTTCCTTAGATCATCTCACTCTCTCTCTAACCTCTCCACCTCTCCCTCCAAAAATTGCATCATGTCAGTGAGCCAATGAACCTATGAGTCAATAGTATTATCCCTCACCTCTGAAGCCACTTCCCTAGCCTTTTCCTGTGAAGCCTTCCTCTCTGATACATCCTGGTGCTACTGATTTTGTTAATAGTTTTTTTTTTTTTTCCCTTTTGTCTTATCCTATTTTATTTTAGCCATGGTTGTCTTATGTTTCTGTGTTACTTTATCCACTTAAGTAATGAGTCCTGTCGTCATGGGTGGGGCCATTTTATTATTCCTTGAAAATTATTCACTTAAGTCCCATGGAGGTCCTTTATTTTACCTTTTTCTTATGTCACGCTTTGAATTTTTTGGTGGGTCTTGTGAAGTGATTATCTGGCTTGCCACATATCTCCATGCGATAGGATTGTCCCATTGATAAAGTATACATGCGTCAATTATCTGTCGGGCATACCATAAAGTTAATCAATGGTTTTGCATTATCGTGTGATCAAAATTTGCAAGAATTCTATGCATCATGCAGTAGCGAAATGATGACACCTATCCTTATTCTTCAATTCTAAAAGGTAGGAAAGGGGATAGTAAAGAAGGTACATGGCAGTTTTCCATTGAATGTTGATGGCCAGTTGAGACTCATGACAAAAAAGTGACAGGGATAGGTCTTTAAAGTCCTATATACTTGAAAGTCTATCTTTTAGCACATGTTAATTTTAAAGTAGATCTTTTAATCAGGTCTCAAAAGGTGCTCAAAATATAATTAGCCTCATTAAGTGATGTATGGTTGCTGAAAATTAAAGATCGAAAAGATGTGAAGGATTTCGCCATCGCGTGATCAAAAGATGCAGGTTCTTTATGCATTGTGAGATAACACGATGTTGCCACATGTTACTAAAGGTGGCGAGTTTGATGGTGGACCTTTGATGGAGGATTCAATGTAGTAAGAATGCCTGATGGATGCTACATGGAGTCAAAGTTAGTTGACAAAATCTCGCTGTGCATTCTGTCATTTTTGAAGAATGATCCACGATTGAGATTTAAACTGGGTTTTTTTTGGGTTCAGCTTCATTTTTCATGTTAATGTAAGCTGATATGACTGGAATTTAATTCAAAATGTGCCAATTTTGTCATCTTAATTACATATGAGTGTATAATTCATGAGCTACAAGAAGGTGATCACTTATTGTAGACATTTTAAAAGATTGTCAAGCGGTTTTCCTAGTTTTTTTAATTGTTGGTTACAGAGGGTGGCGTGCTTTTGATCAGTAAGTTTATGTATCATCACCTTTTTCTTTTGTTGTCTCTATGTTTTGTTCTTCTATGTGGGGCATTCTTTTCTGGGTTGTCTTGTGTCTAAGACTTGGTGTGAAGGGTTTTGAAGGTGAAGTGATGTAGGAAGCCAAGAGTTAAGTTTATGGGGTAGTCATGGCACCATTAAGGAAAAATTCTGGGAAGGTAGATTATGCAGAGAGAAATCTATTCAATGATTTTCTAGATTTGTTTCCTGAATAAAAAAATGATTGGGGTGAGGATAAAAGGATTTTTAAGGGAAGAAATTTTGTAGAAGGATTGTTTGATAAAGCTAAGGTTATGACTGATGCTATTATCCCCGAAACTGGTGTGAATCTCTTCATACTGTGGTTTGGGAAAAGAAAGGCACAGTCCCCTTCTTACAATGCATGGTAGTATGATCTAGGAAAATTGGTAATGTCAGGTGTTTTCATGGATGTAGATTTATTAGTATCTATTGCAGATAGATATGACCCCGTGCTAAAGGTAATCAAGAATAATGATGGTGATGTAATCCTTAGGGTTTATAGGGAAGAATTATAGGAATTTTTTGATCTATATGAGCCATCCCCCACTTTGGAGCCCATTGATTTTTAGGAGAGGCACCTTTATTTTTGTATTCCATGTTAATGCACATGTTCTTGGCAAAACATGTTGACCTTTTTGAGGAAACTATGGAATTGAAAAGAGAGAAAGATGGTGTTCAGTTTCTAGTACAGTATGGAGCATAGATATGTTATGGGACAGACCCAAGGCTAGCTTTGTAAGGTTTTGATAAAAATTTTACATCAATATTGAGAACCAAGTTGCAAGTGAATCCACCAAGGATTCCTAAAATGTTGCATGAAACAATAAAACCTTTGGAGATGGCTCCCGATTTGAAGATTATGCACAATTGGGGTGATATTTACCCTTACCCTGCAGCTACAGTGATTAGATTGTATGGATTCAATGGAAATCCTCATGTGTTTCCTTATCAAGTTCTATTTAGGGTTGGATTAATTGAATTATTATGTAAAATGGGTTGTATTTAGGAGTTGTCTGGAAGAGGAAAAGGGGACTATTTTCCCAAATATCACAATTGTGCACTATTATTTCATTTCAAAAGTTGGTTGGAAGTATTATGATAGAATTATTGAAACCTACCATATGGGTGTCAATATAAAGAGGGTAGTTGATCCTAGAGATTCCTTTAGTATCTTCTATAACAAAGTTGGTCGAAGAAAGAGGGAGCATCAATCCCATTATCCTGAAGAGTTATTAGAAATGAATTTGTTTTGTGTGATCAAGAATTGAAGAAAGACAAATGGGTGGCATATAAAAAATTGTTGGATATTGTCTATGAGAAGGAGCCAACTTATGATCCTTTAAAAGATTTCAAGACTTTTAGAAATAAAATGAATTCTTTGTTTGATCATTTCCAGGAGATTATGCTGGCTTTGCATGAAAAATGGAACAAAGTAAGATTACCCCCAACAAAGATACTTGCACAAAAGAGTGTTTTAGTTGAGAGACCAAAGATCTAGATTAAGGCAGGATATATGTAAAAGGTAATGCTGCAAAATAGGTAGTCATAAGATGATACTCTTAAGGAGGGTCAAGTCTTAGAGAAAAGACCAACATATCTGCCAGAATGTATTCCCAATCCTTATCATAAATTAAGAGGGAATTTGAGTGATAAAGAAGAAGAGAGAAGTAGAAGTCATCCTACTGAGTCTCTACAAAGCAGTGATTCTCATACTACATGCCCTTTGACTGATGAATAATTTAGTGATGAGGTTCTTAAGTTTACTAAGGAGGTAAAAGGAAAAAGAAAATTGCAAGGTGTTTCCACTTATCCTTCATTGTAAAAGAAATTAAAGCATGTAGATATTATTGATATAGATGACTCTACAATCAGAGATTCACCTCCCGAGTCCCCAATTGCATCTCCAAAGGATCAATCTTTAGATTCTCAAGATGATTGAAAAATAGTTTCTTAAAATGCAGGAGGAGGGGACTGTGGTTATCATTGAAGGTGAGTTCTAATCAGGTATGTTCATTATGCCACATCCATTGGAATGAGTTGTTAGTATTATTGAGGTACAAGGAAAAGTAGCGGATGAAGTAAGTAGAGCTTCTTGTAACAAGTATTTGTTTGATGATTGTTTTGTGAGGGAGGGACCTTTCATATAGTTTTTTTGGGGAACAAGCTTAAATAATTCAAGAAAAGGGTTGAAGAACAATAGAATTTAGAGCCTAGTAAGGATAAAAATTCAAGTGAAAGTGAGGTTAAAGATGAAATAAACAAGCAAATTCAAGCAATCACTCCTACAGAAGGGAAATAGATGATTGAAGATGCAGGAGTTCTAATATTTCCATAATGTGACATTTGATACTTTTTCCTTTCATGCTATCATAATGGAAAATGATCCAGTATACTGTAAGCTATGAAAATTAGAAGTAAGGGAGCATAATAATGAATCAAAAAACTCAACAACTAATAATATAAACTACATACATGATTGAACTGAAAAAGAAAAACTTAAACAATAAGGAAACAAGGAAGTGCGAAACCTCCTCAAAACCAAATCTAAGCTCCCATTTTTTATGTGTTTATGCTTATGGATGTGTGCTCAAGATGTGCTCCAAGCTTCAAAGGTATGTTCTCTAAACTGGCATTATAAGTTTACTCTTCAAGATTGGAATATCTAAGATGAAACTGACATTATGATGTTGCTTCAAAAGATGGATGAAATGTGAAGGAATGAGCCTTCTATTTATAGGAAATGGGGTTGAAAATGGGTGGTTCAGATGCAAAGATGAAGAGAGGTCAGGATGCCACTAGAAGAGAGCACATGGATTGTGCTTCTTCAAGTGCATCAAATTGTGATACTTGTCACAATATTATTGGGTTAAAAGTAGGGAGGAATGTGACCATTTAGGGAAATGAACCAAGAAGCCTCTAGAAGATAAGGCTCATAAAGAGGGTGTAAGAGGAATTTATGAGGATGTAAGAGATATTTATTCTTATGGATAAGCATGGCTTGAGATTATTGACTTTGGCTTTGGGGGTTGAGTTCCTAATCAAGGATTAGGAATGTGACATGGTTAGGGATAGAATTAGGATTAGGGTTAGGAGATACGATGAGTGATTAGGGGGATAAGGAAGGGTTAGCATGTGTGAAGAGGTTGGGATTAGTTTGAACTTAGGGTTAGGTGGTTGGGATTGGTTAGGTTAGCATGTGTGAAAGGGTTGGGTTGAGTTTGAACTCAAG
>MU225550.1:2732433-2746075 GCA_018584345.1 Thuja plicata
TGATTAGGGGGATAAGGAAGGGTTAGCATGTGTGAAGAGGTTGGGATTAGTTTGAACTTAGGGTTAGGTGGTTGGGATTGGTTAGGTTAGCATGTGTGAAAGGGTTGGGTTGAGTTTGAACTCAAGGATAGGGGTTGGGATTGGTTAGGTTAGCATGTGTGAAGGGGTTGGGTTGAGTTTGAACTCAGGGTTAGGTGGTTGGGATAGGTTAGGTTAGGGGTTGAAGGGAATATTAATGAATTGAATTACATAAATAACATATTCATTCAATAATAGGGGAATAGGGTTTTAATTAATTATTAAGCTATTGGTTTCTTTTAATAATTAATCAGGACTATAGCCAATTAATTGAATTAATTAGGGCTAGGGGATGACATAGGTCAATTAGGTAATGCTTAATTACTTAGCTGATATGTCCTAAAAGGCACTAAATATGATTAGATGTGTTAATCAGATTTAGGTGTCTACATATACCAATCAGGGGATGAGGCCATAATGGCATTGAAAGGGGTAGTCTTCAACAAGGATCATGTTGCTCTGGCTATTTGGTCATTGTCTCAGGGTGAGGAAATAAATAAAGGTAGTGATGCTACCTCTAGTTCTAAAGGATGATTAGTTATGAAGAGGGTAACATATACCTCTGGTACTAAAGCTGATGACCTAACTCTTAGTGAAGCTGAATTCAATAAGGAAGTAGCAGAGAAGGAAAAGACAAAAAAAAAAGAGAAATATAAAAGTATGTATGAAGAACTTGTTGTGGCCTATGGTATCCAAGAAAAGAAATTGATTCAATATGAGAGAAGTAATCTTCCATCAGGACTATCTAAGGCAATTCTGCAATATCCTTCTATCTCTTCCCCTTTACCATCAACTTCAAAAAATGTTCCACCTTCCTCAATAATTCATATTCTGCCTTCCCCTGCAACATCAGTGCATGATTATTATACATGTTCTACTGAGCCTTCAAGCACAACTAATGAAAAAAATACAAGAGTTGGATGGTGAATTAGCTGGAGAGAAGAAGGAATCCAGGAAAAGAATAGAGGATATAGTGAATACACTTTTGACACATGTCAGTGGTAAAATGGTTAGGAAGATGAAGAGTGTACATCATTTTTATTCTGTTCTCAACGAGGCATTAAGTGTATTCACAAAGGATAAAGGTATCCTGGAGTCAATTTTTGATAGGTGGATGAGAAGAACTCAAACAATGAGGGATGTATGATTAGGGTCTCAATTTGATAGTAATGCTACCCCTTTGATCATGCGCACTTATGAACTAGTGATTACAATGAAGGAATTTCATGATTTTCCTGATACTATTGAAAGAAAAATAAGGACCTTGTTTAGGGGATTCAAGGGATTGGAAAAATTCATGTTGCCAAATATAATTGATGAGGGATGTATTCTTAGGGTCTCAATTTGATAGTAATTCTTCCCCTTTGATCAAGCACACTTATGAACTAGTGATTACAATGAAGGAATTTCATGCTTTTCTTGATACTGTTGAAAGAAAAATAAGGACCTTGTTTATGGGATTCAAGGAATTAGAAAATGTCATGCTCCCAGATATAATTGATGATGTAGGTATAATCAAGCACATGCAGGATTGGCTAAATCAAACTACTAATATTTTGAAGGCCAAAGTAGATATTATTTGTGAAGATGGAGATACGGCTACGTTAACTGCATGTGTTTATAATTTGTTGGCTTGTCATTCCTTTTTGGAGTATTTTGAGAAGGAAATAGATCAGGCAAAAAATTGTTGATGAGGCAATCAAGTTCAAATGGCCATCAGACTTGGAGTATGATAGCTAGAAATAAAAAGTACTTAATGGGTATTTGAAGATGAGGTGTTTCCACCATAATTGATTGGTTAAAGGAAATAAAAAGATCATCTTCTTAGTTGGATGAATCAATAATTTTGATCTTGTGGAAATTTTACTTTTGTGTGATTTCTAAGGAGTTGTAACTGATTTTTTATTTTTGTGCTATGTGTCTTTCCATTAGCCTGAAGCTTGTTGCTCCCTTGTTTTCTATAAAAGGGAAAATCGAGGCTGGAAATGAGGATCTCAAAAGCAGGAAGTTTAAGTCTAGTTTTAGAGGTCAACTCTGATAGATTTTAGCCAGGGAAGAATGTAAAGGATTGTTACAAAATATGAAATGAAAGGGTCTTGCCATTGGAAAAGTTTGAAATGTAGTTTGAGTTCTTGATAATCAAATATAAATAAAGCACAAGCAGTTTCTTGTAAATCTCTCTCCTTCTTTTGAGTTGTATGAATTATGGATGAATTAGGTCAAACATTTATTTCATTCATTGCACTATTGAAAGTGTATGAAAATGTTTTTTTACTTTGATTCAAGTAATCAATTAATTGTTCAAAATATATTGTAGATTCTTGTGGTTTTATAACAGGATATTGTAAGAAGTATTTGTAGGAAGTTCTTAGCAGAAAATGTTGTGAAGTGATAATTTCTTAGGTCAAAATTGTCATGAATTTACTCATAAGCATGTCTTAGGATTTCCCAATGGATTAATGCACCGATCTTTTGTATGAACAAGCCTATTTACTTTCATCTATGGTTTCTGTTGGAATAAAATTTGAAAATATAACTACCACTTATATTGGGTTTAATTGATATATGTTTCATCTCAAGCTCTACAATACTCAGTAGATTAGTATAGATTTGGCTGATTTGTAATGTTTTCTCTGGTGTGTGCTGAGCATTAATGAGATTTTATACTTTTCTTGATACAATTATGTTATTGGATTTGTATATGATGAAACCTACCTATTGAGAGCATGCTTAGACATGCAAACGTTAGAGATATAAATGATATAATATACACTAACATGTCAAAAACATACTCAAAACAAAATATTTCACCATAACCTCCAATGAGCCAAACAAGGGCACCCAAGCCTTGTTGATTTTATCTTAGAGAAGGTTGTGGGTGTGCTCTCCATACACAATGAAATATCCCACTATGATTGAAATGAAAGATAAGTGAAATGAAACTAAGTTCAAAGCTTAAATGAAGATGGATGAAGAAGAGCTCAAGAACAAGTATGCGGAACTTGTCGCAAGCCTTCAATATGAGAGTAGATGAGAACTAAGATATAGTATTGAATGCAAGATTTAAAGCTATAAATGAACTAAAACTACCATGATTGAATGCAAATATCTACCACACAAGGTTAGTATAAAAAATCTAAAATGAATACAAGAAGCTCTAAATGCAAAATAGCATGATAACTCTAAATGCAATAATGATGGGTCAATTACTCTTGGCAATGCTCCTATTTAAAGGATTTTGGAGGGCTTGGGTGAGGTGGAGCACATGTGGCATCCACATAAGTGCCACATAAGGGACACATAAGCCATGTAAGAGGCCAAGTTTTCTCACATATGTGTGAGTAACTTGTGATGTGATGGGTCAATGTGTACTTGAAGTACATATGTAAGAGATCTTATCATAGATGTGTAAGAGGTGTAAGAGATTTTGTCCAATGGAACACTTTTAGAAAGTGTAAGAAAGTGTCATCAAGGTTGAGAAACCTTGTTGGCACCAAATTAGTATTATTTGAAAAGTCAATTTTTGGAAATTTTCTCACACATGTGTGAGCAAATAATTAGGACTAATGGGTGTAGGAATCCTAAAATTAGCCTAATTAATATTAGTTAATTAGTGACTAGGCTTATTTGGTGAGAGTGATGTGAGGTAGGGTAGGATCTAGGTTTAGATTTAAATTAATCCAAATTAGTTTTAGATTAATTATTGTTTAGAAGAATTAAGGCATGTGAAGGAATAAATAAATTATAAATTTATTTAAAGGGGAATTTAATATGGGAAGGTATTAAATTAAATTTAATACACTTAGGGGATAAGTATTCAAATCAATTTTAAATACTTTAGGAGAATGACCTTAATTTAATTAAATAAGTAGAAAATAAAACAAATATAATTAATTATAATATTGTAAAGGCGATTTTAAGTGTCTACATTTTGCCCCTCTTTGATGCGATGTCAAAAATGGCATCGTTTAAAGAAAAAGAAAAACAAGATGCCCCAGAGAGAATATAAAGTTCTACACCGACGATGTTGAAGGAGTGTGCCCCCTCGAGAAAATAATAGAAAAATATTTTTAATAAAATTTTCTCGAAAAGAGGGCAAGAAAGAGGGAGAAAATAGATAAATGCATGAATTATGAGGGGAGGAGGAAAAAATAGAGGGAAAAATGGGGTCTGTGATGGAAAACGGGTCCTTAGGGACCTATATAGTCCATGGGGGCCCTAGGAGAGGTCATTTTCATTCTCAAAGAACAAAAAGGAGAGAAGAGCGAGAGAGAGATGATAGACCCACGTGACTGTACACAGCTTGGAGAGCATGTTGGGACCTACCAGTGGCTGGCTAACGCAGACCCACTGGTGAGTTTGAAACCATTTTTGTATTTATTATTTAATTTTTGTCATTAATAGCATTTATGGCATCCAAAAAGGGGCAAAAACTTTTCGGGAGACGACGATCGGTGGATCATCATCTATGTAGACGAAGGTTGATTGATCATTGTCTTCATAGACAATGATCGATCAATTGTTGTCTCCGCAAACAATGATCGACTGATCATCGTCTACGCAAATGACTCAAGATGTCGTAGATGACTATGCTAAACAATCATTTGTGCAGACCGACAGGCACCAAAGGCAGCGGTTATGAAATTGCGTCTCCACCGATTGGCCTATGTGCCAATCCATGTTTGCGTAGGTCAATTGGCATCTGCGTCTATTGACCCAAAAAACATGAATAAATACTATGGGGAGGAAATAGAATAAAATAATAGGGGGGCAAGGTTCCCTAGACAAGAAATAGAATGACTGATATGTGTGATTGTGTGTGTAGGAGGATGTGAGACCATTCAGATTGTGAGGTGCTGGCATGAGACCATGGTGTTGAGAGATCGGCTGACAGTCATAGAGTGGTGACAGGTCACTTTATGTGTCCTAGAGCACATTCACTTATGGTCATAGTTAAGAGTGCATAATGCGCTCATGACCGCACTGATTGAGAGGTGGCACAACCCCACTTTGAGTTTCCACTTCCCGACAAGGGAAGTCACTATCACATTGTTAGATGTATGATGGATATACCGCATTCCCATTTGAGGGTTATTCTGGAGTATGTGTAGGAGGGGTCAGAGCCATACTTTGAGGTGACATTCAAGAAACCCTAGGACCAAACTCCCACTTATAGACATTGGTTATCTTGGAGGGCCGCTATGAAAGTGCGACCATGATTGTGTCGATTGGTGCTCTATTTAGTAGGTTTTATTAGAGGGTACATGATGCCTGACCATGTAGGGCATGGATTTCCATTGGATTGGTCGCACATTTTATGCATGATGTTAGAGTAAGAGGGGGATTAGTACTGATGGGGATACACCATCCTTGGACAGCTATACTATGACCTCCACATGTGTGCCTATCATAGAGGCAAGACACTGGGAGTAGGAGTGACACTCCTATTAGTTTGGGCCTGCAAGCATATTTTAGTGATACGTCCCATCTAGAGATATAAGACATGGGTGACCTATGATCCCTATGCATGCCGATATAGGCCACAAATCATATATGAGTTGACAGACTCAGTAGGCTACTAGAGACACCTGTTAGACGAGATGGTTGTATTTGTTTGGACACCATATGTAGGGTGTGAGGTGTGGGGTTACCAAATCCTACAACAATATGACTATTTAGATTATGGGTGGATGGATCCATATGTTTTCCAGTATGTCCAAATAGACTGCTAGTTGATTGGCAGGATGACCTACATGATTGCATGCTACATGCCCTCCCAAGTATGGAGGCATTTCAACCCGATACAAGATGCAGTGCTAGATGGATTTCCACATTCACTAGTCACATGGGAGGTAGGTATCCTCTGGGGGATAGGGGTGGAATCTAGGGGAGACTGAGCCTCATGGATAGATATGATACCATTTTCATTGTAGTAGGGATATGATGGGGTAGTAGACATAGGTGTGACCCCAACATATGCACAGTGGTGGGCCATACATAGTCCAGTGAGACTAACGATCCCAAGGGTCATTCGGGTAGGAGAGAAGCCCGTAGGAGGGTAGGATGGAGGTGTGGTTGATGGAGATGATGATGGTGTGGATGAGGAGGGAGGAGGACTAGAGAGAGGGAAGCCACAAGTGGCGGCCCATAGGAGACATGGATAGGTATAGATTCCTGCAAGTAAACCTCCTCCATTAATATAGGGACAGGGGCCATAGGTATAGGGACCACCACAAGGTCCAGGTCCACAAGTATAGGGACCATAGGTACATGGGTGATAAGGGCCACCAGAAGGCTATATTCCACAAGCCACCCATGATACTATTGTTGCAGAGCGGTCCACCTTGCAGACAAAGATATCACGGTTACAAGGGCTATTATCCACAACATAGGTGTTAGAGGCTGACGTGTAGATAGAGCTAGCTCGGGTATAGGGTTTACTAGCCACAACACAGACATCTGAGGGTAGAATGTAGACAGAGCTAGCCAAAGTGTAGAGGTTATTGGCAGGTGAGACTGCATGAGCAGATAGTGCTTAGAGTGAACTAGACACATTATAGGCTCAAGTGGATGGGGTGAGTTCACCATGATTGAGATCCATACAAGGGTCGTGGCTGGGGATGAAAAGGAAGAGTAGCTACCACAATAGCTAGATGCTATGAGACAGGAGCTGTAGAGTACGACTCTAGAGAGAGATACATATAGACATAGGGTAGAGGAGAACAGGGGACAACGAGATATCACTTTACAGGCTATGATAGGTTTGGGAGTGATCCAGGTAGTGCAGGAGGCTTTCTCTACACATAGACGAGAGACTAGGGAAGTTTAGAAGATGGAGTACTATAATCAACTATAATATGAGGCTATACCAGAGGGCCAGAGAGAGTCTTCCTATACATAGAGGTCTTCATCATAGACCATAGGCAGGGGAGCTTCACAAGCCTTAGTGGGGATGAGACCACCATGAGACAAAAGAGGTGATGGGACAGGTGGGGCTGGGCTATCCTCACGACCAACCACATGATTAAACTCAGTTTTTAGTTGATACACATGCAGGTTTTGATCTTGACTTATATGTACAATGACATTTTGAGATATACATGTACATGTATTTTTGACATTGATGTACTTTATTGGACATTTTTTGATATATACAAACACTTCGATTGATCGTCCTATTCGTATGATGTATGAGATTTATATATGCATATGATGATGACTTTATGACTGACATGTGTGATGTAGGATGAAATATGTGATGATACTGATGTATTTGTGATGCAGGATGTGATGTTTATGTGTTTTTAATGTTTTTATATGCACATGTATGCAATGTTTATATTATGGATGTAATGTTTATATGATGGATATAATGTTTAATATAATATAGAATAAATGGATGAACATTAATTGATGATTTATGATATAAGTGGATAATAATGAATGTAATGCAATGAACCTAATAAGGAATGAAATGATTAAATAAATGAATGAACCTAATGAAATGATTAATGATTAATGCAAAATAATAATGAATCTAATGAGCAATAAAATGATTAATGAGCAATGTAATGTGTAATGAGTAATGAAATGATTATTGGTTAATGAACCTAATGAAATGATTAATGATTAATGAATGAAACTAATGAGAAATGAAATGATTAATGGTTAATGCAAAGTAATAATGAACCTAATGAGAATTGAAATGATTAATGAGAAATGCAATGTGTAATGAGTAATGAAATGATTAATGAACCTAATGAAATAAAATGATTAATGATTAATGAATAATGTATAATGAATAAGGAGTAATGAGATAATGGAATGCATCTAGATAAGTAGGATGAATTTGAAGTCAATACTTAAACTCATCATGAAATAATGAATGCAACTAAATGGAGACTCAATATATTTTTGTGTATACCAACCAGCACTAAGAAGACCACATAGCTAGCTTTAGAGGGAATAAACAAGAAACTTGCCAAGAGTAACAAAAAATGCAACATGACCTAATCTAAGATTCAACCTAACTACATGATTTTCATGGGATTGCACTGTGTTAACCTTGGAGAGCACACCCTAGTTTGATTTTGCAAAAGGAGTTATGCACAATGTGTTAGAAAACACAAGTGGCATTATTCCTTTGTGTGGATGAGACTCTTAGACAAATATTTTGATAAGAACACAACTGTGAGATTTTGAGTCATGATGGAACCAATGAAATGCCACTCATGGGAGGATTTAATACACCCAAATATTTTTAAGGATTTGGTGGTATGTGTATAAATTTCCCCCACACTAAGGTATACATAGCCATGAATATAGACCAAACAAGAGTGCTCTTACACAACTATGACAAACAAATCATACTGCAAAGACATGCATTCCAATAGACACCATTCATGATGAACCAAGATATTAAGGATCGAGGCAATCATGAGGAGGATATATTAGAACATAAAAAAACAAAATCAATAGAAAGGCATTATGACCAAGAAGTCATTCAGTCCAAAATTTCTTTCCATGAACATGATTTTGTGATGGAGGATTGAGAAGTCAATGCTGGAAGGATGCATCCTGATGGGAAAATATTAATGGAGTATTGAAACAAGCATTCACTGGAAATTGCTTGTGAGTGAATAATAGCTTTGAAATTCAATCTGTCAGTTTATTTGTGAGAACGCTTGTGATCACTATGTCTAGGAAAAAGCTCAGCATTGGTGGGGTAAGCTCAATCATGCAGGAAAAAAGTTTTATTGCGGATACAAAAATAGAATGAAACTACTTGCACAGTTATGGGTAGTATAACAGATTTATTAGGACAAGGGGTTGGATGGAATGTAAAGGATGGTACAAATAGATGGTAGATCTAGCTTTGCATGGCGCCTGAAACATGTTTTCACCATGGTGCTTATCCATTGTGTCACCAAAGTGATTTTCACAAATGGATGATTTATTTCTCTTTTTTGCTTATTTTTTTTTTTAATTTTGCACTGATTTTCTTTTATTTTTTATTTTTCACGTTGCACAAAGGATTATAAACAAACTATACATAGAAGTGTTTGAGATGTACAATATTCATAGGACTAGGGACAAGAACTCCCTCTAGTGTTGCAATCTGATAAGGGCGAGAACCAAATTTAGCTGTAACCACAAAGGCCCCCAACCAGTTAGGCTCAAACTTGCCTTTATTTTCATGGTTCTAGAGGTTCTTCATATTGTGCTATAGGACAAGATCACCCACCTCAAACTAATGAGATTTGATCTTCTTATTGAATTGCAAGAGGAGGAAAGTCTGATACACACAAAGGTGGTTGAGGGAATTAAGGCATCTTTCATCAAGGATTTCAAGCTCTTGCAAGTGATAAACTCAAGATTCTTCTTTGGACATAAGATTCTTCATGGAGATTCTGAGGGAAGGGAACTCAATTTTGATGGGAAGAATGGCTTCAGTACCATAGACAAGGGCAAATGAAGTGAATCTAGTAGGTGTACATATGGGAGTTTGATAGGCCCAGAGGGCGAGATTTAGGTGGAGGTGTCAATCATGACCAGCTTCATCAATTGTCTTTTTAAGGATTTTTAAAATGGTTTTGTTGGTGGCCTTTGTCTGGCCACTACCTCATGGAAAGTACTTGGAAGAGGAATGTTGGGTAATACCAAATTTCTTACAGAGTTCTGTGACATCCTTTTTTTTAATGGGGTTCCATTATCAGTGATAATGTCTTGAGGAATGCCATAATGAAAGATAAGGTAGTTCAAAATGAACTTGGAGATCTTGTTTCCAGTTGTATATGTAAGAGGGATAGCCTTAACCCATTTGGTAAAATATTTTATGGCAACAAGGATGTATTTGTGGCCATTGGAGGAATTTGGAAAAATTTGGCCAACGAGGTCAAGTCCCTAGGGGGAGAAAGGCCAAGGGGTGATGGTATGTTGGAGGGATTGGGAGGGTTCATGTATCAGATCACCATGCTACTGACATGGCACACATTTTTTCACATAATGATAGGTGCCTTATTCCATTGTAGGCCAATAGTATCCAGTGTGTAGTAATTTATTGGCCAAGGTGAGACCACTAGAATGGGCCCTACAAATCCCTTGATGTACCTCCTCTAACAACGTTTGTGCTTCATTAGAATTCAAACACTTCAGAAGAGTTCCATCAATTTCTTTTTCAAAACAAAGTATCACCAAGGATTGTATATCATGAGGTTCAACAAATAAAGGTTTTGCGTTGATTCGGGGTGAGGGTAAGTGGAATGACCTTATTTTTTAGGTAGGAATAGATTTATTGGTACTAAGGGGAATTAGGATCAACAATTTCACATACCATTTCTATGTTTGGCTGGTCATGGGCAGGGACCGTAAGATTCTCAATGAGAAACTCACACCATGAACTGTGTTCAGGCATGGAGATCAACGACCCAATTGTTGTCATTGTGTCAGTTGCTTTATTGTTTGTCCGAGGGATTTGCTGGAAGTTCAATTATGTAAAGTGTTGTTTCAATTTTTCCACCAAGATATGATAGGGAAGTAGCTTTTAATCCTTTGTTTAATATTCATTCATCCAAGACTTGTTTGATAACCAACTGAGAGTCACCAAGGATATGTAAGCTGGAGATTTTCCACTGGAGGTCTTGGCGAAGTCTGATCACCAAGGCTTCATATTCTATAATATTGTTGGTGCATGGAAATTGTAGTTTGTAGGATTTAGGGATGAGATCTCCTTGAGGTGTGATGAATAATATTCCTGCCCCTGGTCCCTTCTGTGTAAAAGATCCATCAAAATATAGTTTCCATGGGATAGTCGGGGTGACATTGAGAACTGATTCGTCTAGAAAATATGTGATGATTGCATGGTCCCCTTGAACACGTGCTTAAGATAAATGATCTATGATTACTTGTCCTTTTATAGCTTTGTGGTCCACATAGGTGATTCCAAATTCACTCAGGATCATGACCCACTTTGCAGTGCGCCTTGTGAGAGTGGCTTTTGACAATAGATATTTGAGAGGATCATTTTTAGCATCTAGCTGGATCTTATGATTAAGCATGTAGTGGCATAATTTATGTGTACAGAAAATAATAGCCAGACATGATTTTTCAATGGGTGAGTAATTCAGCTCATAACCCACTAATGTTCTGCTAATATAATAGGTTTCTCATTTCTTTCCGTTGTCATCTAGCTATGCTAAAAGAGCTCTTAGTGCAACTTTAGTAGCTAATATATCCAAAATGAGAGCCAGACCTAGAACAGGTGACACCAGCATTGGGTGATTAGCTAGGTATCCTTTTAGGCAATAAAATGTTGTCTGACATAGGCAATCCCATGAAAACTTGATGTTCTTGCGTAACAAATGTGAAAAGGGATGCACTTTATCTGCTAGTTGTGACATAAACCTTCTCATTGACTGAGGCTTTTCTTGTAGGCTTCGTAGTTGTCTTAATTTTTTGGGAGCTGACATCTCTAGAATAAATTTTACCTTCTTTGGATTCACTTCAATACCTCAATGAGAGACAATGTAGCCCAATAACTTACCAGATTGTACTCCAAAGACACACTTTTTTTGGATTGAGCCGAAGCTTATATTTCTCCAATCATTCAAAGATTGTGGTGAGAATGGGATGTGTTTCTCTCCTGTCTTAGATTTTCCTATTAGATCATCCATGTAATCTTCCATAATGACATGCAAGAGATCATGAAAGATCATGATCATGGCACACTGATATGTTGCACCTGCATTTTTCAGACCAAAGGGCATAACCTGGTAACATAACGTACCCCAAGGAGTGGTTAATGCAGTCTTGTGTTGATCTTTGGGTGCAATATTGATTTGATTATATCCAGAAAATCCATCCATGAGGGACAACATCTCATGTCTAGCAGTCAAATCCACTATGATATAAATATTAGGTAGTGGAAAATCATCCTTGGGACATGCTAAATTCAGGTCTCTAAAGTGAGTATAGATACAGATGCCCCCAACAAGTTTACCTACTGGTACAATATTAGATACCCACTAAGGATAATCAATTGGTCTGATGATTTCAGTGTCAAGCATTTTATGTAGCTCAGCTTTGACTAGAAAAGTGACTTGCGGATGTATCTTGCATAATTTCTGCTTGACATGCTTCACCTTAGGATCAACTACAAGATTGTGAAAAAATAAATCTGTATCTAGTCCAGGCATGTCTTTGTAAGTCCAAGCAAAGCTGATTTGTTTCTTCTTGAGGAATTCAATCATGGCTTGTTGTTCTTGATCATTGAGAGATGCGGTAATATATGTAATCTTTGGATTTTCTTCTGTGCCAAGATTGACTTTTTATTGTGTCTTCGATCAGAATGGAGGAATTTTTTTACTATAAGGATATGAAAAGAAGGTCAACTTATCCCTCCTCTAGCACCTCAAAAAGGTTTTCACTAGAGGATACGTCCTTTATTTTCTCCTTTTTTTCATCCAAAGGTGCCTGCAAGATGTTTTCACCAGGGGATGTGTTATTTTCTTTTTTATTTTCATTTTCATTTTCTATTTTGCAACTAAGAGCATTGAAATGGCTACCGAAGTAGGTTTGTTCATTGTAGTGGATATGATGTTCATACTCTCAAAGATTCTTAAGTCCAAAGAGGGATAATATTACCTCATTAAAATCACATATGTCTAAAGATGGTAGTGAGTCTTTCTGATCCCAGTCAATTAGTTCGAGGTTTCACTAGTACATTTGAAACCTCTTTTCGATGGCTGTGTCACAATTATGACACTACTCCATCAGGAAAGTGACACAGACCGGTGTTGCAGTTTTGGTGTCAGAATCACCGACGGTAGCTATGTCTATCATTATTACGACGGTCATGACCGTCGCAATATGCATTGGCTATGAGGGTTAGTTTGTCATCGTTACACATTATGAGTGTCGTTATTACAATGGGTATGTGATGGAGATGTTGTACATGCGATGTCCACCCGTCAAACTATTATGACATCTGGACATCGCGTGTAGTGTCTTGGCTTTGGTCATCCACTGGATACCATTGCAATTGCGACGATATGCTATGTTTTAAAAAATATATATTTGTCATGTTCATGGAGTGGGACCTTAAAATATTGAGCTTCTCTTTGTTTTGAGAATAGTTTAACATTCTCTACTTAATAGGGCCTACCACATGAAGGTGGAAGCTCATCTAGCCCCTCCTACGAGTCTCTTATGACCCTTTATGACACTTTAAGATCTCTAAGATGTAATCTTAGGGATCGTAAAGGGTCATAAAGGGTCATAAGGGATACTGGGACACAACAACTGAGAAACATAAATATAGGCATCATTGTCACAATTGTTTGGAGACACAACATAATTGATTGGTATACCCAGATGATGCAACACAACCACTACTCCTCCAGTTCTAAGTTGGCACTGCAGGATCCAAAAACTATAGATAAGGAATAAATTTAGAGAGCGGAGGAGGAGGGCCATAATGACCAAAATAATATAAGGATCCTATATTATTTTTTTCATTATGGCCCTCCTCCTCCGCTCTCTAAATTTATTCCTTATCTATGGGTTT
>MU225550.1:2766465-2790401 GCA_018584345.1 Thuja plicata
CAAGTGAGATATTTATGCCCTCTAGAAAGTCAACTTCATAGGCATTAGATAAAAAATTCCTTAAGATCATACATGGACCTATCTTCTTCCATTTTAATTTATTATAGGCTCCTAGGTGTTTGAAAGCTTTAGGAGTTTTTATTTTTCAAATCATTTAGATCTTTCACATATTCCTCTAGCTCCACTGTCTCCTAAGCATCATCTTCATGGTTTGATATATATACAAATAGTTACCTTATTATACATTGGTAACCTAATTACTAGATGAGTGACTAAAGTACCCTAGTTTGCATTATTAGATGATCTTGTTTAATTTTTGTTCATTTTATGAAAAGATACATGTAAAGGAAAAGAAATTTCTACATCTAAAGATTACATGTATATACTATATATATGCCAAATAACTTGTATATACTATACAAGGAAAGGAACTAAAAGATAAAATCACCTGGGCTGCTATGAGCATAGACAACTTTCAAAAGAATACATAAGAGGATGAACATAAATAATAAGGGTACCAGACATTGCCTGAAGTGATGAATTTTTGACCCGGGTATGAATCCAGTGTGTTCCTGCGTGATCCAGAACTTGCAAAGAAAAGAGAGATGGGGGTTAGATCAAGAAGATCTAAGCAATGAATGGCATCCTAATACTGATCCTCATCTACAATTATGCATGTGCATAGTCAAGCCATACACTTCTGAAAGAAAAACCATGCTACAGGACATGTGCACTCAGAAGAATGTTGTAGAAAGGAAAGAAGATACCATGTTTTTCCTCATTTAATTATCATAAACGAGGAGTACCACATAGTGAATATCAACATAAAAACAAATAAAGAGATATCAAACACTTCACAGAATGCCTTGAAGGTAATAACAATGATGCCCTAGCTCTCAAAGCTCGTGGGTCATCAAGCATTCCAAATGCAAAGATGTAAATGAATGCTAGTATTAAACAGTGAGCTCATAAACAATGCATGATGCCCTAGCTTGCATCCTGTGAGCCATCAAGACATTTCCTCATGAAATGATCATAAACAGGGAGTACCACATAGTGAATATCAACAGAAAAATAAATAAAGAGAGATCAAACACTTCAGACAATGCCTTGAAGGTAATAGCAATGATGCCCTAGCTCTCAAAGCGTGTGGGTCATCAAGCATTTGAAATGCAAAGATGTAAACAATGCCAATATTAAACAGTGAGCTAATAAACAATGCATGATGCCCTAACTTGCATCCCGCGAGCCATCAAGACATTTCCTCATGAAATGATCATAAACGGGGAGTACCACATAGTGAATATCAACAGCAAAACAAATAAAAAGAGATCAAACACTCCACATAATGCCTTGAGGGTAATATCAATGATGCCCTAGCTCTCAAAGCTCGCGGTTCATCAATCATTCCAAATGCAAAGATGTAAACAATGCCATCAAAATGAAGTTGAGTTAATGAGAATACAAAGCTCAAATGCCTACCTGATCAAGTCATGGCTACCTGCATATACAAAGATTCCAATCTTCCATAGTTAGGCCCTCTTCGCACTAAATTAGAAATGAGCCTTTCTTTTTCTTTTTTTCTTTTTTATAATCACGCGGGTGTCACAATTCTGATAGCATTGTCGCTATTATGACATCGGGGGTACTTGAAAAAAAAAAAAAAATCACACACAAATGGTAGTGCCATCTTAAATTGGCATCGAAAGTTGACCCCAAATGTTGTAGTGTTTGTGAGGGGAAGGCTAGGGGATGAAAGGTCTACTTCAGTGATGGTAAAGACATGGGCAACATCATCGATGTCATCTTTGATATTTTGGAAGGGTACTTCAAAGAACTCCTCTTCAGTGTCTGAATCCGTTTCAAATATACAATAGTCTTTAGAGAAGTTAGTCTTAGGTTTTAAGGAGCTCAATCCTTTGCCTCGCAGATACTTTCTAGTTGTAAGAGTGTTCTTCTTCCTATTCCTCTTAGTCTTAGGCCAGTACCATGATATCCCATGCTTTCAGCAATGGGGGTGGCTTTGATATATTTATCCTTAGGGAAATTCACTGGTTTTTCTTCTTCTTCTCTATAGAGCCAATCTAGGACATTAGACTCCATACGTTCATTAGATAATGATCCCCAATGTTCAAAAGTAGTCTCTTTGCATTTCATGGTGCCTTTGTTTCCTGAAGGAGCCAACTATGATGGTTTTCCATATGACTTTGGGGATAAAGGGAGTTGTCCAATGCATAAGGCACTTTCAATTTTGTATTCTCCCAGGTCTTTATCTGTGAATGTTATTTTCTTTTTAGTCTCAGGAGTCTTTTCTTCAACAAATTTCTCTTTTCCTTTAGATTATTCTGGAGGATTTTTAGATGTTCCTTCAATACTCTTTGATGGGATAAGATTCTCCTTTTCAATGGGTTGGGAGAACTCATTTAGAGGACAATAATTGGACTATCGTCCTTCCAATCTCTTGCAATACTGGAAGGGCTCAGGATATCTGGGAATAGTGATTTCTCTACCACGATGTGGGAACTTTAAACATTGATGATATGTGGAAGGTACACCTTTAATAGTGCACATCCATGGTCATCCCAATAAGATGTTATATGGAATATATAGATCAAGCAAATGGAAAAAAAAATTATTAGGGCTGGGCCCACTTGTAAAGGGAGTGTGATTAAACCTTTTCTCTCCTTTCTCTGTTATCATAGGATTTTATTTTGATTCTTTTATTTACATCAAGGAGGTCTTCAGATAGACCAATATTTTGGATCATTTTTAATGTACACAAATTGAGGCAAGATCCACCATCTATAAGGACCCGTTTGATTTTAGTGGAGTGAAATTTGGCTTCAATATGAAGAGATTTATTGTGATGGAGGTCTGGGCCTCAAAATTCGTTGTCAGTGAATACTTATGCTGTGAGATTTCTAATCATAGCTTGGAATTGGGATGCATTGATGTTTTCAGGGACATAGGATTCATTAAGAGCATTTTTGAGGACTTCCTTGTTAATGGATGATGTTCGCAAAAGCTCAAGGATTGATATCTGTGCAGGCATTTTTCCTAACTGGGCCAATAAATCATAGTGTGAAGCGGGTCACATAGTTTTTGATGGTGTAGGTGGTGGATTTAAAAAATTTGATGGATTATTGGTAGCCTGGATAGTAACTCTTGGTCTTTTGGTAGTAGCATTGCAACTGGAACCTTTAAGTGTGAGGGTGTTCACATGATTTTCAAACTCTTCAATGCGTCCACAAAGAACATAAAAAACAAAGATATCTTTTTCTTCTAGACTTCCACATATTCAATCATCACCTGTGATGGTTTTTGTGGAGAAGTCATAAGAAACAACATTAGATGCAATGTTTTGATTATGTTTAGGAAACGAATCATTGTATACTTTTAGCTTAGCATTGGATGATGATGGGTTATGTCCCTCAACCTCAATTTTTCCATCATCTATGAGGTCTTGAAAAAAATGTCTCAATTTCATGCACTTCTTGGGATTATGTCCTTTGATGCAATGATAATCACAATACTTGTTATCTTTGTACCAAGAAGGTTTAGGTTGATTTTTGTCAAACGAACGAGTGTTGGGATATACCATCATGCATTGATCCACCAATCATTGAAAGACCACATCCAGTGGCTCTGCGAGAGAAGTGAATTGTTGGTGTTGTCTGGTATTATTGTTATTGTTATTATTATTATTATTATTATTGTTGTTGTTGTCATTTTTATTTTTTTCGTTGTTGTTGTTGTTGCAAGGAAATAAGTAGGACTGATTGTGAGGTTGTGAAGAATTATTTTGATTGTTATTGTGATTTTTGTTTTGATTGTTGTTTTTTTTTTGATTGGATGCTTGGATAGTTTGAACATGTTTAGCATATGTCACCCCATCATTGACAACTCCTTTGTTCTTGGTCCAAAACTTTGGTTTGTCATTGTTGGCGGAGGGTTATAATGATTAATGGTACCTTTTTGCAAAATTAAATCTTCAATATTCTTCCCTTTCTTGACTAGAGCTTCAAAAGTGTTAGGAGAAGCCATCTTTACTTGGAATGACATTTCAGATACCATATTTCTAGTGAATATATTGGTCAAATGATTATCAGGTATTTTCCAAGGCATGAGATTCACAATATGTCTATATCATTGTAAGAAACTAGAAAAGGTTTCTCCATTCTTTTGTTTGGTATTACATAGGTCACTCAATGATGCTTGATGTTCAATGTTGTACGAATATTGACCAACAAATTTTTTCTGTAAGATCATAAAACATTGATATGGAACCATGAGGGAGTGTCATGACCCACTCCAAGGCGGGGTTGCCAAGACTCCTAGTGAAGAGTCTCTTTAGGTAATTTTTTGTTGTAGGCGACCTCTTGGCATGCAATGTAGAATTCTTTAAGATGTTGGAGCGGGCATGAATCACTTTTGTATTCATAAACTTTGGAATCTCAAAATTTGGAGGAAATGGTTGCATTGTGATTGATTTGTCAAATGGGTAGGGACATATGTCTTCAAAAGAGAATTCCTTCTTTCCCTCATTTTGTAGGCTTTGTACGAGATTCTTGAGTTCATTGAAATGTGGGGCCAAATCAGGGGCATTGTGAGATGTTAATTGGGGCCCAAGAGATTGTTCACCTCCCATTTGTGAGGCTAAGAAGCCTATTGAGGTCATTCTAACCTTAGGAGGAGGTGTATAGTGATAAGATTGAGATTCTTGTTGAGTAGATGTCTTCAAAGAAGATGATGGGAATGTGAATAGTGATGAGGAAACTACTTGTGTAGACAAGGGGATGGAAGTGTTCTCGATGTTGAAAATAGTAGCACCCACATCAGTCAATAGTAGCATTAGATGGGGTATGAGTGCTAATATGTGAAGTGATGTTGGGAAATACACTAAGAATTTATTGAATTTGTTCCCCTATTAATTGAAATGATGGTTGTAAATTTGATGCAGGGAGTGATGTAGAGGGCCCACTAGAAGTGGTCTTCCCTTTGTCTTGGATGATGTTGCATTTGATGTTGAGATCATTTTTGTAGTGGTGGTAGCTTTAATGACATTGGTAACAAGGAGAGATTCATCAAAATTGGCAGGTTTTATGACCCCATTCTCGATAAGGTTCATGAAAATCTCTCCACCATTTTGACTAATGGCTTTTTCAACCATCTCAAGGTTATATGGATTTCTTAGGAAATTTTCACTTGGGTAGATCATTCATCTTGGTCTGACTAATTCATTTTCCTCAGGAGCATTGGCTATGTATTTAGCTTGTACTTCTTCTCCTTTGAAGAAGGGGTGAGAAAAAGGATTCTCATCATCATGATTGGTGTTCAACTATTTTCACCTCATGTTTTTAGCTTGGGATCGAGTAACTACCATGCAATGATAACCTTGAAAGGATGGAGGAAATATGGAAGATACAAGATGAATAAAGAATAGATTATTTATGAAGGAAGGATTGATGATTGATGATGATTTTAGGAGCAAATGATTTTGAACTTGGATTGTAGATTGGATTTGATTGATTGACTGATTTTGATTTGATTTGATTTTTATTGGATTTGATTTAGATTTGAAGGTTTTGGATGAAAACCTAAGTGAGACAAGAGCTTATGATGGTGTAAACATAGAGGATTGATTATAGATAGTGCCTTCTCCTACTTGGTGATAGACTTGTGATCCCAAGAAAAAAAAGACAATACCAATGAATTTTATCGCTTAAGACAGACTGATGTTCTATAAGCAATATTTTGTTTACTAAGGATGAAGGTCTGAAACATGTGATTAAGATCTTTCAACCTAAGGATGATGAAGGGATGAAAGTGTTAGAATAATTGAGAGGGGGGTGAATCAGTGGCCTCAAAAATATTCCAATAAATCAACCCAAAAAATTAGTACCGCAATATTAAGCCTCTAGTTATCTTCAGTCCTACAAGATGAATGCCTTCAAACAATCTTAATAAATAACTACTGCTCGGAGATTACTGTTAAACCTTATTCTTTTTGTTTACTGATTAGCAGTCTTTCATTTACCAAAAAATAGTAAATTGATTAGTGTATACCGATCAATCCAGAAATAGTTATGTATAATGCAAAGCACTAAATTAATGACTCATAAACACATTGACACATGGATTTTTAATGTGGAAATCCTATTAAGGGAAAAACCACTTGGGACTGGTAACCCAAAATTTTCATTCTTCTAAAGTGATCTCGGTGAAGAGCCAACCCTGTTAAAGGTTAGAAACACACTGTTCGGTGTGACCTTGTTAGAGGATTTAAATAGAATAGTTTGTCACTTTATATCGAGCATCTCTATGCTACCTTCTATGACCAAACCTAGTGTAGTTTGTCAAATGGCATCTGGCATCTCATGCTATCTTCATGATCAAACTTTTTGATACTCCTTGGGATGTATCTCAATATAGAAAGGATTGTTAAGTCTTGCTCGGTTAAGAGACTTTTTGAATCAATGGTTAAACTGAAACAGTAAATGATCTGTTCACACATACAACTTAGACTTGCATATTTTCAGATCTATTGTAAGCTCATAATACCTTTCTAATAAATGTATATTTTCAATACCTTTGATCCACTTCTTTCTTCTTGGTGATGTTGTGCTTCCCTATTGCTTGGTATCTGCAGAAATATTTAGCTCTTTCCTCATCTTGATTGATCAGGACTGTATGAAGTTGTTCTTTGTCAGTTTCTCTTCAACATCCTTTTTTTCTATTCACTCCCATAATTCATAATGAATTAGATTGTATCTTTATAGACATGATATCACTATTTATCACTTCTTGATTTTCTTGTTCTTGGCGTGATCCACAATTTTAGCCAATCTTTCTTTAAAGCTTTACTTCAGTTTTATCCCGTAGATTTCTCCTTGACAACTGGATACAAAAAATTTAAATATTTTACTTATCTCTGGCTTTAACTTTGTTGATGAAAACAATGTTAACAACCAGTTAAGTCTATCTTTATCTCTTGTCAGCTAAGTATTTGTTTATTTTTTAACTTTAGTTCTTTTCGGTGTTTTAACTCTTTGATAGCTTCGGTCAACACTTCATTTCTCCTCGGGCGTCTCCATTGGTGTTGTCTGTCCGTCGGGGTTGTCTGTCCATCGGGCATAAATGTGAAGTTCTACTCGTTGGTTATGCTTGTGATTCTACTCATCAGTAATGCTTGTCGGTTTTCTTGCTTGAGCATCACTGTGACTTTGCTCTCAATTTTCTCTATCCATCGGGTTCCACTAATTGTCAGTTTTTGTAGTCACTTAGTGAATGTTGGTCTTTTATGCATTACTGAAAGCATAATATTTACCTCTCTGATTCTCTAAAGTCTTTGACACTATAAATATAACCGATCAGATTATATCAAGTTGACATCAATGACAATATAATCTATTAATTGATTTAATGTCTTGAATTATCTTTCTGCATTTTGGTGATCTAATTAACCTCTTCAAACATTCAATCAGTTATATGTCATCAGAAACATTAGATTTGATTTGATTGATTAAGTCCAAGATTGATTGATTTTTTAGGGTCTCTTGAAAAACCAAATTTGGAATGTTTATGGAAGACCAGATTGCTCACTGTTTTCTAGCGGAGATGATTGTTCACAGACATAGATGACAAACTACCTAGACGATCGTTCTCAAGCGCAGACGCCAATTCCAGGTTGGAGATGACAGTTTGTGATCAGAGAAGTTTATGATGAAATTTTGATCAATTTGACTTCCAGTATAAATTTTTGGTCAGTTTGTTTGATGGAAAGAACTGATTTTAGTCACTCAAACCAAAAAAAAATAATAGTCATATGTCTTGAGAGCAATCCAACAAGGGACAAAGAAACCTTGAGAGATACAAGAAATTATGATGAATTTAACTAATAGAACATTTTTGTTTGTTTAAGTTTTTCATGTTGTTGCAAACACTCAAGCACAACCTATCTATGCAATTTGGCTTAGTCTGAAAATACTTGCCCACAAACTTAGACACACACACACGAGAGCCAATAAGAATATGGTCATCACCAAGCATGGAATGGCTCTAGTCATGATGTCGTATTATCCGACTCCAAATGCTCAAAGTGGAATGAATGTGTGAGTGATCTTGGGGAGGTTACTATCCTCCTTGCACAAGCATTATCAAACTTTTGGGGGTGAACCAGGTAGGCTTCTACTTTAACAGTTCTTAGTCAGGGTCTCTGGTCGAATATGTCTTTTGTGTCTGCGCAAGTGAAATTGAGGCATATAGCCCCACAAAGCACCTTAGAACAAGCAATCATGTAAACATAATTAAGACCTCGTGGCCCTACTTTATGCTAGGCATGAGTCGAGTATGAGCTCAAATGATATCCAACTCCTGAGGTCTTGGCCCCAAAGAGTAAATTTTATTGACGTGAGTTGGAGTGGTGGGCTTACACCTCATTCTCATGTGGGTCATTCCCAGGAGATTGTTTCCTCAACCAAAAATCCCAACTAAAGGATTAAGAAAATAGCATGGATTGGCAGCAAGAGGGGTCTAGATTTCTGATTTTCCCAAAGGGAAAAGAGCATACTATCCTACCCAATGTCATTTTCTCCCAAACACACCAAATAATTTCTTTCCCAATGTTAAGTTCTAAGTGAAGTGCCAAATGAATCTAATTTTATGATTGTCTAATAAAAGACAAGTGCATACTCCCCTATCACTTAACAAAACACTACAAGTGAATCTTTTTAAAAAGTGTCTAATAAAACATTAAAATAGTCACAAATTTTGTTTGTATCTCCTAGGCAACCTGTAAGAACAATGTTAGTAGTTTGGGTTTTGTCTTCTTCTTAACATCCTGCAACATACAATATTAGCAGTTTTGAAAGACTAGTCTTCAGAATCGGTATCATGCAAAAGTCAAAAAATATTAGTAACATGAAAACCTACTGTAAACTGAAAAGTAACTATCATAGAGTGCAAATGATACTTCAGGAATATGTGCAGACGACAATATGTGCAGACAACATTCTGTGATCATAGATGATAGTCTAAAATTGTAGATGATTGTTAGATAAAATGCGCAGATCACAATTTATGAAAAGCATAATTTATGATACCTGACAACATGGTTTTCAAAGAGCGCAGACAAAAGAGTTCTGGCGCAGACGAAAGTGTGCAGAAACAACGGTCAACCTACACAAACGACAGAACAACAAATAAAGTCAACTAACTATGGTTAAAATAGTGATATATTTTATTAAAAAAATTAGCAGCATTTAACTCTGTAAAATGAAGGTATTGCCAGAAACCCAAGAGTTAGAAAACCAGAAAGTGCTAAAAACACTTTTAAAAAACTAAAAAATCAAAGTTAGTTTTAACAGAGCGGAGATGACAATCTGTGCAGACGGCCGTTTATCAGAGTCGACCGTTCCAGGGTGGAGATAGCTTTGCGTGAAATTTTCCAGAATGTTGCAAAAATGAAAAAAAAATGTTTCAAATTTAGGGATGTGTGTCCCACCGAGTGTGCCAAAATATATATGCTAAAAACCTACATGTTGGAAGCACGCTCAGACATGAAAATGTTAGAGATATAAACCATATAATCTACACTAACATTCCATATTGTGGGTGTGCTCTCCTAACACAATTCAATATTCCACTATGATTGAAATGAAAGATAAATGAAATGCAACTAAATGCAAAGCTTAAATGAAGATGGATGAAGAAAAGCCCGAGAACAAGTATGAGGAACTTGTCTCAAGCCTTCAATATGAGAGTAAATGAGAACTAAGATCTAGTATTGAATGCAAGATTTAAAGCTATAAATGAACTACAACTACCATTATTGAATGAAAATATCTACCACACAAGGTTAGTATAAAAACTCTAAAATGAATACAAGAAGCTCTAAATGAAAAATAGCATGATAACTTTAAATGCAATAATGATGGGTCAATTACTCTTGGAAAGGCTCCTATTTATAGGATTTTGGAGGCTTGGGTGAGGTGGAGCACATGTGGAATCTACATAAGTGCCACATGAGGGAGAAATAAACCATGCAAGAGGCCAAGTTTGCTCACACATGTGTGAGAAATTTGTGATGTGATGGGTCAATGTACTTGAAGTACACATGTAAGAGATCTTATCATAGATGTGTAAGAGGTGTAAGACTTTTTTTCTAATGGAACACTTTTAGAAAGTGTAAGAAAGTGTCATCAAGGTTGTAAGAAACCTTGTTGGCACCAAATTAGTATTATTTGAAAAGTTAATTTTTTGAAATTTTGTCACACATGTATGAGCAAATAATTAGGACTAATGGGTATAGGAATCCTAAAATTAGCCTGATTAATATTAGTTAATTAGTGACTAGGCTTATTTGGTGAGAGTGATGTGAGGTAGGGAAGGATCTAGGTTTAGATTTAAATTAATCCAAATTAGTTTTAGATTAATTATAGTTTAGAATAATTAAAGCATGTGAAGGAATAAATAAATTATAAATTTATTTAAAGGGGAATTTAATGTGGGAAGGTATTAAATTAAATTTAATACACTTAGGGGATAAGTATTCAAATCAATTTTAAATACTTTAGGAGAATGACCTTAATTTAATTAAATAATTTCAATTAAATAAGTGGAAAATAAAACAAATGTAATTAATGAAAATTAGTTATAATGTTGTAAAGGATGATTTTAAGTGTCTACAAGATTGTTGTATCTGAGTATCTGAAGGTGCACCCACCTACGTCTTACAAAACCTAAAGTGTAGAAGGATTTCTAATCCTTGTTAGTTGGTCAAGAGCTCGATAATCCTCTACCCCTGAATCAACACCCTCATAATCATATATACATCCTCCAAGATAATCGTGCACTCTCCCATCGGCAAGGTTGTGATAAGCCCTTTGTTTTCCCTAATCTAGGGCGTTAAAGTAAGGCAGAGGAGTCCCATACCATCAAGCTAGTTTCACTCCTCTCAGTTCAACCTATGTCTATATGCCAAAGTATCAGGGTGATTCTCCCAAGTAATAAGCACTGAATATCGCATCTATTCATGCAAAATGAAAAAGGGAAAATCACTCAAAATGTAGAAAAATGCCATAACAATGCAGTCATGCTAAGAACTAAACTATCACATGTCAAAATTTAGTCATTGAATTCAAGAATTTTCCAAAAAATCCAGATGCATGGAAAGAATTAAGCACATGTGTATAATTAAATCTATCCAAGTTTAGAGGGAAATTGTGTACAATAAATATGTTACTTGCAGCTCATTTAAAATCAAATATCCTATGCAAATGCATATAATTCCTATGTCACTTGCATATATCAAATTCACACTTGCATATATCTAAAAGTAGATGCGTCGATCAAAAGGTGAATGTGCACAATGGAAATAAATTATCATTCAATTGCATTGTATGCACCCCAATTACAACGAATGTGACCTACAATTGCAGCTCAATCAGGATCCTACCTATGACCTAGTCCTAGAAAAATATAAAAATTGAGAAGTTAAATGCATAAAAAAATACATACATATCGGTGCTAGTAAATCTATTGGATGTTGAGCCAAACATTGATGTGAAATCCATCCTCGTACTCTGCCATATCTCTATAAACTCCCTTTGAGACCTCTCTACTCCACTATTTTCTCCAAATCTTACGAGTGAAAATAACCTTGAAAATGACCCTTTAGGCCTATTTATACCCTCCCAAGTTGTTACTCAACTGATGGAGATGGCGGTGAAAACTGAGATGAGATGTATATAAGATTGTAGAAAGGATTAGATCAATTGTTATTTTTTCATTGATGTCAAGCAATTAATTTCTGGTTCATATTGAATTTCCATATATTTTGGAGTTGATTTAATTTGGAAGTTAATAAAGATCATACAATGATAAGGTACTAGTGATATAATTGTTTTCTACTTTATCAAGTCGGTAAAGTAGATTGGTGAAGTTGGTAAGCTAAATAGTTAAGTTACCAAGAAGAAAGAATTATGTCGGTAAAGGGTTGTGTAAGTTGGTCAAGTCACCAAGTGAGCCAAGGCATCGAGCAGTGCATGTTAGTTATCGAGTTGATATTTTATGTTATCGAACGAAATAATTATTATAAATAAGGATAAAAATTCATTTAATGGCGAGCCACAATGATATGGAAATATTCCAAAGATAATGAAGAAGTTATTTAAAAGATCTACACATAGGAAAATTCAAGGTAAAGATCTATGGTATAGATTATGCGAAAAAACTGATGATATTGATTCCAAGAAAAGTGCAAGTCCTGGGGAGATGGGAAGTGGTTAACCGAGTATCAAATTCATTGTATAAAGTTTAAAAAGATGATCTGATGACTGAGAGTGATTTAAGGAAAACCTAATCAAGGTGATTAAGAGTCCAAAATAGATTCTATTTAAAGGATGAATTCGAAGGAAAGTAAGGTTGGCAAGTTGAAGTTTTGAAGTTCTACCGAGTGATGTTGTGAAGAGCAAAGATGTCTAAATCTGATTCTAGAGCATAGATAGATGAAGTATTGATGCCAGTAGTAAGGGATTTGATCAAGCAAGAGGTAGTTGCAGTTTAATAGATCAAATTATATATTGCTTCTTATTTGCTTTTGTAACAGATAAATCTCTTAATCGAGTGGACTTAATAGTCTTATTGTAAAATCCTTGTGAAAGGTAACATTCTAAAAGAGTTTTCAAATTTCTCTAGCTAGGCCACTCCTAACAGGGTGAAGATCTTAATAGGTCTAAGGTAAATCCTCTAAGAGGCTCACATATAATATTGTGCATTGTAATCTTTAACAGGATTGGCTTTTAACCGAGAAATTAGCATACTTCAGAAGAGTATTTTCATTTGTGGGTGACAATTCCCATAAAAGTTTCTCCCAAATTGGGTTTCCTCGTTAAATTTGGTGTTATGTGTGTTGAATGATTCATGTGTTTGATATTTACTGTTTATGCAAGTTGTTGATTTTTATATTGAAGTTATTTGGTGATTCGGTTTAATTTTTGTTGTTTATGTTGGATGATATCAGATTTGGATACTATTCATGCTGTTGATATTCATGTTTTGTCACTAATGTCAACATATGTTTTTGTGAAGAGAACATACTAGTTACTTGACTGATAGAAGTGTACGGACACTACACGAATGATTTAGAATGATCAAAGACAAGGTTATGGAGACAAATGTGTGATGACCTTATTCCTAAGGTCGCTTGACTTGAGGTTACATATTGGTGATGTTACAGATGATTTAGTGAAGACTGGTTTCTGGACTATTATTACTAACAATTGGTATCAGAGCTAGTGGTCCTTAGAGAGAAAGCTTAACAACTTGAGGTGATCTTGAATATGACTTACTATAGGAAGGATAGTCTGAAACTTGATCCTGAAAACTTTGACAGTTGGAAGAAGAAGATGAGAACACATTTTCTATGTTTGGGAATTGACTACTGGATGATCATGAAAAAGAATAAAAAGATAGCAACTCAGGATGAATTGGAGAAAGCTACTAAAGATGATAAGAAACTATTTTCATGCAATATGGTCACAAGGGAATCATTGATCAGCGCACTTGTATCATCTTAAAATGGAAGCACTTCCATTTTGGTAGGTTTAGCACCCTCATTTAGTACACTTTCATGTTAGATTTGCAATTAGGATACATCTGCACTTGATTCTACATTTCTAGGTGAAATTAGGGTTAGGAACCTATGGATTCTCCTTAATTCCCCTCTTTGTGGCTTTATTTTTAGGTAGAACCTATGTACTAGATCTCCTAATCTTTGTCATACCTCTTATATGGCCTGTGTGCCTCTCCCCAGCACTCTGGTGCATTTTCTCACCTTCCTAGGTCCCCAACTGACCTGGGAATCTTACAGATTTCTTAAGGTGACCTTCCTGAAACCTCAGGTCAGGGTTGAGGTCGATTCTAACCTAGGTCAGAATTGAGGTTGGCCTTGACCTAGTTCAAGGTTGAGGTCAACCTTGACCTAGGTCAAGGTTGAGGTTGATTTTGACCTCTGTCAGATGTTGGTCCCTGCTTTCAGATCTGGAACATATCAGGGCCGTAAAACTTAAAAATAGGTCCCCAGGTCTAGGTGTGAAAGTGTTTTCTCTAATATTCAAATTAATACATCCCTTCCTTGGTTGGTGATTCTAATTGGACCATAATTCAAGGTGAAATTTTAATTTGGGTCCCTTGCATTTCCCTAGGAGGTCTGTCTTGAGATCTCTATATAAGCACTCTCTTTTTCCTTCATTTGGACATGACAAAATTATGATTATGACATGATGATGATGCAAAAATGCAAGAGGATGATATAGAAGGAAAAGATATTATGATTCCTTAATATATGCAAGCATTTTTTTGGACAAGCTATTGTGGATCTTTATTGGAGCAAGAAAGAGTTCTTCCTTCCTTCCTTCTTCTTGGATCTACCATTTTCAACATTCAAGCATTCAAAAGATACCATCATGGGGTAGCAACTATATATTGTGAATTTGTTAGGATTAATTTAGCCTTGGGGGCTTGGTATGCTTTCTGTATCATAGTCAAATATATGCATTTCTCTCTCATTTCAATTCATGCTAGGGTTCCAATCTAGAGGATTAGATCTTGGCATGACACATCCAAAGCTCTTCCTAAGAGAAACACACACATACGTTCTATTACATTTGGCTATTCATGGAGGTGGAAAAATCCAAAATAGGGGTTTGACTAAGGCAAATCCCTATATAGCCACCCCAAAACACCCTTTTTGAGATATCTATAGTCATTGTTTCAGGAGTTACAGGTCAGATTCGGATACCCTTTTCAGCAAACTTCTTGGATCTAGAAACAGATTTTCTGTCAAACTATGTAGGTCAAAGGCGACATTCATTTCTAGGTCAGAATCAACATTCTATTCTGGGTCAAAATTGGACTTTTGGGTCAGAATCATACTTTCAGGGTCAGAGGTGACATTCATTTCTGGGTCAAAATTGGACCTGAGCCAGATTCAGAAAAGATTTCAGGGTTTTCTCCGTCTCTGCATTTCTGTTCCAAATCTGGTTGCTGATTTTCTAGAAATTTGAGATAGACATCAGAAAAGGGGTATTTCTAGATCTTCTATAATGTAAGGTATGTGTTTAAATATTTTATTCTTTGTAATACTTTCAAATCTATATTTCCATTTCAATAATATAGTACACAAAAAAATAAACTAAAAAAAATGTAAAGGGGGATTAGTATGTGACATCGGATCTCTGGTTCTAAACCCTAGTAGATCTATCGTACCACCTTTTTATCCTTTATAGCACTTTATAAAGGTGAATTCACAGAAGTAAAAGACTTGGACTCTTCACATGAGATTTGGACAATATTGGAGGCACTATATGAAGGGGATAAGTTTACAAAATAGATAGTTACAGAACTAGAAGACAAAGATGGAATCACTGAAAATGAGAGAAGATGAGAACATTAGGGCATATGGACAAACTCCAGAGGTACTTATAGTGAGGAAGAAGTGATTGCGAAGATTCTCAGATCTCTGACACCTGCATATAGAGATAAAGTACAAGACATAGAGGAGATTATACCTTTGACACCAAACTTCACTAGAGAGATGTTGATTGGAAAGTTAACTACTTTTGAGGCCGCAGAACTGGGAGATTATTTACCTAAATTTGAGTCAGCATTCAAGGCAACCATGCATAGAAACAAAAATACCTTATCTGTAATTGTGAGCACCAGTAATAGTAACTTGAGAGAGGAGCTTGGAACCTATGTTGATGAATGGGAACAAATATAGGAGGAAGAAAGAAAGCTAGATGAAGTATTAGCACTGATCACTAGAAGAGAAAAGAGAGGTAAGGGTAAATTTGAAGGAAAATTACCTTTGAAATGTTTTTCATGTAACAAGATTGGTCATTTTGCATCTTGATGTCCTACACGGGTTCCTAAGCATAAACCTAAATTTTACAAATCAAAGTATCCTAAAGACAAGGAATGTTATTATACTAGTGAGGGTGTTTTTGATGATGATAGTGACTATGATGAAAGTTGATTTATTTCTATAAAGGATGATGAACAAATACATGAAGAAAAAACCTTAGTATCTCGTGTTGAAAAGAAATATGAATGGGTTATAGACAGTGGTTGTTCACATCATATGAATGGAGATAAAAATAAATTTGTGTCTAAAAATATATGATGGTAGTGTCGTTAGATTTGGTGACAATACTCCTAAGACTATCATTGGTGTTGGATCTGTTTCTCTAGATAGAAATAACAATACTGACAATGTAATACTTGTTGACGGACTTAAGCATAATATGTTGAGTGTTGGTCAGTTAGTGGACAGAGGTTATCAATTGAAATTCATTGACGGGAAATGCTCTATCAGAAGCAAATCAGGAGACTTGATCGCATCAGGTACTAAATCTAGAGGTAATGTATTTGAATTGAATACATCTGAAGCTTTTTTTTTTATTGTGAAGGTTGATGAGAGTTGGTTATGGCATAAAATATTTTGTCATCTTAACTTTGATAACATTGTGAAGGCAAGTATGACTAATGTTGTAAGAGGTCTACCTAAGATTGTGAAGCCATCTAACACTATGTGTAGAGAGTGTGTTATGGGGAAGCAAACCAGAAGTAGTTTTAAAATAAAATCTTATTCAGCAAAAGTGAAGCTGAATCTAGTACATATAGATCTATGTGGTCCTACAAGAACAAGATCTTATTATGGTGAAAGGTAATTTATACTTTTTTGGATGAATTTTCTAGAATGGTATGGGTCACATATTTGAGAGAGAAATATGAAGCATTTGACAAATTCAAGTTATTTAAATAAAAAGTTGAGAATGAATCTAGTTTGAAGACAAAATGTTTGAGATCAGACAGAGGTGGAGAGTTTACATCAGCCTTATTTAATACCTACTATGAAGAACACAAAATTGTATAGTTGGAAAATGGAAGCACTTCTATGGTAGACTAGTTATGCCTTCCGAGCAAGTGGTTTGGGGTCATGTCAAGTGCCTTGAATGGGTTCCTGACTTTGATCTGGCTTTACCCCCTGTTCTGCCCCATTTCCACTTTTTCCAACATATTTCTGGCACCCCAAATTGAAAAACTAGGACTTTGACCTCAGGGTCAAGGTCAACCTTTTTGGGTCAAGGTCAACCTCAACCTTGACCTAGGTCACAATTGACCTTTTCCAGGCCTGAGATTCAAATTTCAGAATTTCATGGTTTCTGAATGTCGTTCTTTGGAAAAAGTTCATTCCCGCTTCCAGGTCGGCTATTTCGATCTTCAAAACTGTAAGATAAGAAAATAGATATATTTTGTTGTGTGATTTTAGGGTTTTTTATTATCTTAACTTACATTTAAAGATTTGTTTTGATTTTATTGAAATTTAGGGGTAAATAACATGCTCTCCTTCTATCCTTAGATATACAAATGAAAGATCCAATTTGATTAATCCAAAATGGAAGGATCAATGAATAAAAGAATCCATCTTTTGGAAATAAAAATAAAAAGGAAGATCTTAAGTACCCGTTTATTTATTTGAATGTGCAATAGATGTAGAAAGATTGATAACCTTAATTGAAAGGAATAGGAGAAATGTACTAACCTTGAAATGTTACAGATCTGAAGAATGCTTTTTTCTGAAGCCTGTGTTGAGTTTTTGGAAATTCTGAGACTAGATCTAGAATGGAAACGCAGAGATGAACAAAACCAATAAATATTTTTCCATTCTGACACAATTCCAATTTTTACCCTCAAGTAAATGTCACCATTGACCCCAAAATGTCACCCTTGACCCCAAAATGTTGACTTGACCTGCACAGCTTCGACGGAAAATCTGTTCACGGATCCTGAAAGTTTGCCAAAAAGGGTATTCAGATCTACAATTTAATTCATTGTTCCAAACCTAGACCTACAAGAAAAATGGTTTGTTTGTTGGGGGGAGGGGTTTTCCTTATTCAAACCCTGATTTATGAATTAACCTTGAAATCAATAATGAAATAAATAATGCTAGCAAGTAATAGAAGTAAATCTAATAATGAAGCTATGATATTCAATAAATATGCAATTGTATTTCGAATGTAAGTAAGTATGCAAATATGAAAGCTTGGACTCAATTAGAAACCATAAACCTCCATGATTTTATGCTTGGAATCCACCTTGAAGGGAGATTAAATGAGTGTTTGAGGATGCACAAAGGATCTTGAAGGAAGATCACACCACCATGATGGATAGATCTAGGGCTTGAATAATGAATCTTGAATGTTTGAACCAAATCCCTTCAAAGGCTTGAAAGCTTGAATATTTGATCTTCAATAGAGAACTTGAATGCTTGAGAGGAAGACTTGAAAACTTTGAAATCTTGTAAACATGTAGAACAATAGATTCTTGAACTTTTTTCTTGATGAATTCTTTAGAGGAACTTGATCATACTTCCTTGGTTCTTCCCTAAGAGAGACTTAGAGAAAATGAGAGGAGAAAGCTTCCTTTTATATGAACCTAGGGCACAATATTCTAGAGAGGCCAGCATAGGAGAATTAAATTCCAATTAAACCCATGCCCCCAGAAGAGGACCTATATTAAATATAATTTAAGAATCATCACTTTGGAACCCAAAATAGCTGACCCGGGAGCGGGAAATGAGTTTTTGATGACCTCTGGCAGCCGACATACTTCCAAATTTGAAAGGGGGACCCAGGTCAAGGTCAAGGTTGTCCTTGACCTAGGTCAAGGTTGAGGTTGACCTTGACCCAGGGAGTCAAGACCCCTAGAAAACATGCCAATTGGGATGGAAGGTTCCTGGAGAGGCCCAATCAGGGTCCTAAATAGGCAGAGGAGTAGGAGAGGATGCAGAAATGAGGGGAAAATATGATGGTGGTAAAAAAAAACCCCTAAGGAGGGCTAAACATTCTTAACATCAAAGTGCTTCCATTTTAAGATGATTCATTAAGCCCCCACTTTAGCGGGAGTATGGAAATTGAACATACGGTAAAGTTAGAAGAAAGACTCTAGTGGATCGCAACGAGGTAGAACATCACTAATTCAAGGACATGAGCCCCCAGACCAAGGATTCCAACTCAACATACATGCATAAAGATATGGAAGTAAAGAGAAATTAATCATAGAAAACATACATGATTACATAAGTAAGACAAGAGCAACACTATAGATAACATAGCTTCATGATCTAATCCTACTAGCATGAAATTGAAAGGAGAGAAAAGAGATAGTGATTACCTCACCTAGTAAGATGCCCACCTTACTATGAATCACCACAGAGGGAGAGCCCAACAGGTTTAGCCATAAACTATGCTTTGTAATTGTAATGCGTCTTCTGATGGCTTTTGAAATATCTATAGATCCACATTCTTGTATCACTATGAAAATATAAAATGTGTGTATTTTCAGGATTTAGAAACTTATGTGTGTTACCTTCCAAGGATTTAGCATATTATAAAATTGAAAATGTGTATCTCTTCAGGATTTAGCAACTTATGTGCGTTACCTTCCGAGGATTTAGCAAAAAATAAAAATAAAAATGTGTCTCTTTAGGATTTAGCAACTTATGTGTGTTACCTTCCGAGGATTTAGCATATTGAATTGTAATTGAATGCGTATCTCTTCAGCATTTAGCAATTTATGTGTGTTACCCTCAGAGGATTTAGCATGCTGCAAAAAAGGTTAGAACAAAAATGCAATAATATAGAATGAGGGAGGCCGTGTATATGCACCCCTCCTTAAGATGGAAAAAAGCATACTATTTTGACATGTTAAGGAAAGAAAAGAACAAGGATAAAGCATTCTTCAGCATCAAGACAATATCCACAGACAAAACCCAGTCCAAGCCAAGAAGGTCATAGCTCCTATGAGGCTATGAAAGGGGCGAATGCAAAGAGATATCATGCAAGAAGTGAAAAAGTAACCCTTGTGAGGGAGAACACACGATTCAGTTTCCAAGGTGAGAGATTTATCAACCATGGAAACCCAATGTCAAACAACGAAATAGGTTATGATCAAGGACATAGATCCTCAATGCAAACCAAAATTTTCATGTATGTTGGATATCACATAATAGATAGATACTGCTTAAGCAAGGGAAAAGTGAATCTCAAAAAGATAGAAAAGAAGGAGATGTCATCCTTGCCCCCCAAGAATAGGAAAAAGGATGAAAGGGGACCTATTATATTGCTCACAATACTATGCAAGACAACGAGCCCCCAAAGATTAGGCTAACATTGTTTACATAATATGGAGTTCCATAATAAGAACATAAATATTATTTAGAGAAAATAGGATTGAAATACAACTCATTGCCACATGATATATAAATAATTTTACTATAAATGAGCTGCCTAATCTTATAATGTAAAGCTTGACATTCATTAGTAGAGTGATCATGAAATCTATGATAGAAACAAAAAGGAAGAATCTTCAAGTACGGACTATGTTTATTTTTGCGTTTAGGTCTAGTAATCACCTTAGTGTGAAGGAGTTTAGGGAGAACAACCTCTTGGTCAAATTCCTTCATAGGGTCATCATGTTTTGACGTGTTATTTGAGATGTTGGTAACATTGCTATGTTGTTGAGGATTAAATCCAAATCCATAAGAATGCTCATGCCCCCCATTCTGTAAGGGCATTTGAATTCCCTATTTATGCTTAGCACATCCTTGGCTATGGAATCCTTGTTTAACTAGTAAATGATACCCAGGACCATGAAAAAAATTCAATTGAACTTCAGTAGTCACTATGTCATCATTTGTATGTTCGATAGATTCATAAGAAGGAAAAATAGAATAAATCCTGGGAGAAGATGAGGTAGGTGCTTGATTCTTCATATGATCATCACTAAGAGGGAGAGCAATAAGGGAATTCATATCATTTTTCGCTAATGCCTCATCACTAGAAGGAATCCCAATTAGAGGTAATGTATCAATAATGTTCTCTTCTTTCTCTAAAATGTCCACATAAGGGGAGTGTGTTTTAGAAAAAGAGTCATCATCATGTATGAATATGTCATCCATTAATAAATCACCCTCTTGTATCAAAGAATCTTCACAAGAAGGGGATAAATCAATGTCTTTATCCAAGGGTTCATCCCAAATAGGAGGATCGTCCACAATGGCTTCATGAGGAAGAGAGTAATCAACATCCAAATCCAAAGGTTCATCCCAAATAGGTGGATTATCATCCCTATCAATAAACCACATTGTAGGAGCACCTAAATATTGATCCCTAAAGGGGAAAGAATTATATTCTAATGTAGGCTCATAGAAAAGATATATATTAAGAGAAAAATTAACATCAATCCTTAACTCGTCTCTATGGTAAAGGTTAATTGAAGAGGTTTTAGGGGAGGATTAAATAGGAATAGGATCCATGGAGATCTTATTCAAAAAAAATTCATCCTCACTTCCATGTACCTCATTAGGGGATCTATCCTCTTTAGCAACAAAAGCATCATCAAAGTATTCAAAACAAAAATCATACATGTTGAACACAAAGTAACATTACAAGCATGAAAAATGTAAATTTTATTGTATTTTTTAAGAAATTTTGTGATTTTTATTTATTTTTGACATATAAATGCAAGATCATAAAATAAATCTACTTTTAAATGCATGTAAGATCTAACATAAGATTCAAATCTAACACCAAAAAGAAAGAGTTGTCTATCGCGGGTTCACAAAAATGTAAGATAAGAAAATAGATATATTTTGTTGTGTGATTTTTAGGGTTTGTTATTATCCTAACTTACATTTAAAGATTTTGTTTGATTTTATTGAAATTTAGGGGTAAATAAAATGCTCTCCTTCTATCCTTAGATATACATGTGAAAGATCCAATTTGATTAATCCAAAATGGAAGGATCAATGCATAAAAGAATCCATCATTTGGAAATAAGAATAAAAAGGAAGATCTTAAGTACTCATTTATTTATTTGAATGTGGAATAGATGTAGAAAGATTGATAACCTTAATTGAAATAAATAGGAAAAATGTACTAACCTTGAAATGTTGCAGATCTGAAGAATGTTGTTTTCTGAAGCCTATGTTGAATTTCTGGAAATTTTTAGACCAGATCTAGAATGGAACCGTAGAGATGAACAAAACCCAGAAATATTTTTCCATTCTGACACAGTTATGATTTGTACCCTCAAGTCAATGTCACCATTGACCCTAAAATGTCACCCTCGACCCCAAAATGTCAACCTTGACCTGCACAGCTTCGATGGAAAATCTATTTGCGAATCCTGAAAGTTTTCCAAAAAGGGTATCTAGGTTTGTACTTTAATTTGCTATTCTAAACCTGTACCTACAAGAAAAATAGTTTTTTTGTTGGGGGTAGGGGTTTTCCTTAGTCAAACCATGATTTAGGAATTAACCTTGAAATCAATAATGAAATGAAAAATGCTAGCAAGTATTAGAAGTAAATCTAATAATGAAGCTATGATATTCAATAGATATGCAATTGTATTTTGTATGTAAGTATGCAAATATGAAAGCTTGGAATCAATTAGAAACCATAAACATCCATGATTTTATGCTTGGAATCCACCTTGAAGGGAGAATGAATGAGTGTTTGAGGATGCACAAAGGATCTTGAAGGAAGATCACACCACCATGATGGAGAGATCTAGGGCTTGAATAATGAATCTTGAATGTTTGAACCAAATCCCTTTAAAGGCTTGAAATCTTGAATATTTGATCTTCAATAGAGAACTAGAATGCTTGAGAGGAAAACTTGAACACTTTTAAATATTGAAAACATTTATAACAATGGATTCTTGAACTTTTTGCTTGATGAATTATTTAGAGACACTTGATCATACTTCCTTGGTTCTTCCCTTAGAGAGACTTAGAGAAAATGAGAGGAGAAAGCTTCCTTTTATATGAAACTAGGGCCCAATCTTCTAGAGAGGCCGACATAGGAGAATTAAATTCCAATTAAACCTATGCCCCTAGAAGAGGACCTATATTAAATATAATTTAAGAATCATCACTTCAGAACCCAAAATAGCTGACCCGGGAGCGGGAAATGAATTTTTGATGACCTCCGACAGCCGACAGACTTCCAAATTTGAAAGGGGTACCTAGGTCAAGTTCAAGGCCAAGGTCGAGGTCATCCTTGACCTAGATCAAGGTCAAGGTCAACCTTAACCCAGGGAGTCGGGACCCCTGGAAAACATGCTAGTTGGGATGGAAGGTGCCCGGAGAGGCCCAAACAGGGTCCTAAACATGCAGAGGAGTAGGAGAGGATACAAAAATGAGGGGAAAATATGATGGTAGTCAAAAACACCCCCTAAGGAGGGATAAAAATTCTTAACATGGAAGTGATTCCATTTTAAGACAATACAGGAACAAAAAAATCTTAAATTATATTTAATATAGGTCTTCTTCTAGGGGCATGCTGTAACCACCTAATTTTGGTATGTCGTAACTGTAGACCCTATTTTCCCTAAGTGTGATCATACCCTCGAGTTATGTCCAAATGACCCTGTTACTGCTTGGCATAATTCTTTTTAATCAATTTAATGTCCTAGGTGATTTTTATCACTGATTTATATTTATCTACTATAGCCATACAATTCAAATCAACATCGACCAATCAGATCAAATCTAAAATCAAACATGGCTATAGTATTTGATATGAGGGAATTAAATAAATCTCTAAATCAAAGAATCACTTGCAATCCAACCCATTCCCCTAGCCTATTAATTTAATTAAAATGGCTATAGTCCCTTAATTATTAAAGAGCAATTTAAATGTTTTAATAATTAATTCCTATATTTCTAAATGAATTAAATAATTTTATTTCATTTATTAATATTCCTTTAAACCCTAACCTAACCCTTCTCAACCACCTCTACCCTAGGTTCTAACCCTAACCTAACCCATCTCAACCACTTCTACCCTGGGTTCTAACCCTTCTCAACC
>MU225550.1:2797500-2814014 GCA_018584345.1 Thuja plicata
ATTCTTCTATAAATAGAAGCCTGTTTTGAGAGCAAATAAGCCTTCTATAGAGATCAAATTTGCATTGTTATGCTGCTAGTTTTATCATAGGATTATAAGCTATTTCATTTCAATACTAATTGTTAGTGTTATTTCATCATTTAGAGTAAGCTTGCATGCTTTTTCCATCATTCGGCTTGTTTCAATTAAATCCTTCATACATAGGTTGTATTGGTCACTGTTTCATCAACATATTCTGAGGGCTGATATGTTGGTGGTCATACTCTTCCTACGTTAGAAGGCAATAGATCGGTTTTAGAGGGTTTTATGTGTTTTTCATGTTTTCACTAACCCTAGGTTGCTAAAGTAATGATCTATTGAAGTGTTTGTGTCAATCTAATAGGTACCCATTTCCACACACACACATGGTTCCAATTGGAATTTAATTCTCCTATGTCGGCCTCTCTAGAAGATTGTGCCCTAGTTTCATATAAAAAGAAGCTTTCTCCTCTCATTTTCTCTAACCATCATTAACCACATGAAATATGATCATCATTGCAAGAATTCAAAGACTTGAAGAGTGAGATCCAAAGGTGAAGAAGCAATATTTGAAGCAAGCCAAATAGCCATTGAAGCATTCATCCATTCTCAAGCACTCATTTTCATCAAGGAGATCCATTGCTGGCCATTGAAGGATTCAAGCTCCATGGAGCCCTCTTGTTGAAGATTTCTCCATCCACATTCCTCCAAGCCTCTTCCAATTCAAGAACCCATTCAAGATTGGTGTTGAAGATCTACAAGTAATTGAATGAAGATATCCTACATTCCACATTCTACATTCTACATCCCTTTTTGTGCATACATACTTGTGGATTCATGGATTTGAATCCGCCACAAGGACTTCTACAAGCAAGGTGAATTTGTGCATTTACTTTGTTTTTACTTATTCAATTTCAATTATACTTTGAGGTTAATTCCAAAACTAGGGTTTGACCAAGGCAAACCCCTTCCCCCAAACAAACAAACCATTTTCTTGTAGGTACAAGTTCAGAATAGTAGATCAGAGTACAGATCCAGATACCCTTTTTGGAAAACATTCGGTATCCGAAAATAGAATTTCAGTATGAGACTTTTTAGTTCGATTCTACCCTAGGTCAAAATCATAAATTCTGGGTTAATGGTGACATTGAATTGAGGGTACAAATCAGAACTGTGTCAGAATGGAAAAAGATTTCTGGGTTTTTTCGTCTTTGCATTTCTATTCCAGATCTGGTCTCAGATTTTCCATAAACTCAACACAAGCTTCAGAAAACAACATTATTCAAATCTGCAACATTTCAAGGTTAGTACATTTCTCCTATCCATTTCAATTAGGTTTATCAATCTATCTAAATCTATTTCACATTCAAATAAATAAACAGGTACTTAAGATCTTCCTTCTTTATTCTTATTTCTAAATGTTTGATTCATTTATGCATTGATCCTTCCATTTTGGATTAATCAATTTGGATCTTTCATTTGTATATCTAAGGATAGAGGGAGAGAATTTTATTTACACTCTACATTTCAATAAACATTTCAAATCATTCTTTTAAATTTAATATAGGATAATAGAAAACCCTAAAATAAAACATCTCTATTTTCTTATATTACAAGAATATACAGACAGACATCAACTCCTAGGACACCACAACAGAATGGGATAGCAAAGTGAAGAACTGAAACTATATTAGATGTTGCAAGGACTATGCTACTAGAAGGAAATGTGTCACATGTTTATTGGATAGAAGTTGCTGGTACTACTATGTACACCTTGAATAGAATTCAAACCAGAGAAGGTACAAGTAAGACTCCTTATGAATTATGGTTTGATCATACACCTACTATAGAATATTTTAGAATATTTGGAAGTAAATGTTATATCAAAAGAGATGATGAGATAGGGAAGTTTGATGCTATAAGTGATGAAGGAATCTTTCTTGTTTATTATAGTAAGATCAAAGCATATAAATGTTTCAATTTGAGATTGAGGAAGTTGATTGAAAGCGTCAATGTGAGGATAGATGAAAAGTTTCAGATATAGGAAAGAATATATGATTGTGGTCAGATTATAGAGATGAAAGAGGTAACTATTGAACCTAAAGAACCTTTGATGGTCGATAATGAGATTGAAGATGAATTAACTGAGGCTACTGAGACTAATAAGACTCTAAGGTATGTTAACAAGAATAATCCTGAAGATCAAATTATTGGTGATGCAAGTAAAGGTATGATGACTAGATCTAGAACTAGAGAGGAAATTTGTTTGATTTCTCAAGTTGAACCAAAAAATACTGATGAATCATGGACTAAAGCTATGAAAGAAGAACTTGAACAGATAAAGAGAAACAATACTTGGGAATTGGTTCCAAGACCTAAGAACAAAAATGTGATAGGAACTAAATGGTTTTTCAGAAATAAGATGAATGAGGAAGGAACAATGGTAAGATACAAGGCTAGACTGGTTTGTAAGGGCTACTCGCAACAAGAATGCATAGACTATGAAGAAAAAATTTCTCCTATTGCTAGGTTGGAAGCTGTGAGATTATTTCTTTCTTATGTTGCACATAAAGACTTTAAAGTATATCAGATGGATGTGAAATCAGCATTCTTGAATGGAGATTTGGAAGAAGTATATATTGAGAAACCTGATGGATTTCCTTTGACAGAAGATGAATACATGGTTTGCAAGTTGAAGAAAGCACTGTATGGAATGAAACATGCACCGAGATCATGGTATGCAAGGCTGGACAAGTATCTACTTCATCTTGGTTTCAAAAAATTTAATGCAGACAGTAATTTATATTTAAGAACCGATGAAGATGGAATCTTAATCATAGAATTTTTTGTTGATGATATCATTTTTGGAGGCAATGATAATATGAGTAAGAAGTTCTGTAAAGAAATGGAAAATGAATTTGAGATGTCAATGATTGGTGAAATGAAATTCTTTCTTGGTTTGCAAATCAATCAAAGTAAGAATGGTATTTTTATATCTTAGACCAAGTATCTTAAGGAAATGTTGAAGAAATTTGGAATGGAAGATTGTAAACTGTTGGAACACCTATGGTGACTGGTTACAAACTGACTAGTAATGATGAGACTCGAAGTGTAGATCTATGATTGGTGGTGTAGACACCCTAAAATGGACAGACTTGCGACTTGACATTAAAAACACTAATTTTCATCTATTAATTAATGGTTTTTTATCATTAATTAATCATATATTTTCCTCTAAATTCATTTCCTAAATCATCTAATCGAATTCCCAAAATTAATTAAATAATTAATTTTATTTAATTAATTAACCTTAATTGATTAATTACCATTAATTAATTAAATTCAATTTCCTATAGTTTAAATTCAAATATTTAAACTTACTAATTAAATTCTACCAATTAAATTAATTTAATTTCATCAAATAAAGCAATTCTAAATCAAACAAGAATTCAATTATCTCACATGTTGAAAATATTAATTAAATAAATGAACAAATATTCATTTATCTTCAAAGAGATAACTCCAATTAGATCACATGGGTTACCCCACCCATCACTCCAATTCACATGGGTAACTCCACCCATCTCTTCAGTTCAAAAAGGTAACTCACAATTAGCTCTTTAGTCAACCAAACTCTATCTCCTCTTTACCAATTGAAGAGGTGGAGTTTACTAATGGCTTCTCCAATATCTCAACCGTTCATCTCCCTATCTCTGGGATTGATCTCAACCATTCATATCATCCTCAATTCCTATATAATAAACCCTTCATAACCATTTGAAGGATCCAGGATTTCAAGCTCTCATGCGCCATTACTATGTCAGTTTGGTTCTAGCATTCAAGCCATCTTGTGATCACACACCCTTTTCAATTAGCAAATTCTTGACACTTCTCAAGTCATAGACGCTGCCCACGCCAATACAGAGCATCAAAAATAATGTTTCAGAATGAGTAGAGAGAGACAATAGAAGCTTCAAGCACTTTGGGGTTTGCATTCATTTGTTTTCCTTTCTTTTCTTGTACATTTTATTGGTTACGTTTCAAGTTATTCATTTTAGTAGTTTTTGGGTATTGGATTTATATCATTGTAAACCGTTGCTACTAACCCTCGCCTTTGGAAAGCTTGGGAACAATGGATGACGAGAGAGGAGGTGTACATTTTGGTGAACCCGACGTGAAGAAAATAGCATGAATATCACTTGCATACAATAGATAGAATCCTTTAGCCTCGGTCGTACGGTTGCAAGCCTCATTTTCTCGATATCTGTGTAATTTGCAATTGTTGGTATTTTGTCGCAATTGACGAAATAGTGCTGCAATTGACTAGTTTAATGTTGCAATTGATTTGAGGGTTTCACAGTCTTTTCTGTCATTTTTCAATTCTCTATTTCTGGTATTGTGATGCAATTGACCGATCTATACTGTAATCGCCTGCATATTGTTGCAACTAAGAGTATTATGCCGCAATTGACATAACTTTACCACAATCGCTAAAACTTTTCTGCAATCACTAAGAGGTTGCCGCAATAGCCAAAAATTTTCCGCAATTGAGGGAAGGTATTTATGTTTTGCAATTATCATCTTCTAAAATTTTGTTTGAAATATTTAAGATATAACATTTAAGTATAATAAATACCTTTGTTATACTTTAAGTTATATTTTAAATATATACTTCCAGGATGTTTGAGAGTGGTTTTAGATCTCTAGGAGTTAAAATACAAAATCTAAATTTTGGAGGATTTTTAAAAAAATTCAGACAGTCAAATTTCAAGATTTAGCATGTGTTACTAACCTTGTTGTTTCAGCTTGTGGCATTGGAAACAGATTTAACAAAGAAACTAAAATTAACTCATTTGTATTTTAGTGCTTAAAATGAACATTGCATGCAAACATCTTGAACCTCACATTTTCATATTGGTGCTTAAAATTGACATGGAGGTTAAGAATTGAACAAAGGCAAACAAACATTTCAAATTTGGTGCAATAAAAATGAACAAGCAAATCATCACCTACTTTGGATCTTCAAAACTAAACACTTGTGCTTGTATGGGTGATTAGCTTAGTTCACATTTCAAAATTTCAAAGCTTAATTGATTTACCTTGTGTCTTGAGTTTTGGGTGCACTTGCACAATCTATTAGATTAGACACTTTTACACTTTTTAGAAATGCCTGTCCAAGGAATGCACTTCTTCCTTGAAGAATGACCTTAAATCAGTAATCCTTCTGATCGGTATATAAACAAGGTGCGAACCAAAGTTCTGTCTTATCTAGCCAAGCTTGGGCGAGGTGTGTTGATGATATTTTGGATTGGGTGAATATCCCTAAGGAGCCAACATGGTCAACTAGGCTCTTAAGTGAGTCACACACGTAAAAACCGATTGGATAGACGCCATGGACCCTTACTACAACCTTGTTAATTATAGGCCAACCCGATCTACCTCTAAACAGATACCTTATTATAGTGCAAGGGGTTGCGAAATTTCCCCCCAAGATTCCCAACATATGTGTCCCACGGTATTTGTGTAGTGAAAGAGGTCTTCACTCCATGGAAACAATACCTAGAAATGGAAAAAACATGGGCACATACGTCGTGGACCTTCGTGTCCTAGTAGTGTGACAATTGTTGTGTCAGTTAACGGACATTCAAGCATTGGGCCTATAACATTATATTCTAAAGCCATTGACCTAGATTAATCTGACTGTTCATTGTTGAGACCTCGTGATAACCTTGCAACTTGAAAAAGTTGTAGAACATACACATTGTCAATCTTTATTCTTCAAAACATAGTGTCTGTTGTGCTTGTTCTTTGATTAGTTTTTGAAAAATTCAAAACAAACATCCAACTATCAAAATGAGTCAAACGTGTTAAATTCTAGGGTTGTCAACATCAACTGTCATGCAAATCAGAATCCTTGTTCCAAAATATCAAAATTGTCAGATAGTGATACTTATCCTCTAGTCTTTTTGAGACTGTTCCCATTTTATCACAATTTCTTGCATTTTGTTGCAATTGATGGAAGTCTGCCGCAATTAACTTATTTATTGCCGCAATCGACCTATTTATTACCGCAATCTGTGATAAAGTACCGCAATCAACCATTTACTTTACCACAATCAGTGGAGTTGTACCACAATTGACCAGAGATACTTTATTCCTATTTTGACCTAAAAACCTTAAAAGAACTCTTCATTTTGTGTCCAAGACCAGTGTCTATCCCAGGAAAAATGCAAAGAACATTGTGTGAATCTCTAAACATTTAAGATCATCCCTTCTCTGAAAAGCATGATTATTGTCTAAAACATTGTTAGTTTGATAGCTCAGACTCAAAATATCTTGATCCCATCATATCAAACATCATCATTATCTCTATCAAGTGACTTTGTCCCAGGAAAAGGTCAATAAATCTTATCTTTTACATCATCACCACTTTGAGATCAAGATAAATCAACATCTATCCTTAGAATTACCCTTGTCCAAAACATAACTCGGACTTTCAGATATTCTTCTTTGTTTTCTGTATATCACTTGTTTTAGTTACAAAATCTGGACCACACTATGTCTCAAACACCTCATGGAGGGCCTTACACAAGGTCAAAGGCTAGAACCCAACCTAATGAATCATATATCAACAGATTCCCCACTTGGGAAACAGAGAGAGGATGACCCTTTCATAAATACCAGTTCTTCTCTATTCATTGAACAACCTCGTGGGTCAGTTTTTTTCCAAAATGTCATAGAAGAGGAACTTGAGGATATAGAGAAAGATGTTTATTCCACACAAGTAGTTGATGTTGTTGTAGAGAGGAATCCCAAATGTTTCTTGGCCATGCTGATAAAGAAGGGAGTCAAACTCCCTCCTGAATTCAGTGTATCAACCATATGGCCCAAAAACCCTCTCACAGGTCAAAACACTACTCAATCTCCTCAGATACTAGTTGTTGTCTCTCAAATCTTCCCATGATTGATAATACCCACATTGACATAGATGATACCCAGTCAAACCAATGGTACAAACCAAGCAAGCACATCTTTCACTCAAAGCATGATAGGCTCGCAACTAAGTGCACCCATGATCAGTAGTATGCCTCCACCTTCGGTCTCATGGCCTGGAAAATCAAGCTGTTATGCTATGCCTTCCATCCCACCAAACAATAGCTATTCTAAAACTATGCCACCACCACAGTCAATTCCTACTAGTCTTGGGATCAACACATCATTCTTGCAGGGGTTTGTCTCTGCAGGTGTGACTTACAGTCAATGCCCGCCCAAGGCTATACCTTTGCCCATTCAAAAGCCAATCCAACCCCCGTAATAGCAACCCCAGCTTTAGTTGCCACAATTCCAACCCTCGCAACAGCAACCCCAGCTTCAGTTGCCACAATTCCAACCCCCGCAACAGCAACCCCAGCTTCAATTTCCATAATTCCAACCCCCGCAACAGCAACCCTAGCTTCATTTTCCATAATTCCAACCCCTGCAACAACAACCCCAGCTTCAGTTGCCACAATTCCAACCCCTGCAATAGCAACCCCAGCTTCAGTTGCCACAAACCCAACCTCAGAAGCAGCAACCACAACCCCAGCAATATCAACCCTAGTAGCCAACACCACCTTGGGCAACTCACATGCCCCCAGTTCAAAATCATGTGGTGGGAAATCAATTTCAAGGTCCTATGTTCCTACTCAAGGGATATAGAGGCGCAGCCTCATACCTACTATGGCACAAAGATACAACATCACACATCAGCCTCAGTATCAAATGGACATGTTGATGTAACAAATGCAAACCCTTCAAACCCAAATGATGGATATGCAAAATCAGGGGCAAACTAAATCCTACACCGCAGAGGATTTATACCCATACCCCTTTGACCCTCTCTTCACATGTCTCCATTCCCAACTCACTTCTTGGTACCAAAATTTGATAAATATAGGGGCAATACCAACCCTATTGAACATATCCGAGAGTTTTTTTCTAGTTGCGTTGAAGTCGCCCATGATGAAACATATTTAATGCAACTATTTCCACAAAGCTTGGTCAGACCAGCAATGGAATGGTTCTCACATTTACCTCATGGCATTGAGTCTTGGGGTGAACTGGCTGAAAATTTCATCACTCACTTCCATCATAACAGTGAGCGCAAGGTTAGTATCAAGGACCTTTGCGATATCAAACAAAAGGATGGAGAGTCTTTTGTGAAATTCCTACAGAGATGGAGGAATACTACAAACCGAATAATGTATGATGTGCCCGAACAAGACTTAATAGTTATGTTCATTGACAATCTGATTCCAGACATGTCATTCACAACAGAACTGCAGTTAGCTCCAAACTTCACACAACTCATTGAACAAGGAGTTCATTGTGAGCAGAACCTAGTCAAATGAGGAATCCTTGCAGATCCGACCCAAACAAACAAAAACAAAAATGCAATGGAAAAATCTAAGTGGTGGAGAAAAAACAAAAATGTCACCAATGATGGTGTCATTGATGTGAAGACAGTCAACTATGCACAACCCAAGGTGTCACTGCAAGGTGCACCTGTGGCTAACCAACAACCCACATGGCCCACTCAATAAGTATACACTCAAAACCAACCTCCCCCTATCCAAGCAACCGTTGTGTCAAATAGTCAACAACAAACTCAACGCAAACCACAGTTTCAATTCCAGCAACGACATTTCACACCATTAGGAGAGCCAATAGAATAAGCTTTGCAAAAACTGATACAATCCAACACTATCACTGTCCCGAAAATCAGGGGATTTGAATAAGATGCAAACAAACCAAGGTGGTATAATGACAAATATTTCTTCAAGTTTCATCGGGTGAAAGGACACAAAACACCTAACTGTTACCAATTGAAACATGTTATCCAAGATCTGATTGACATAGGGGTCATCGATGTAACAAATACCCAAGCAAAAGGAACAACTGATCACACTATATTCAATGATACATTTCATGATCACAATAAAGGGAAAGCCTCTGAGTCTGGTGGATAGACAAAACAAGTCAACTATACATATTCCAATAGTGATAATGTTATCAATTGCCTCAATCCTTCATATAGCCATGTGGCTACGATCACTATCAAAGACCAAGGTAAAAAATGTGTTGTAACCACGTGTTGTACCAGAGTTGTCTTGCAGGGAGTACCATCCTCATCTACTATATCTTCCAATCCTAATGCAACCTCAGATCCATAGCCAAGTATAGTAGATCAACTCAAGCGTATGCCTTCCTAGATCTCCATGTTTGACCTATTATGCATATCTCTGCAGCATAAACTGGCACTTGACCAATCCCTTCAGAATGCAACTTTCCCAAGGGACATAACACCCGAGAGCTTCCAAATGATGGTTAACCATATAGATGCCAAAAAACATGCAACATTCACAGATCGTGATGTACCACTGCATAAACCCCTGCATAATGATCCTTTGCACTTGCTTGTCCAAGTCCACAAAAGTGCTATTTGTAGAGTCCTTGTTGATGGTGGGGCTGGATTAAACATCTGTACTCTAAATTTAATCAAGAAACTAGGCTATTTAGAGTCAAGCATTGATGTCACGAGGAGGATAAATATATGAGCTTATGATGAAGAGGAAAGATCATCTAAAGGTATTATCATTATACCTATTCATATTGGTCCAGTGGTTAAGAACACTCTTTTCCAGATCCTAGATCTTGAGTTGGGATACAACATGTTACTAGGAAGACCATGGATACATGAAATGCAAATCGTAGCTTCAACATACGATCAATGCATCAAGTTTCCACACCAGGGAGAAGAAATCATCATAGAGGGAGATCTCAATCCTTTCTAATAATGTAATGCAGTCCAAATTAGCACTGATAACCAGGTACCCTCAAACCAAGATGCAAGCATCCCATCCTCTTCAGATTCAAATCCTAAGGATGTCACACAGAAAGCAGGAAAGATATCCATTACCAACAAGGGTTGTGGTGAATATAGCTATGAGGAAGCTTTCACCATCATGAACATGCCTCAGATCCCAAGAACTTATGGCATGCCACAACCTGTTATTATAATAGAAACTCCACAGGCTATTCTATTCAGATGTCCATCCACAACCTTTGTCAGATGGGGAGACATTTCAAAAGAAAATCCATTTGAACGAGATATCAATACATGGTTGTACCAAGATCCACAAGAGATATTTCAACAACCCCTACCCCTGTCAAACTATGGAAATGGTTATACAATGTTACAAAGATTCAAGTATGATGGTACAACTGGTATGGGGGAAAGACAACAAGGCTTAATGGAATTGTCTCTCCTGCCAACCCATAGAAACAAAAGAGGGTTAGGCTATGGGAAACAAAAAAACCAGCCCTATAATCCAAGACATCCCAGTTGATCAGGAACAAATAGCAGAGATGCACCAGAGGCACAACTCAGAACATGTCTTGATAAGTAACATACTCCAACAACTATTGTCTGCCGAAGAGGGAACCACTCAAACCCGAATAAACCTCAACATATCCATCAATGATAATGAAGTAAGTGAGACATCCGACAAGCATTCTATCAAAACTGACTCCCACGAGTATGAGTGGAGATCCCTTCATGACTCTGAACCATTGATCCCATATTATTCCCCTCGGCCAGCCACCTCCTTAAACCTTGATGACTTGTTTGACCAAATATCCATTATTGACCAACCATGCATAGATAAACATGGCATTTACCATTCCTCATGTGATGTGTCCACATCATAGTCTAGTTTTGTAGGAACCGTATCTGTAGTCCCTTTCAACTAAATAGAATCAAACCAACATGAGACCCTATGTCTTGTACACCTAGAACTAATAGAGTGGGATCAACAAGGACCACTAGATATGGATGTCTTCGAGAATGATGAGGTTATTGTAGACTTCATGGGACTTAGAGAGGGAATGCCATCAGGAGACCGCAAAGTAGGGTTCTCCTTTGACCTCAAAAAATCAGCATACTTCGGGGAGGAAGCCCCTCTTTCCAGTCAACAAAACAAATCAAAAAAGAAAAAAGAATCGTCAGTAAGTGAAAACCGTAAGGTGCTTACTAACACAAAAAATGATAAAAATATAAAACAAGACGTATCTTCTAGTGAAAACCTCACTGAGGCGCTAGAAGATGGAAAGAAGGAACTCCTCCCCTTAACAGAAGAGAAGTCAGCATTAATAGAAGAAGAAATAGAAGAAGTCAACTTGGGAGATGACAAGAACCCAAAGAACATCTACTTGGAAAAATCACTCACCCCAACAGAGAGAGAATAGTTCATCAGTTTCTTTAAAGCAAGAATGGTCAATTTTGCATGGTCATACTCAAATATGCTAGGATTAGATCCAGAGCTTGTACTACATCATCTCCCATTGCTACCCAACACCAAACCTGTCAAGAAGAAGCTAAGAAAGATGCATCCCCATGTTGCATTCCTAGTCAAGGAAGAATTGAAAAAGCTCCTAGATGCTAAGTTCATAAGAACAATTCCATACGCAGACTGGATATCTAACTTGGTACTAGTTACAAAGCACAGTGGTTAGATAAAGATTTGTACAAACTTCAGAGATCTTAACATAGCTTGTCCCAAGGATGAGTTTCCTTTACCTAATATTGATATGATAGTAGATATGACTGCTGGGCATCAAATTCTATCACTTATGGATGGATTTTCAGGGTATAATTAGATAAGGATCGCACCAGAGGACCAACACAAGACAGCTTTCACATGTCCTTGGGGCACATATTGTTGGAATGTCATGTCGTTTAGTCTAAAAAATACTGATGCAACGTATCAAAGAGCCATGACGACTATCTCTCATGATCTCATCCAAAAAACAATGGAAGATTATGTGGACGACATACTAGCCAAGTCAATGCTTCACAAGGATCACCTACAAGTATTGGGACCCATCTTTGATAGAATGTAGGAATACAAATTTTTTTTAAACCCAAATAAATGTGCATTCAGGGTCACAGCAGGAAAGCTACTGGGTTTCATAGTGTCACATAGAGGCATCGAAGTAGACTCAGAGAAAATCAAAGCAATATTGGACATGCCTCCACCATCGAACCTATGGCAACTAAGAGGGTTACAAGGAAGGCTCCAATCAATCATGGGCTTCATAGCTCATCTAGCAGGCAAGTGCCACCCATTCCAACATCTACTACACAAAGACATCAAATTCATATGGACAGAGCAATGTGAACAAGCATTCCAAACATTCAAAAATTATCTGCTCAAGTCTCCTATATTGGTGCCACCAGTCCAAGGTAGACCATTACTTCTATATATCTCAGCAATGGAATCAACATTAGGCATACTCTTGGCACAACATGATGACGTAGGGAAGGAGAGATATATCTACTATCTTAGTAGAACATTGGTCGAATATGAGCTCACTATACACCAATTGAAAAATCATGCTTGGCAGTTGTCTTCGCTTCCCAGAAGCTGAGGCATTACATGTTGAGTCACCAAACAAAGTTGATAGCACATATTGATCCATTAAAATACCTCCTCAGCAAAGCAGCGCTCACCAGATGACTTGTGAAGTGGGTAATGATTTTAAGTGAGTTTGACATTGAGTACATAGATAGAAAGGCCATCAAAGGGAAAGTGATTGCAGACCAATTAGCAGAGGAACCTATACAGGATCATCAGCCTATCATTTCTAACTTTCCAGATGAATCCATTATGACACTACAACCAGCGATCGAGGTATGGAAACTATACTTTGATGGATCATGCACAAACCATGGCGTGGGGGTAAGAATAGTGCTTATCACTCTAGATAATCATATAATTCCGAAAAAAATTAGACTCAACTTCCCATGCACAAACAACATTGTAGAATATGAAGCACTAGTCATCGGTTTAAAGATAGCAATTCAATGGAGAATCAAGAACCTTAAAGTCTACGAAGATTTGCAGTTGGTCATTAGCCAAGTCAACAATGATTATATGACAAAAGATGAGAAGCTAATACCATACAGAGAACAGATGGAAAGATTGCGCACCAAGTTCTATTACATCTTCTTCGAGCAAGTACCATGAGCTCAGAATAAAGCTACAGATGTGATGGCTACCATAGCATCACTGATCGATATGCCAGGCAATGAAACATGATTCCAATTTCTAGTATAACAACTCTTAGTGCCATCACATCAAGCATCCATCACAAAATCAGCATGTGTCCTTATTGGTCTTGAAACCCCATGGTACTAAGATGTATACAACTACCTCCAAAATAGTGTCCTACCTCCCAACTTGTCTAGAAACCAGAGAAAGTCCCTCATCCGCCAAGTCGCTAGGTATACCATCCTCTCAACTACTTTATATAGATGAAGTCTAGATGGAATGCTACTATGATGTCTCACTTCCACATAATCCCAGAGAGTTCTATATGAGGTACATGAAGGAATTTGTGGAACCCACGGAGGTGGCAACAGCTTAGCTAAGAAGATCATCCACATGGGATACTACTGGACCACAATAGAGATAGATGCACACAAACATGTGCAAAGTTGTAGGCAATGTCAGTTCATGGAGACCTCATCCATGCACCAACCCAAGAACTAAATCCTATCACATCACCATTGCCAGTTTCTATGTGGGGATTTGACCTAGTGGGAAAAATTACACCGTCTTCAGCAAATGGATACAAATACATCATAGCAACAATAGAGTACTTCACTAAGTGGGTGGAAGCAATTCCACTAACTTACATAACTGGAAAGCATATATCAATGTTCATACTTAACCACATCATTTGTCGATAAGGGATCCCTCAAACCATCCTGACAAATCACGGTATGCCTTTCCAAAATAAAGATGTCAAAGAGCTATGTGAATAGTTCCATATCAAACAAGGGTTCTCTTCATTTTATTATCCTTAAGGGAACGGCTAGGCCAAAGCTACAAACAAAATGATTTTGAAAATCTTGAAGAAAATAGTTAATGAATCAGGGCGAGACTGGCATTTATAACTTAGTCCCGCATTATGGGCATACAAAACTAGCATGAGAATACCCACATGAGCCACTCCTTTCTCCCTAGTCTATGTATTAGAGGTGGTCCTACCCCTCGAAGTGGAAATCCCATCCCTTAAGATATCACTAAAGAACCTGATTTCAGATGAAGACTACAGAGTAGCAAGGCTCAGTGAACTGGAGTTACTAGATGAAAGAAGACATCATGCATTCAACCACTTACAAGGCTATCAGAATTTCCTTAGAAGAAACTATCTCAAGAAGGTGAAGCCATGAACATTTGAGGTAGGAGACCTTGTCCTCATGGAAAATCAAAAGAAACAAGTAGAAAGAGTGAAACCGAGAAAGTTTGAGCCTAACTGACTAGGACCATTTGTCATTATCAGCTCTACCCATAGTGGGGCATACCAACTGGTGACACCAGAAGGAGATCATCTCACTAAATACATCAACATCATGCACCTCAAGAGGTTCTACGCCTGAGGTCTCAATGGTTAAGGCACCTATCTACATATCCAGAAAATACCAAAAAAATCAAAAAATACAAAATGTTACCTTGGTGAAAACCTGGCAATCAGACGCCTTGGTGACAACAAAAAAATAAAAAAAGAAAGCAAAAAGTAAAGAGAAACAAAATCACTCTCTCAATGAAAACCTGGCAAACAGGCACTATTGAGTAGGTACCTTGGTGAAAACCTAGCAAACATACATCAAGTGTTCAAATCCAGCTTCACCATCAATGAACTCTAAGATCAAAAGCTTGAGCACACTTCAAAATGCAAAGGCAGACTACCCAAGATATATCTAGAAGCACAAACCCCTTTGAGCACCAAAACTTATCAATGGTCACTACTAGTCCACCAGACTAGGGGCGATTTTAAATGTCTTGGAAAAATAAATAAAAATAAAAAAAATCCCTAAAAATAAAAAAACACATCAATCTTCATAAAAAACAATCAAAAAATTGCAAAATCCCAAGCAATAAAACCAACTCCATTATCAAGAGAGAAAGAGGGCGATCAAGCCTAGCCAGTCAATGTCACAATCATGAGCTTTGTGCATCAGCATTGGGCCCATATGACATAGCTTTATCAATCTGTCAAATCTATCAACAAGAAAACTGGCAACCAAGCCAATCTATCAAATGTCACAGTCATGATCTTTGCAAATTAGCATTGGGCCCATCTGACACAGCTTGATCAGCCATCCAAATTGATCAAATCAATTAAATCCTATCAATCATCTTACACAGTGATGGATATACGCTTAAAACCATATGGGTCAGTCTTATATGAGTCATCTATTACTGAAACTAGACACACTCAAGCAATCAAGCCAATCAAGCCTATCAAAAGAGTCAAGCCAATCAAGAGAATCCAACTGAATTAAGGAGTCATCCAAAAAATGTTGACTAAGTCAGTCGGTCGGTCAGGTGTCAGTCTATATTTTATGGTTGTGTTCTTACGCTACTTTAGGATCCACCATGTGAGGAGAGTAGCTATGATAGATCATGACTTATTTTCTTTGATTGTTGTCTGTTGAATGTTCACTTTGATTTTAGGACCATGATGATTTAGGATAAATTCAGTAGGCACTGTCACTTATCTGGCAGTCGCACAGTTCCACGATATGAGCTTAACCCTGGGAAAGAATTGGACATTCCTTGTCTTTTATTTTCTTGTTTAGTTTATAGAATCAAGAGCTCACGGTGCTATTTAAATGGACTCTGAGTGCGTTGGAGTTCTATCTTGGTCTGTATGGTCTTTTCTTTTTTTTTTGCAATCAAGAGCTCACGATGCTATCTAGATGGACTCTACGGGCGTAGGAGTTCTATCTTGTTTGCTTTGGTCTTTTCTTTACAGAATCAAGAGCTCGCGGTGTTATCCAAATGGACTCTGGTTGCATAGGAGTTCTATCTTGGTTTCCTTTTTTTAGTTAATTTAGAGAACAAAGCGGTATCCAGATGGTCAATATCTGGGTGCTTTTGGCTCTCTTTCTTTTCAAACAGGGAACATAGCTGAACCCAAATGGTCAATATTTGGGCACACTAAGTTCTCTTTCTATTCAATCTCTCTACTCCTTCCACTTATCAAGAAGTCATGGCAGTATCCAGATGATATGTGATCTGCATGCATTGGACGCTCTTCAGAATTTCAAAAATTAAAAAAAGATGCAATGATGACAAATATTGGAAACAGGGGTAGCGACTTGGGACACTCATCCTTTCTATTAGTTCATATCTATCAAAAAAGAAAAATTATTTTCTATCATTCCATATCTATTAGATCAATCCCATAGAACATCTATCCAAACTAACTTCCTTCTAATTAACACATGCATTACTCAGATATTTTGTGCATAGTAGAGTGCATTCATTTATTGCATAAAAATAAAATAAAAAAACATGAGCATAGTAGATCATATAATCAATGCATCCATCATCAATAACATCATAACTAACATAGGAATGCATTCATCATCATCATATAGTGAT
>MU225550.1:2825950-2850461 GCA_018584345.1 Thuja plicata
TTGAGCCGTTATCATAGCACGATCCAGTCTCTTAAATATGCAGTCAGAGCCAGCTCTAAAATTGGACCAAGTATGCCAGACCCCACCCTGTTGGCGGCGGTTAGCATTGGGATCAAAAAGGCCCAATGTATTGCGCATGTGATACCAAGATTCTCTCTCCCCAGCTGTCCAGCAAAAAGGAAAATTTCCCTCCTTGTCAGAGGCCAGCTCAACCATGTTAAAGTCCCCACACATAACCCAAGTAGTTGGAGGCAAGTTGTCTGCCAGCCAGACCCATAATCGAGATCTTTCAACAGCATCATTGGGGGTGTAAACATTAATTACACCAAAAGAATGATTATGCAGAGATAGCAAAATCTAGGTTGCACGTTGCATCGGGTCAGACCCATGCACAATAATAGAAGAATGAAGGCAAGGTGCCAGAATAGTAATGACACCGCCTTTGCCAGCTTCATGCTGAGAAGAAAAGACAATGTCGTCTGGCCATATGACACGATAGGCAAAGTTCAGCAAAAACCCAAAAATTTTAACTTCTTGTAAACAAAGTACGTCCAGATTATGAAGTCTGTGATGAGTATTACGAACATAGTACTTTATGGAGAGGTTAGTTAGACCTCGCACATTCCAAGACAAAAAAATCATAAAAACTCTTGCATGGCTTCCTCATCCCCAAGAGAGGAGAAGCTATTCTGCAAGTAGGCTGGAATAGAACCAAAGCTGGGGAGAAATTCTCCAGACGAGGTGAACCGCCTTTTATCTGGGTCATCCGTGTGACCATCAGGACTGCGAGACCTACACATAGCCCTGGAAGTAGGCAAAGAAGCCACTGGCGGCGCTAGCACCACTTCTGGAGTGGATGGCTTTGTAGCTAGACTCTTCCCCTGTGAAACAGGGTTTGAAACAATGGGCACCACTGGTGGCGCTTCAGCTGGCGGGGAATGACCAACGGGCGCATCCGAAGATGGAAACACAACAGCAGAGGCTAGTGGCGTCTTAGGGCCTGAGGCATTTTGGCCTTTACGTGTAATTGTAGTCCATTCTTCTTTTTTTCCAGCATCGATGGCTTTGACCGGTACATCTTTAGACGCAAGTTTCACCCGAGGGGTAGCCAGCGGGCAATCTTTGATCTTGTGTTCTACCGATTGACACCGATAACAGGTGTTGGGCAGATTCAAATAAAGAACCTTTTGAGAGACGGTGAGGGCACCAATCTAAATTTCAATAGTGTCCTTGAGGTCCCTGGAAAAGGTCTACCTCAACACAGACCCACTTCTGGGGACGGGCATTGAAAAATTTGTCATGCTCCATGACAATGACCTTGCCAAGGGTTTTAGCAATAGACTCAATAAATGACCAGCATGGCAGAGGGAGGCTAGGGAACTTGACCCAAATTGGAACCCTAATTTTTTTGTCATCTGAGACAGTAAAGTCTCGAGACCATTTCTGAAAAACTAACAGGGAGGACCTAACAGTCCAAGGTCCACGGTTAAAAACCGCTTCCACCTGAGAAGGGTTAGCAAACTGGAAAAGGAAAAAACCTTTGGTAAGGTTTTGCACACCATCAAGATGGACCCCATGCGGGGTCTAGCTCTTGTTGACCCAATCCTTGAGGATACTTTCAGGAGGAGTACGACCCACAAAATATCCAATCAATGTATATTTTTCTAACCATTCACAAGAAAAATCAAATTCCTATGGATTAAGAACAATATCAGGGTTACCTCGTGAAAGACCTTCGGGACGAACTTGTAGGGACATTTTTTCAGAGGAGGCACCATGGCTGTCCGAAGCTTCAACTCGCGCACCAGCAGTAACTGCTGGGCCAAAGTTGGCCGAAGCCATAATAAAAGCTAACCCTAATGCAAAAGGGATCCCGCAGTAAATGCAGTTTGTCAAATGGATGGCTCAGAGTAGAAACACAGATAGTACACCATATGCATGAAACCCTAGCCTATATATTGTTTCTTATTTGCATTTGTAACAGAGAAATCTCTTAACCGAGTGGACTTAACAATATTATTGTAAAATCCTTGTGAAAGGTTACATTCTAAAAGAGTGTTCAAAGCCCTCTAACTAGGCCACTCATATCAGGGTGAAGATCTTAATAGGTCTAAGGTAAATCCCCTAAGAGGGTCACATTTAACATTGTGCATTGTAATCTTTAACAGGATTAGATTTTAACAGAGCATACTTTAGAAGAGTATTTTTATTTGTGGGTGACAATTCCCACGGAGGTTTTTCCCAAATTGGGTTTCCTCATTAAATCTAGTGTTATGTGTGTTGAATGATTCATGTGCATAATATTTAATGTTTATGCAAGTTACTGATTGTTATATTGAAGTTATTTGGTGATTCAGATGTTGTTGTTGTTGTTGTTTATCCTGCCGAGTTGAATCAGAGCTAAGTTTTAAAGTTCAACTTATCATAGTTTTCTGATTCACCCCCCTCTCAATAAACCAACACAAGCCCTATTCGATGGGTGTGCACTTATTTTGAATGAACTATATGCGTAGCCTTTTGACTTTTGCAATCCATAACCTTTTTTTTACCTTCATTTTCCAATCCACCAGTTGCATTGTGATCCTGGACACTTTTTCAACAAATTGAGCCCTCAATTATATTTTTCACTTAATTTATTGAGGGAGCACCATAATACCTATTCAGGATCACGATCTCACTAGGGTCGGGGCATTTTTTATTACTTGATGTTTGAAACAACACCTAAAAACACATTGTCACAAATTGACTTGTTCCCCATGCACAACACCTAAAATTGACTTGATCCCCATGCACAAATTTACTAATATTCATCTCAATTGATTAAATAATCTTAATTATTTAATTAATTAGTATCATTCCCCTATGTTCAAATCTCAAATTCGGTATTCCCCCAGTTTTCATAATTAAATAATTTTAATTAGTTATTTAATTATTAGCATCTAATTATTCTCCTATTAATTAATTGTTATTATTTAATTAATGCTTCCCTCATTGTTATTATTATATTTATATGATAATTGCAATTAATTATTCTTTTCTCCTATAATTATATAAATGATAATTTATTTAATTTCCTAATTCTTTCTTCTCATAAATAGATAAATTTTATTTATTTATTTATTAACCACATATGAAGTTCAATGAATTTTCTAATTTATTTAATTCTAATTATTCTTCTAGTTCTAAATAACACTAAGTCTTAGCGTGACTATTCAATCACCTTTCCTAACTATTCAATCACTTTCTCTGACTGATTAATCTATCTAGTTCTCTATTCAATAGATCTAGTTGACTAATCAATCAATTTTCATATTTAAATCAATCTATTCAACAGTATAATCAAATTCAGTTCACTCACAATAAAATGAGTTAACAAATCAGTCATCTCCTCAATCACACAATCCTGAATGAAATCCATAATTTATATATAATGAGAGTTAATTATCATAATTCATAACCACATAATTTAGAATTCTCATGTTGTCCAATTGAGAACAAACTGAGAGCACACATTTGCATTGAGAAAGAGAAGAACAAGGGAGGACTATTTGGTTTGCATATCATTTAGATTTCAATTGATTTTATTTTTTTATTGTTGTTTATGCATTTCCATTATCGTACTTTATCTCTTGATGTTTAGGGATACAAATTTCTACTAAAAGATATTTATGGTTAGATCTTGTTGTGTTGCTGCGGGTTCCAGGACTAGATTTACCTTAATACAATTAAAGTTTCCATTTTTTGGAAAATGTTACAAAAATTTGCAAATACAATTATAGAGACTTTAGAGGCTCTGGAATAATCTCAAACTATGGTTGAATGGCATATATATTTAGGACATTATAGACCATGTTTAAATATTTCTAATGATTCAAATGGTTTATCAATCAGACACCTAGTTTGAAAGTTATGGCCTCTGAAAGTTGGGTCTCCCAAAATAGGAAATGTAAAAATGTGTCGAACATGTAAATGAGCTATAAAAGGGAGTTACACACGTTAGTGTGGGTATTGACACATCATAGTGAATATTGTATTGGAGATATGGTGGGAACCACCTTACAAGTGGTTTTCAGCTCATGGTTTTGTAATATTGTTTGATGGTTTCTTGTGTAATCGCCTAAAAATGGGCTAGTCTAACCAAGAGGCCTAAATCAATAAATTCAATCAAAATTGCCCTAAATCAAATCAATCACCTGATTGTGCTAGTGAATTTAATCAATTTACTTGCATAGTTAATCTCAAATTAAGAATCAATTAATAAGGTGATCAAACATCAAAGGTTATCAAACGTGATCAATTAATTAATTAATATTCTTAGCTCAATTAATTAAATCAAAAGAATGAAATACCATGGATAGAGTAATTAATTAAAATAATTAAATGAAATCTCCTATTTTCCATCTCACCACTAGGGGACAAACAACATAAATCCCTCCAATCAAAGGCTAATCACATGGAAAAAGTGATATTATATCATAATTGTCCCTCACAGATACAACAACACCATCCAAATCAATCTCAAAACTATAAAAGAAACTTACCCCAAAGCTCAAATCATCTAGTTTTCATTATCTTAGCTAAATACAATCATTTTACACCTAGAGCTTAATCACTCCATTCATAGCTTAATCTTGCATAGTAGTAATTGAATTTCTTAGTAGGAATCATGATCTTAGTTGCATATTTGCATTGAAATAGTTTAAATCTTTCATTCTAAGAGTGAATTTTCATTGATCTAAGCTATAATCTAAGAGAAATAGCTTAATTTAGATCACACTCTTCTTGGATAGAAATAAATATGTCAATTTTATGGTTCTTTATGCTTTCCTATTGAATATGATATTATTAACCATTGATAGACTAACATATTGATGTGTTTTTGGTTGTAGGATTACAGGAATATTTTCACACACACATTTTTGGCACCCACTATGGGGCCTAGCCCCAGATTTTTCATCATTATTTCTAACAAATTGCATGTGTTTAGGCCTTTGTCTGAGCATAAATTTGCACCCTGGATATTAAGTTGCATATGGAACACCTTGAGCCATATGGTGTTAATCATTAGTCACATCTGGGAATGATCACATTTAGGTGATCTAGGGCTGCATGTAGGATATCAAGTCACATTTTGTAATTCCTTAGTCGCGTTTAGTGAATGCTCACACTTAGTATCATCAGAAAATTGCATTTAGGGAATACATAGTCGCATCTAGGGGCAAAGACAGAGTCTTTCAATTTTGATTGTGATTTTGTAGACTAATGCTAACTGTTTGATGTTGATTGATCTTCGATGATTTCAACAACCTAATAATTGTCTGCAAGATGCTTGTCCAAGGCCAAAACATACAAACTACTAATGAATTTATTGCAGATTGCCTAAAACATCCAAGCAAACATCATGTCTTTTTATTAATCTTATTTTCTTAGGAACGTAGTTAATTACAAGACTCACTTGTAGTGGCTAGTTAAGTCTTAGGGTATTATGCTATTTTTTCTTGAGGAAAATCAGAAACCTAGACTCACTTAAACTTTCATTTAGAAAGGAATCTCAGTGAATGACAACATGCTTGTTGTGTTTTGGAGAAAACAACTTGGATAAGATAGTATTCTCTTTTCCCTTGTGGAAAATAAAAAATCTAGACTCCTAGTTGCCAATCCATTTATAATTTTCATGTTCACCTATTAGCGGGCATATCATTAAGGAAAAAACCTCACAGGATGGCCCAAGTGGGAACAAGGAAAATCCAAGCTCTTCCAACCCACTATAAAAAATCCTTCCTCTGAGATTAAATTCTCAAGAGATAAAGATAGTTCGTGCCTGGTATTCATGGGGCTATAGGTCTCTATCACACTTGTATGACCATAATATCTTGTATGATTCATTGACTATCTTTGAAATAGATGCCCTTACTAGACTCCATAGAGTAGAAGCTTACCCAAGTCACCTCCAATAGTGGCATAATCTTTATGCAATGAGATATATCTATCCTAAAGACACCCACCATATCTATTTCCTAGAGTGTTTTAAAGTTGATAATATGACATTGGAGGTCTCATTGTGCAGTCTCCTATGGTTGTATTCTTCATAGATCTTGAGGGATGATAAGTTGTGGGAAAATATTTTGTTACTCAGCTGATTTCATAGGGATAATCATGTTTGATCTTGTCTACATTTGTGATGATACTCGTGGAAATTTGGAATAACATATACTCATTGTTAGACCTTAAAGACCAAAACAATTGTGTATTTTATCTGGCGTGTGTGTTCACAAATATAAAATTGACAAAATTAAATTAAAGACATGCTAGAAACATCAAATCTACCCTCTCAGACAATTAGCTGCATAAAATCGCATATAGAGAATCTAGAGTTTCATGTCGTATGTCAAGTCGCATCTGGTTAATCCTAGGTCACACCTAGGAGAAAATTTGAACATTGGTTGTCTTTATTCGCATCTTGGATACCATATATTTGCACATGGTTATTCACATATCATATAGTAAGCTATTTTGTACACTTCTCAGATAAGTTGGTTAGTGATTAAGATACCCTTTTGGGTCTTCTTTTATCCTATGTTTTTACAGTCATAAAAAATAGAGTGTAAAGCTTTTTTGTCATTAAGGTGTACCCTATTTTTGCATAGTTTCATATCATCCCTTGTACATTTCCTTATCGTATCTAGCCTCTATATATGGTTCTCAGAAGTCAATCATCAGGGTAGATCTAACTCTCATCTTGACATCTGAAACTAATATCAAATACAATCAAACCAATTCAATCATTGGAAAGATTTTGTGAAATATCGCCTATTTGAAACCTTGGAAATTGAGTAATATCTTATGAAACATCACAATATTCAAATTTCATGGTCAACATGAGAACCAATAAATACCCTTTTAATCAATACCCTGAAAACACACATCCTCCTAAACTGATCACTTTCAACCAAGGAGAGACATCAAGGGAGAATCCTTTGTTTGATCAAGAATATCCTAATCTAAAAAATAAAGAATAGAAAACCACTCCAATCATGTCACGTGAAGAGAATGAGTGGATAGGACATCATGATATGATCGTCAAAGTGACTATAACAATCATAGAAATCATGGTAGTTTTGACAGTGATGAAGAATCGACTGAAGAAGACTATAGGAAATGCCAAAAAAGAAAAAGGTTCCAAAAGATGATGGAAAGGATCCTAAATGATGACAAACAAAGATATTTCATGCACTTGGCTTCAATGTGAGTTAAACTTCCCAAAGAATTTTATGTTGATCAATTGAAAATGAGAGAAGTGGAAACACCCATATCTATCCTCTCTAAACAACTTATAGCATTACAAACAAAGACCAAGAATCTTAAGAAAGAGAAGGATGAACTAGAAAAGTACTCATTAGATCACATATGTCCTTTCCCTTTTGAAAGAGATTTACACATGCCACCATTTCCTCCCAATGTTGAAATTCCAAAATCTGATAAGTACAATGGAAATGGTGACCCTTGAGATCATATAAGAGATTTTTGTGCTCTCATCATAGATTTTATGCATGAAAAAACCTACCTAATGAGACTCTTTCCTAGAAGTCTCAAGGGTCAAGAAATGGATTGGTTTACTAAACTCTCGTCGGACATCAAGATATTTGAAGAACTTGTGAAAAGATTCATCCAACAATATTCATATAATATTCTGCACAATGTCACCATGTTAGATTTTTGTAACACTAAAAAAAGAAGTGTTGAATATTTCATTACATTTCTTCAAATATGGAGAAAGATATTCCCAAGATATCTTAGACAAATTCCTGAAATTGGAAAAAAAAAATGGATATCTTTATTAGCAATTTGATTCCAAAAATGAACTATGCATTACAAATGCAAACTCATGTTTCTTTTCATAAATTGGTAGATAATGCTATTTGTAATGAATAAGTTCTTATGAAAAAAGGGGAGATCACACTATACAAAGAAACCAAATATTTCAAAAATTCTAAAAATAATAACAAAGACAAGTTCAAGTATTGGAATAAGAATAAGAACATGGTGAACAACGGAGTTGTGGAAGCATCTAATATCAAAGCAAAACTAGTAGTCTTCAATATCTCAATTAGCCTCCAAGTTGCTAAGAGTTCTAAAAATAAATCATCTCCTAGAAACAATCACAAATCAAAAAAAGACAAACCTTGGATGACAACACCCAAGATAAAAATCATTCCTCTTGGAGAACCTCTAGAAGTGGTACTAAAAACTCTATAGGACAAAAAAATCATAACTCTACCAAAATCAATACCGTGGGAACCACGAATCAAACCAAAGTGGTGGATTCATGACCATTACTATGATTTCCATAGAAACAGGGGATACATGAAGAATTAATGCATGAATATTAAGCATGTCATTCAAGATCTGATTCACAATGATAAAATTAAAGTGGATGGTCACCGATCCAACAATGATCACAAGGCATTCAAATAAATTTTACCCCACTATGAGAAAGGTGAAAGTTCAAATACCAAGGGTAACAAGATCAACTACACTTATATTGACAATGACAATGTGATCCATATGAGTGAACCCTATGAACAATCTATCAATGATCAATTTACTAATGAGATTCTTACACTTCATGAAAATCCCATGTTTGATCAATAATTGGAATGGGATGATGAATAAAATTTCATACAACCAAGTGAAAATTTGTTAAATGTTATCATCATTAAGGAAAAAAATAAAGAAAATGATTCTTCCAATGCAGCCCCAAGAAGTCAAGCCAAGGTCACTACCAAGGGAGTTAGCTCCCCAATCAAAAAAACCAGCTATTTCAATATCAAAACCTTTTGCATCAAAAAAATGATAACCTCATCATCATCACCTAAGTACAACTTGGTGGAACAAATATAATGAACCTCAGCTCAAATATCAATCTTTGAATTGCGAAAGATATATCCTATGCATAAAGAGATTATTGAACAAGCCCTTCTTGCAAAAAATGTTCCAAAAGACTTAGACGTAGATCGGTTCCAAGCTATGGTTGGCCATTTGACTTCCCTGCACTATCTATCTTTCTCTGAAGAAGATAGTGAATTCTTGAATCATTCGCATAATTACCCTCTGCATATAGAAGTTTTAATCTATAAACATAGAGTCAAACACATCTTGGTAGATGGAGGCATAGGTTTGAACATTTGCATGTTTAACCTGGTAAAAGCATTGAGTTTCTCAGAACATGTTATATACCCAAGGATAAAAATAATTAATAAGGCATATGATGAAGAAGAAAGATCATCAAAAGGATTGGTTGTATTATCTATCAGGGTGGAACCCATTGAGAGAGATGTTATTTTCCAAGTTCTCGATTTACCTTTAGCCTACAATATCTTATTGGGTACGTCGTGGATACATGACATGAAGGTTGTCCCATCTATGTACCATCAGTATGTGAATTTTGCACACAATGGAGTAGAAGTCACTATACCAACAGATGCTAGCTACTCTTGTAACAATTTAAAACAAGCTGATAGCATGGTCCCACACAACAAAGAGGCCTCAAAAGATCAAGAAGCTAAAATATATAGAACAATTGTTATGAGAAATTTTGAGAAGAAACTAAAAATCAAAGACACAAGGATGTGAGAGTACAAACTAGATCCATTTCCATCTCTGGTTGATCTTCCTACATCTCCTAGGTCTTATTGAAAACCATCATCCTCATTCAAACCTTCTAATGCTAAAGTGTTAGCAATTCATGAAGGAACGAGAATGGTATAAGCTAGTGTTTCTCTTGCTGAGTAAAATGAAGAAAAGGTTGTTATACAATGGCTTTACAAAGGAGAAGTATATGATCAAGAAGTAAAACATGTAGAAATATCTACATAAAAATATGGTAAAGGCTAGAATATTATGAGATAAATAGGATACAAGGGTAAGGGACCTATTGGAAAAAATAAGGAGGGACTCATAGAACCAATGCACACAGAGTTTTGAAATCCTAAAGACAAAACTAGGCTAGGATACAATGAGAAAAAATTAAATCCGTCATCTAGAAATGGTCCTATATTTGATCGAGCAGAGAATTCTAGTGATGAATTCGAAGAGGAAGAAAAAATTGTACCATGCACATTTGAGATGCTATTACACATTCAAACTAAAAATATTTCTTATCAAGGAGAACCATACATGCCACAATAATTAAGACATCTCTTTGATCAACAAAAATCAATATTACCTTAGTCATCCTTACAAGAAGAAGAAAACAATTTTGATAATGAAGAAAAGGAATTATCAATAACTATAGCTCGTTTCTTGGGTAGATTAGATGATAATAAAACTAATTCACATGAGTATGAAATTGAGAATGAACCTAAAAGTTATCAAAAGAAAAGACACCCGCACTGGGGGTAGCTAGTCACTATTACTCATGTCCTGGATATGCCTCATTCTATTGAAACAAGTTCTAATGAGTATGAATTGGATTCCTTCTCTAATGTTACAACTGATATTGAAATAGATGTAATACACAAGTATGATTTTCAACTAGAGGAGGGATAAAGCTCCAACACTAGGTCAGTCAGCTTAGGTTCACATAATACTAACAACAACTTTAGTATTGATGTTATAACTCTTTACGGTCTAAGCAATTCTTTGGAGATTATGTTATCCCTGTAAATTTTTTTGTGTTTCCATGGTTTTTTGCAAGTGGTTTTAGGCCTATTTATTCATGCTTTAGGTCTCTGGCCCTAAAACCCTTGGTCATTTTCATGAAAAACCATATGCCCTAGCGTGTGTTCTAATTTGATGTTACCTTTTTCATGCCACTGAAGTCTTATTTTTCCAAGTCTTTATCTCTTGAACTCACAATGTTTGGAGGTTATCACTTGAAATTTAGTGACTTGGTGCAGCGGTTCTCTCCTGATCTCAAAATGTTTGGAGGTTAGCACTTGAAATTCAATGAATTGGCACAATGATTATCACCTGATCTTGTAATGTTCATGGTCAAGTCCATAGCATCTAGAGATCTGGTGACAAAGGAAGGACATAAATTTTTAATGTTATTTCACTGAATCTCATAAAGTCACGGTTAAGTCTCAAGTGATCTGGAGATTCAGCGAGGACCATCAATGTTGTTGTGATCAAAGGGATATTGTTGGATCTTGTGATTTAATTTGGGTTAAGTCATGTATATGGGGATTCAGAGATAGCCTTGTCTTTGAATCTTGAGATCTAACTATAGTTGAGAAAAGTGTTTGGAGATTCAGCATGGATCATTGATCACGTTTTAGATGTGTGGCTATCGGTGAATCTCAGGATAAATCATAGTTAAGACAAGTATCTAGTGATTCATATATAGCCTTTATCTCTGAATCTCAAGACCGAACCATAGTTAATATTTTCATTGGGAGATTAAGAGATAAATCCTTGTCACTGAATCTTAGAATATACCTAGGGTTAAGTCAAGTCTTGTGAGATTAGGCACTGACCATTGATCGAGACCAAGATGTGTGGTTAGCACTGAATCTCCAAATAAGTCAAAATCAAGCTAAGGGATTCAATGATCGTGATATACAAATCTGAGATGTGACAAGTTGCAGACATGTATCCAAGAGGCTCATAAGGTCAATGGTTATCGCTAAGTCTCTAGATAAACCATAGTAAAGGCCAAGAATTCAGCGATTTGAAGACAAGCCTTGTCATCAAATCTCATAATTAAACCAGAGTTAAGGAAAGCATTTGGTGATTCGGAGATAGACTTTATCTCTAAATCTCAAGACAAAACCTGTGTAAAGCCAAGTCTTGTGAGATTAAGCACCAGTCATTGATTAAGACCCAGAGACTTATCAGATCAAGGGATATTTCTCAATCTCAAAATAAATCATGGGTCAAGACAAGTATTCAACGATTTAGAGATAGCCTTTACCTTTGAATCTCATGATTAGACCAAGGTTAAAATGAGATCTGGCAATTTAGCGATACAAAGGATTGAAAGTGCTCTGGTCAAATGTAGGTCAAGCTAAAGTTTGATCAAATCAGAAGAAGATCTATGGTGGGTAATTTTCCTTGGTCACAAGATGCATGAATGATAACCTTTAAGGCATTGTGACAAAGCAACACGTGGTGGTTCGCGGGACTGGGTCAACATTGAAGGAAAGATAAGGTGCAATCAAGTTAGGTTTCATAAAACAGACAATGTTGTGCCTCAAAGAAAAGATGATCAAGAATTAATCTTCAATGCATTGCGATGAGGTTCCATGTGTCCAGATCTGATCTTGACTCCTGGGTAATTTGAAGAAGATCTACGGTCATATTTTCAAGAAAAAAAGGTTTCCTATTTGAGCCATTGATGGGGTTTCCATGACATGATTATCCATTGCAGCTAAATTTTGATTTTTCAAAACCTTTTCGGATGGTTTCCAGTCTTGGTAACATTTTTTAGACTTGCAGGAGAGTGGCTTGAGGTTCTTTTTGTCCTTGGCTTGACATTAATCAGGTCATTTAGTGGCTGAGGATAGTTTTGTGTTGTTGAATACATTTATTGTTGCATGGTGGTGGAATGGGTTTATAGTCTGTGTAATCTTTGGGGAAACCCTCTGCCCATGTCTTGTCTTTTCTTCCATTATGATTGGTCAGTTTCTAGTGACCTAGTGGTTGGTACATGACAGTTTTGTGGTTGAAGTGATCAGATCTTTTGTTGATCTTTTGAAGAAATATCAATCTATTGATGGGATCAAGAGGATTAGGATTTCAGTACATTAGATTTGTGAAGAAGGGAATGTGTCAATTGGATGTTGATTCTAGGGTTTCATTTCTTCCATATATCTCCTTCTTTTCTTTGTTGTAAGGGTTTAGAAGTTTTGGATTCCAAGTACTGGTTCCAAGCTTTAGTCCCAAGGGGATATAGCAAATTGTATCATATTGTTTTTAGATAGAATAGAAAATTTCAGATCTTTTGCACATTATTGAAGTGGTGTATGTTTTAAATCAGATTAGAATATAAACATGATTCATCATACTTAATATAATTTTTCCAGTTTCAAGTCTCTCCTTGGTGTCTATCTTTTGAGTTTTGAATCTTCTGGTTCATTGCATAGAACTTCTCTATGTATATGTTTTTTCCCTAGTTTTGATCTAGGATCAAATTAAATCAGCTTTGGATAAAACATAGACTCTTTAGCTTTGTCTACAGAAGGATCTTATAAGTAGTGGTTGGTCTGGATTGATTGTGTTTATAGATTTGAGTCTTTGATAGTAGTTGGTTCTAGTTTTTTGTATCTGCATTTGAGACATTGTCCAATGGATAAGGAGCTAATCAGGGATTAGCACATTTTGTTAAGATACATGTATGATTGGTTTTGGGCTATATTCTTCAATTTTAATACATCAAAACCATTCCCAAGTTCTTTTATGCTTTATGGTTGTTGATTATTGTCCTACATGGTAATGGAGAGTCAATGAATGTATGGTTAGCATTTAGTACTTTCTTACCATTATCTATTGTTATAATCTAGAGTAATAAGGAGATTTAAAGAGTTGAATATCTATCTAGATTAAGTGTACCCACCTTGGTTTAATAGAACTAGAAGTGTAGAGGGCAGTCTTGTCCCTAGAGTTGGTCCAGTTACCTTGCAGAGCTTTCATACTTGGAGCTAACTACTCCTAACATTAGTCTCAAGGTATATTGGTGGCTTTCAAAGCATAAACATTTTCAAACACCAAAAAAATGGCAACTCTACTCGGGAGGTCATTAAAGGTATAGATTCATGTGCTACAAAGAAGATATTCCTCATATTTTGTAAGTGGGTGAAGTTTGTTTTGTGTGTCATTGCATATTGTTTGAAATTCCTAGTTCTTAAAGTAATATATATACTATCTCACATGTGGTGAGTGACAACTCTGAGTTCTCTGATTTGTACTAGTGTGCATGATTAAAGAAAGGCTAATTAGGAAATGGGTGGACTTGTAGTGAATATGCAACAGATGTTTGGACTCCTGTGACTATGAGCTTAGTCAAGAGAGGAATTAATATGAGACCCTATTAGGGGTGTGCTGAGAGTTTTCTAATTTAAAGAAGGTTAGAGTTGGGGAAGAGTTCTCAATTGTTTCGAATATTTTCCTCTGAAAGGAGGTGGCGACTCTACTAAAGTTTTTGAAGATGATTTGGAGGTGACTTTAGATCAAAATTTTGTAGTGACTTCATCACATCCAGGTATTTTTTTTCATTGGATAATCTTGTGTTCCATGAAAATCAGTTCCTAAAATTTTCCCTATTAAGTGATCAGCACTAATTGAGAGGGAAGAAAAAATTGTAACCATTTTTCCTATTAAGATGCCACAATCGTACAAAGGTAGGTTGTATGGGGCTATAAATTTCAATGGCATCCTTGGTTACCCACACCTTATTCCATCAGAAGTTAGAAACCACTTGCCTAAGTTCAGTGGTATGAAAGAGGAATTAGTGGGGAAACATCTGAATAGGTTTATTAATTTGATAAATTATTATGAGGTTGATCATGAGGACATCATTATGAAGTTGTTTGCACATCCTTTATTAGATGATGCAAAATATTGGTTCTCATTTTTCTTGCCTTTGTCTATCAGATCATGGGAAGAATTGCAAATAGCCTTAATTGAGCAATTCAAAGAACATGTTAATAAATATGACTTGATCACTGATCTTTTTAATATTCATATTGGAGATGAGGAGCTGGTGCCTACATTTAATCTCAGATTTAACAAAACACTAAAGATAATTCCTAAGAAATGTAGACCCCATGATGCAATGTCTTTGGTTGTTTATCTAGGTGCATTTGGAAAAAAAAAATGAGCTACTTGTTAAGAGATAAGGAGCCCAAGACTTTGTATCAAGCTTTTATGGAAGTAATGGACATTGAAAATAATTTAAAATATGCAATAATCTCAAGGCATTTTGCAAAAGAAGTTGACAAGGATCATTGTCATAAAATATCACAAAAAATTCACAGGTGTGGATCAAGAATTGATGAACAACATCAAGATGTTTTTATCTCTGTAGATTTTGATAACCATGTTTTGAATAATGATTCAAGACAAAATTTGAATGAAGGGTGTTTTCTGAAAACAATCATTACCCCTCACATATATATATATATATATATAGGGGTTACACACCAAATAAAATGGAAACTAGTTTTTCTAGTTATGAGGCTGTAGAAACAAATTGTTTCTAGTCAGGTGTGGGAAATACATAGGGGACAAGTTTTTCATCAGATGATGATGTTGAGGCCTCAAATGATGAAGCTCTATCAGACTCGGTTGATTTTGATAGTAAGGATGAGGATTGCATATCATGGCCAGAGGTGGAGGATGTTTCTCAGCCCATGGGGATTTCCAAGAGGATATGTGTGAGGGAATGGTTGAGGAAGAGGCTTCATGGTGCTAGAGTAGCTCTTATTTTTTTGAAGACAAGATGATGGTTAATATGCAGCCTTGCAAAGAGGATGAAAATTTGTCATCTATTGTAAATGATTGTGAGGATGCAGATTCTCTTGAGACAATGATGAATTTCATAAGCATGCTGGAAAAGGAATGCTCATATAAGGATTTCAAAACAAATAAAAATCAAGGGAAACCTTGTGATGAGTATGATTCAAGTAAAAGGATATGGTATGTTGATGAAGATACACATGCCCTTTCATTGGGACAACAATATAACAATGTTGATAATGTGTATCAATCAACTTGTATGTTTGCATCATATGATTATCCATGTGAAGAGCAGTTGAGGGATAATGCATCTGATGGAAAAGACACTATTGTGCAAAGTTCTGATGACATTGTTTCAGTCTCACCTAAATCAATTTCTTGCGATGACCCTACTAAGGAGGATAGGTATTATGATGTGGAGTCTTCATATGATGATGATGATGATGATGATGAACTTTCTTCTTGTTCAAATTCTGATATTTTTTCCTTTGAAGAGGGTGAGTATGTCATAGACATGGGTTGTCACATTAGTAAGTTTTCTAATGCGTTATTTGATATGGACATTGATATGAGTCAGCCATTCTTTTTCCATAATGATTACAATAGGGATTTGCACATGGTTTCTAATCCTTTATATGAGGATTGTGATGTGGAACCAAACATTATAAATGATACCAACTATATGGCATAATATCAGTGTTTTTTTCAGTTGGATGATGTTTTTTCAAAATGTTTCCACAAGTCAAATGATGATCAATATTGCATTTATTCTGATTTCTCTTTACCTGATGGATGCAACAACAGTATGTCACATGATCATCCTTTTCAAGTTTTGCATGATATTCATGTGATTTTTAATGGTGAATATGTTGTGTGTGTGTGTGTGTGTGTGTGTGTGTGTGTGTGTGTGTGTGTGTGTGTGTGTGTGTGTGTGTGTGTGTGTGTGTGTGTGTGTGTATTGTTTTTGTGTGTATGTGTGTGTGTATTTTTGTGCGTATAGGTATAAAGTGTAAGATCTAAAATAAAGATGTGGAGAAGGTAAGATTGTCCCCTTAACCCCAAATTTTATAAAGGGAAGATCCAAATTGATTAACCCCAAAGAAAGGATCAATGCATAAATGAATCAACCTATTAAGGATAGGGATAGACAGAAGAACCCTAAATTATATATTATAGAAGAGAGTGTGTAATATATTTGGGAAGATTAAAACTTTATTTGAAATGAATTGAATGTATGTACTAACCTCAAAATGCAATAGATCTAAAGAATGCTATTTTTCAGGTGTCTGTTCTGAGTTTCTGGGAATTCTGCAACTGAATCTGGAACAAAAATGCAGAGATGAAGAAAACCCAAAAATCTTTTCTAAATCGGGCTCAGGTCTGATTTTGACCCAAAAATGAATGTCACCTTTGACCCAAAATGTTCGATTATGACCTAGAAAGTCTGATTCTGACCTGCACAGTCTAATAGAAAATTTGTTTCTGAATCCTCACAGTTTGCCGAAAAGGGTATCCAAATCTGCCCTCCAATTTGTTTTTCCTAACCTATCCCTACAAGAAAAATAGTTTTTTTTTTGGGAGGGAGGGGTTTTGCCTTAGTCAAACCCCGATTTAGGAATTAACCTTGAAATCAATAATTTAAATAAAGAATTCTAGCAATTAGTAGAAGTAGATCTAATAATGAAGCTATGACAATAGATATTCAATTATACTTCGAATGTAAACAAGTACGTAAATATGAAAGATTGGACTCAATATTAGAAACCATAAACCTCCATGATTGTATGCTTGTAATCCACCTTGAAAGAAGAATGAATTAATCTTGATGATGCACAAAGGATCTTGAAAGATGATCACACCACTATGATGGATAGATCTAGGATTTGAATGATGAATCTTAAATGCTTAAACCAAATCCCTTCAAAGGATTGAATACTTGAATCCTTGATCTTCAATGGAGAACTTGAATGCTTGAGAGAAAGACTTGAAAACCTTGATTTAAATTTGAATAATTGAGAACATGTAGAATTCTTTCTTAGTTGATGGTTGTTCGCTTGTGATTATGCTTAGAGAAAATGAGAGGAGAAAACTTCCTTATATACAAATATAGGGCACAATCTTCTAGAGAGGCCTACATAGGATAATTAGATTCTCATTATACCTATACCCCTATAATAGGACCTATATTAAATATAATTTCAAGATTTGTTACTTCGGAACCCAAAAAAGCTGACCCAGAAGCGGGAAATGAACTTTTTAATGACCCCCGGTAGACGACAAACTTTCCAATTGGAAAGGGGGGGCTGGGTCAAAATAGAGGTCAACCTTGACCTAGGTCAAGGTTGATCTTGACCCAGGGAGTCAGAACCCCTGGAAAATGTGCCAGGTGGGATAAATAGTGTCCGGAGAGGCCCAATCAAGGTCCTAAACATGCACAGAAGTAGGAGGAAGTGAAGAAATGAGGAAAAAATATGATGATGGTAAAAAACACCCCCTAATGAGGGCTAAATGTTCTTAACCTAGAATTTCTTCCATTTTAAGACAATACATTAAGCCCCCACTTTAGCAGGAGTATGGAAATCAAACATACTCATGGTAAAGTTAGAAGAAAGACTCCAGTGGATCACAACGAGGTAGAAAATCACTTAATCAAGGACATGATCCCCCAGACCAAGGATTGTAACTCAAAATATATGCACAAAGATATTAAATCAAAAAGCAATTAATCATAGAAAGCATACATGACTACATAAGCAATACAAGAGCAACACTATAAATAACATAGCTTCATGATCTAATCCTACTAACATGAAAGTGAAACAGAGAAAAGAGAAAGTGATTACCTCACCTAGTAAGATGCCCACTGAACCGCCTCACAATAGGTGTGTAATAATCATGCTCAAGGCCTTTCTTAGGAATGGTTCATTCAATCTAAGGACTACTTTTCCCGTTATGAGGTGCATTTAAATTTTCAACCTAGGGACGTATACTTGAAATGGTTGGCACGTTATGTGCACTAGTTTCCTTAAGGAGTCATTCTGCTTATGCTGCAGGAAGGTAAAAATGCATAAAAGTAACCTACACTAGTGTTGCAGGAAAAGAATACATTTATCTTCTTACTGGAATGAATGTTATAAATTGCAACTCTACTGAAACCTATGATTTCAACCTAAAACATCCATTATAACTATTCTTGTAGATGCTGCAGGAACACTCACAAGTTACGATGCTGCAGGAAGAAATTGTAACTTCTATCTGAAATACTAGAAATGCTGGAAATGAAATCTATTCTATTCTAACCTATTCCACCTCCCAAGTGGGCCCCCTTGGTTAGTTTCTACTAAACTATTAACACAGAACGTAAACCAAGAACTATTTCATTACATTTTAAAAACTCATTACATAGAAACAATACATGGAACTTGAAATAGATTGTTGTATAACAATTTTCTTCCAAAAACTTGTGTCTCTATTTTTCTCTAGCTAACCTCAAACTATTGGTTCAATCCCTATATATAGAGGATCAAACACTTATTACAAAAATAGAAAAGAAACTATCTTGTTGAAAACATGTCGGAGAAGGAAACGCAATAGCCCGCAGTGTGGGTAATAAATCTTGGGCGACCAGTTCAACATAGTAAAGTGTAGAGGGAATATAGGCACACTACATCCCCACATCCTGGAATAATGGCTCCATTGTAGCAGCCATGTTTCCTGGTGCTGTAATGATCTCTCCATCGTAGCTGGTCCTCAACAGTCCTCCTTGAATGCTGTCAACCACTCTCCAGCCGCTTTCTCTCCTGTCAAGTTAGTTATGATGCGGAAATATTCATGCAACAAGCTTAATCAAATTAAATATCCAGATATTAGAACATAGATTCTGATGGTTTTATGAAATACTGTACTATATGTATAATATTAGAAAAAATATGTCACAAACATCTACCCATGGCTTATCAGTTCTATCTAGACTTTATCACAAGTTTTGATTGGCTAGGCTCTCAAATGTTTTGACAAAAACTAGAACAGAGTATTAAAATTATACAAAACAAAGGCAATAATTTGGCCTTATCATCTGCCCCTTGGTTAATCAAATGTTTGTCCTCAAGCATTGCACCTTCTGGCAATTGACCTATAGTCACCAAATTCAGTTCTTCCTCACCTTTGGCTCTTAAAGGAGTAGTAGAATCCTCTTGTTCTTTCCCAAACTTCCCTTCTGTGATCTTCCTGCATCCTGTCAAGTCTGGTAGTGTTGATATCATACAAGGGCCAAAGGAGCATGGGTGGCTGCATTATGAGTGGACACTAGAGCTCCTTCCTGATTTGCCTACCCAGTGCTATGTACTTTGGTGCCCAGTGTATAGTTGCTTCAAGGTTAATGGGGCTATGTGGTTCTGATCTTTTAAATACCTCTGATAATCTGCCCCATCTACTTCTAGCACCGGTTAAGGCTCTTTGGAAGACAAAATAGGACATGCTATCATATTCTACATACAAATTTGCTCTGAGTTTAAAAATTTTATCTCTATTTTCCTTTTTAACATTCCCATATGTCAGTCTGAACCAATCCCTCGGGAATACTTCTGGTTGACTGCTTTATGCTCTTAATGGTAGGGGTTCTGTTTTCTCAAGATCTCTATAATTCCCCAACTGCCTATCATAGTTAGCCTCATTGTGCATCCATGACATCAGGGCCCTTAAGTGTATATCCCCTATGTAAGGTAGGGGATTCCATTTAGTCTCTATAGGGATGATGAAATTATGCACATACAACTCACAGAGTAGGTTTTGTTGCCAAGATGGAACTGTCTGGTATAAACCATAGAATTCCTAGGCTGATTTGAACTCTGCATTTATATCCTTGAGGGTCATCATCAATTGAAATAGAAGGAATTGTTCTTTGAGACATATAGTATAGACCCTAGGTGGAGGTCTACAAGCAATTACCTGGTCAGTTAGTTTAAGAGCATGTTTCATTCTCTGCTTTTGTTTTGCCAACTGATCTTTCAATTCTGCAATTTCCTTTTCCTGTTCTGCTATTACTTTCTGCAATTTCCTTTTCTCTTCTCCATATAGAGTGGTTGTAAGCACATGTTTATTATATAACTGGAAAAGAAGCATTTGCAGAGTAATTGGACCATTGTTTTCATCTTGGTTATTCTTCTTCCTCTGTTCTTTCCATAACTGCTCTAAGAATTTTATTAACCAAGTTCGCTTATAGGAAACTAAAGCATTTCTTGTGCAAGGCAGCTGGTGAGTTGTAGGGGTTTCTTCCTCATGAGTTGGAACATCTTGACAACTGACTCCTGGGTCATTTTGACATACATTTGGCTCATCTTCACACTCCTCTTCCATATTTTGAGGAATGTCAAGAATCTCAGACTGACTAGGAGAATCATCCAGAACAATATGGACAGGAGTTTCCTAAAATTGTTTGGGGGAAGAGGGCTGGCTTTTGGTGGGCACTTTAGGAATCTGCCCTCTCATCCTAGGACTTATTCTTACAGGGATTTCCTCAACTTCTATGTCTTTTTTCTTACTAACCCTTTTCATTGTCTCTGCTGCAGGAGTAGTGGCTGCAAGAGTAGTGGCTGCAGGAACTTACTTCATTTTCTTCTTTCTTGAGACTTGAGGGTTTCATGATTCAGCTGCAGGAACCAAAGTTTATTCTACTAACTTCCATTTTTCTTTGGTTTGAGAAGAAGTAGGTATATTTCTCATGTGTGCAGTTAAAGGCACATTTTCTTGTAAATTTTTAGTTTCTGCCCCTTGGTTATTTTGCTCGGCAACTGGGTCAGTGGAAACTGCATTATCTTGGTTAATTTGCACATTAGGGGCAATTTGAGGCTGAAGGGTTTTAGGATGGATGAACTATGCCCATGTCATAGGGGAGGCATCCCTAAGAGATCTTTCTATGAGTAATTTAATCAGGGCATGGTGAGTAAAAGAGCTTTCTTTCCCTTTCTGGGTTTCTTCGGCACTAATGCACAGCATATTAAACAGAAAATTGGGTGCATTCATTGGAATATTATGTCGTACATAACTAAGCAGCTTAAAATGATGCGCATGTAAATTAGAGAATCACCCTTCACAAGTGAAATACCTTATAATTTGCATAGCCAAATCCTGGTATGGTGGAGGAATGGACATCCTTTTGCATCCCTGCTTAGTGATTTCCAATGGAGGGTCTCCTGGTAGGGTAAATTGAGCCCTAGCTGACCTGGCATCATGGGCAATGGGATAATGTTCCCCTGCTGCTGGAAAATCGGTCACTTTCGCTATTCACTCCTCTGTTGCAACAACTGGAAACCCCCATATCGTCGTGTAGCCCTCATCAAATGTGTTTGCAAATTCTGATGCTGCTTCCTCGTCAAACTCTGTCAATTTTAAGAAATACCCCAGCCATCCGCAGGCATTAAATCTTCTCACTGCCTCAACATCAGATAATAAAATACCATGAACCACTGGTTCATGCCACTACAATTGGCCTCCCATTTTACCAAATTCAATCCTTTTCTCTGTTTAACCTCTATTTTTGATAATTACCTTCTTCTCTTTTGAATTTCAGACTGCTTCTTGTAAACCCACAAACCCTCTTTCACATTCTTCTGGTATTCTTGATATGAACAATAATAATGTATTTTAACAGAATGAATCATAGATGTTCATGCAAGAGTGAGATTTATGTCATGGTTTTAATACTGGGTCACATCTAGTTTGACAATTAGGGGTTTATTCAGAATAAAGGCACGACATTTGACACTTGTGTGATGCGGCAGCTAGATTTTAATTAAGATAATGCCAAAGTACAGATTTGGGGATCTTTTAATGAGTAAAAAGAAATGACATTTTTAGAAATTGGCACACTTCTCTACCCCCTACAAAATATGGATAAGTGTCCTCACTTGTCTGACTTGGCAGAAGGTACAAAACTGAATTAAGGCGGCAACGATACATTTATTGCAGTATTCGATATAACCAACTAAATCTATGCGCTAAAAATAGAAATAAATTTGAAAAGCTCGTACCTATTGATTGATCATCACATGTGTTAGGAAAGATTGGCGAGAGTGGAATGACGGCATCGGCAGTTGGCATGCATCAGCGCACTATCTCTTTATTGAAAGCATAGAAATATGATGACGTGGAAGGTGGGTGGATGGAAGATTAAGAAATGAAGTGGGTTGAAAAAGAAGAATGTAGAAAGTGAATGGAGAATTTGAACTTTATGTAAACATAAATTTTTTATTATGGTCATGCTTCGAAGGAATTCTTATTGAACTACTGCAGGAAGAAAGTTGACACCCTCTGTTGCAGGAAGTGTAACTTGTTGATCCTTTAAAACTGGTTGGTCAAACTGCTGCAGGAAGCCTTCTTTCGCATGTGGCTGGTGATACAACTTTAGTCTATGTCCATTGACTAGTAGTTTGAAGTGTATAGGGTCAATTGTGGACAATTGGACTGCTCCATTTGTAAATACATGGCTTATTTCATATGGACCCAGCCATCATGTCTGCAGCTTGCCTGGTATCTACTGGAATCCAGAATCATATAACAATGCCCAATCTCCAACTTTGAATTGCTTACTCTTAATATGGGAGTCATGCCACTATTTTCTTTGCTTTTGGACAATTTATGAGCGCTATGGGGCAGACTTGCGCATTTCATCCAAAGAGTTTAGATGCAGCAGTCGCTCTTTCTATGCTGCAGGAAGATCAATATTTAACTCCAGCGCTGTTCTTAATGTTTTGTGTTCAAACTCAATCGGTAGCATTTTTTTTTTGCCATATAATAGTTCAAATGGAGTGAACCCAGTGGTGGTCTTCCATGTTGTTCTATATGCCCAGACGGCTTCTGATAGTCTGTTGCTCCAGTCTCGGCGATGCAAATGAACTGTCTTTGTTAAAATTGCTTCTATTTCCCGATTTGTAACTTTTGCTTGTCCATTGGCTTGAGGCTGATAGGGGCTTGATTTCCAATGTCTAATATTATATTCCTTCATGAGCTCTGTTATCAGATTGGAGGTGAATTGGGTACCTTGATCAATAACAAGCTCTCTTGGCACGCCATATCTAGTAAAAATTTCTTCATATAGAAATTCAGCAAATTTATGATCTCTTGCATGCTTCATTGCTCTGACTTCAACCCATTTGGTCAGGTAATCTATGCGCACCAGATTGTATGACTTTCCATTAGATGGAGGATCTATTGGGCCAATAAATTCCATGCCCCATTTATCAAATGGTGTTACCACCACCTGTGGGTTTAAGGGCATTTCATCTGATCTTGTTGGTCTGCCCATTCTCTGGCATTTGTCACACTTTCTTGTATAACTTGTTGCATCTTTGTGAAGTGTAGGCCAATAGTAACCAGTTGTTAAAATCTTCTATGATGTTCTTTTTGCTGCAAAGTGCCCTCCACATGGTTCATTATGACATGCATGAAGAATTTCATATGTCTCATCTTCTCTCACACATCTCCTCATTACTTGGTCAGGTCCAGTGTAAAATAATGTGCCATCAATCCAAGAGAAATGGAAGCTTTTCTCCACAAGCAGCTTATTATCCTTATAAGAGAAATGTGTTGGCATTTTATTAGCTGCTAGGTAATTAGCTATATCTGCATACCATGGATTTTGGACAGCAATATGAAACAAATGTTCATCTAGAAATGCATCATCTATCAAAGTAGTATCTTCTTCAGCATGATGAATTCTTGATAGATTATCAGCTACCACGTTTGCTTTCCCTGGCTTGTCAATGATTGTTATATCAAATTCTTGCAAAAGAAGGGGCCATCTTGCTAACCTTCCTATGATGGCAGGTTTGTTCATGAGATACTTAATTGCTACATGGTCAGTATGAACATAGATAGGATAACCAGTCACATAATGGCGAAATTTGTTCAGAGCATAAACTACTGCTAGCAATTCTTTCTCAGTCACTGTATAGTTTAACTCTGGTCCATGTAGACTCTTACTGATATAATAGATTGCATTTTCAAGGTTTTTAGTCTTTTTTCCTAAGACAACACCTACAGCATAGTCTGAAGCATC
>MU225550.1:2864458-2922262 GCA_018584345.1 Thuja plicata
ACATATGTTTTATGGTAGATACTGATTTCATGTATATCCAAGTAGTAGTACCTAGGAAGTCCTGGCTTTCACATTTAGAGTATGAGATCAAATTAGGACAAGCCAATGAGTGCATCAAGGCACTATTGAATGAACCAACTGACAATAAACAAGCAAGATTTGGCACCTATGAGGAAGCCAAACAAAATATTAAAATAGATCTTGTTGTCAAGAATATTATAAACAAGAAGGACAAGATGGTCAAAAACTTAACCAAGAAACTTGCAGTTACAAAAGAAAGTGAAGAGGAAACAGAGGGTAAGGAGGAACAAACTGAAGGAAAATCACCTATTGGTGAAGAAGAGGAAAAGAATGACTCAAAAGATACACAGTCAGATTCTCCACCTCCTCCTACACCCAAAAGAGAAAGAACAATAGCTGCTTCAAGAACAAGAAGCCAGACTGCAAAAGAGTCAACTCCTTCACCATTACAGAAAGGAAAAGTGAGGATATACAAGAGAAAACCAGCCCCTCCAAAAGTAAGACAGACCAAAAGGAGGAAGATGACTAGAACTCAAGAAGATCTAGAAGACTCAGCTATGGATGATTGTGATGTATAAGTACAAAAGGAAAAAGAACCTTTGGTGCCTACAACAATTGATAAAATATGCAAGAATATTTTAGAATCACAGTCTATTTATGATCCTAACATTAGGAAATGGTTAAAATTCAGTGCAGAGGATCAAAATAAGATTGAAGATGCAATAATTGCAAAAATGTGCAAACATTATTATGTTCCACTGGAATTCTCATAATATGACATTCCCAAAGAACTATCATAGAGATTGTCAGCCAGATGGACTTTTGCACTACATCAGGAAAAGGAAATAAGAGAAAGAATACTTGTAACTCTTATGCCTCCTGATACAAATAAGGAAGAAATTAGTAAGATGATGAAGAAGTATGAAAAGGAGTTCTCACTAAAAATGAGAGCATATGAATTTCTCAAGGGGAAGATAATTGATCTTGATCAAAATAGCATTAAGAAGTGGTGTAAAATACTCAAAAATCCCACTAAGGAAGCTAGCCCAGAGAAGGAACAAATCATCATCAAAGATATACAAGATGACTCATCTGTGGAATTGGATAGAGAAGAGAGTGATCTAGCATGCCCCAAACATACTGACATTGTAGATGAAGTATGGCCAAACACTACTCTTCACAACACTCAAAGTGAGGATAGTCAAAATCCACCAAGTCCACTTCATATTGACTTGACCAGAGAAGAAGAAGTTACCAAAGAAGATTTGACAATAAAAGGTAACATAACTAATGATATCAATGATGAATCATGGTTAGATAAAATTGTCAATGAAAATACAAGAAAAGACCTTGCAGAAGAAGTGCAAAAGGATGAAGACATCAATACTACATAGGGAAATACCGACGATCAGGAAACAACTACTAATAATGCATAAGTCAATACACTGACAAACATGAACATATTAATCGATGTTATTGATATTGAATCAAGTCAGGAAAATCATCTAAGAAAGATGATGATATACCCAAGGACATGGGTAATGATGAACATAAAGATGCATCAAATATTCAAAAAGATATAGATACAAAAATAAAAGATGCAACCGACACTCAACAAGAAGTGTCTACTGAAAAAGACAAAGTAGCAGAAAACAAAACAGATGAAATAGGATGAAAGCATGAAAGAGAAATAAGATAAATCTATTGATACACCCAAGGAAAATGAGGAGACATCTTCACAAAACCAGCTGGTGGACTCAAAACTAAAATAGCAAGATGCTTCATCTTCTCGACCCTCACCCACCAAATCAATCCAATCTCAAGGTTTACAAATGGTAGTACACCAATCTGCCTCCCAGCCAAATAAGAAAAAGAAAAAGGCATTGAAGAAAGATATCTTGGCTGTCACACTTGATGAGGTAATAGAAATACCCAAGTGGGATGTATCTACTTTAGATACTGAAACACTTCAAAAGTTTGGAGTAATGTGTCAAAGAAAGGTAATTCAAGAGAAAATGAGAAAGGCACATAGTGAAGCCCAAGCACTTGAACAGGCAAGGGATATTCTACAACAAATTGTTCTAGATGTCAAAATTGAAGATAATACATCAATCATGGAACAAATAGCATTTCTTACCGACGCCATCACAAATCAAAATGTAGATGCAAAGAAGGAAATGGAAGAACAGGCAGAGATGAAGTATCAACACAAACTAATCGAGAAGATCAGCCAAGAAGTGGCAAAGAACAAGGTAAAGCTATCTGAACTAGTGAGTGAATTAGAACCTATGATTGCCGAAGTTGTTACCTTAGTTTAGAAATTATGCACATTAGAGAATTTCACTATAGAAAATAGTGAAAAGATGTCACAATTAGATTCAGATCTAATAGCTAGTGCACTAAGTCTAACCTCTGATGCAAACACTATAAAGCTGCATCATGAAAAGATAACAGAGGCAAACAGATTGAGACAAGAAATATGGGATGTAGAGACTCAATTTAGAAATGAGGTTACAGAGCTTTAAGCTCAAATTTTTCCAAACCTCACCACTCTGCAATAGCATATTACAGATGCAAGAAATCTAATCATGACCCCAGAGATGTCTGTGGTAGAAAGCATATATGACATGCATGTGAGGATATCACTTGAGCATTTGTCTCTTGAGAATTTAAAGGAGAAATGGGAGAAAATGATGGAGGAAATCAAAGCTTCACACTCTCACATTTTTGAAAAGATGTAAGTACCTTTTCCCTCATTATCAAAAAAGGAGGAATGTATACATATGTACAATATACTTTAGTAAGAAAAAGGAAGAATGTATACATATGTACAAAATACATTGAGGATATGTATAATGTATGTACAACAAGATAGACATGTACATAAACTTACACTTACTGGCATATGCATAGGGGGAGTCATTTCATGACTAAGGAAGAAGTATACACAGGTGTACATACTAATGCATCAAGTATGTTGCACATATCAGTTTTTGATACTAATGTCAAAGGGGGAGATTGATGACATTAAGTTTTTCCATTAGGATAATTAAAGGGAAAAACATGATGAAGGTCATCGGTATAAGCATAATCAGTGGACAGTAAGCATAACCGGCGGATAGAAAGCGTACCCGACAGGACAAAATGTCTAACGTGAAAATGCTAAGTATAGAAATTACCGACGACAAGCATAACCGACGATACAGTTTTGAGAACATCACCGATGGAGAAGAAAAGGCATACCCGATGAACAATTCAATTAAGGAACACTGATGGAGAAGAAAAATGATAGACTAACAGAGCAGCCAAACCATCAGAACCGACAGTCAGTTAAAAAACCCGTAAAAAGTGGATCTGATTTTACACGTCAGATAAAGCAATGTAATTCTATTTATAGAGTTTTTATTTGTTTTAAATCTTAACTTAAGGGTCAAGAAAGCATATTTTAAATGTTTTAAAGCATCCTAATGGATCTAAAACATATCTAACTAAAGATCAAGGTCAAGTTGTAAACCTTGGATCTAGAGTTAATTTGAAAAGCGTGAATCAAGAATAGAACTAGAAACAAGTATAAATAGATGTTCCATAATTTGTAATAAAAAGGACTTGTAATCATTTGAAGAATGATAGTAGCTATGGAGAGAATCTAAGCAGAAGAAGAGAATTCATGCAAAGTTTAGAAATAGATCACAACAGTTATCAAGAACACGGGAAGGCTACCGATGAGCAGAGACCAGGTATTACTCAGTCACTCAAGGTGATTACATACATACATTGTAAGCTATACATGATCTATTATCAGCAATTAGAGATTGCATTCTCTATCAGATCAAAATTTATATTGTAGTTGCATTCTAACAAGTGCATCACAACATAAATCCTTTTATAGAAGGTGGACTTAATAGTTCTTTGATAAATCTCTTAATAGAGTGCACACCTAACGGTGTTGCTAAAGCTTCAAATGAAGTAAATCCTAATAGGTCTCCACTCTAATACTCTTAACAGGGTAGATCATCAGAAGTGATCATTTGTAAGCCTTTACCAGCTCCCTTCTTATCTGCAGATAGTGAAGTTTTGTGGGTAGACATCCCCACCGCAGTTTTTACTTCCTAACAGGAGTTTTCTGTGATATCATATCATGTGTTTTGTGTTTTTTTTTTTCATGAATGTTTCTTGAATGTTTATACATGTAAATAACTTATATTATGATTACGCATACATAATCAAAAATGAACAGATAGATAGGTATATACAAATCTGATGACACAAAGGTTAATGGGCCAATCACATAAAAAGTTTTAGAGGTGTTGTTCACCCCTCCCCTCTCAATACATCATTCCAATAATTCCAACATTTGTTGTAGGTTATTTTTCTTTCTTGTAGGTGGTCTTCTTGTCCCAAACTTCTGGAATCTAGTATTCAACATGTGTTCAACCTTCCCTAGTCAAATCCACTGTTAGACATGTAAATTGTTTTGTGGTTCAATGGTTTTCTACAAGTGGTTTTAGGCATGTTTATTCATGCTTTAGGTCTCTGGCCCTAAAACCCTTGGTAATTTTCATGAAAAACCTTATTCCCTAGCATGTGTTATGATTTAATGGTACCTTTTAATGCCACTTAAGTCTTATTTTTCCATGTACCTAAGTCTTTATCTCTTGATCTCGTAATGTTTGGAGGTTAGCACCTGACATTCAATGACTTGGCGCAACGGTTCTCTCCTAATCTCATAATGTTTGGAGGTTAGCACTTGACATTCAGTGACTTAGCACGACAGTTATCTCCTGATCTCATAATTTTCATAGTCAAGTCCATAGCATCTGGAGATCTAGAAACAAAGTTATGACTTAACTTTATAATGTTGTGTCGTTGAATCTTGTAAAGTCACAATTAAGTCTCAAGTGATCTGGAGATTCAGCAAGGACCGTCGATGCTATTGTGATCGGAGGTCTATTTTTGGATCTCATGATTTAAGTTGGGTTAAGTCATGTATTCAACAATTTAGAGATAGCCTTGTCTCTGAATCTTGAGATCTAACTGTAGTTAAGAAAAGTGTTCAAAGATTCAGTGTGGACCATTGATCATGTTTAATATGTATGGTTATCGCTGAATCTCAGGATAAATTAGAGTTAAGACAAGTATCCAGTGATTCAGAGATGGCCTTTATCTCTAAATCTCAAGACCGAACTAGAGTTAATATTTCATTGGGAGATTACGAGATAAATCCCTGTCGCTAAATCTTAGAATAGGCCTAGGGTTAATTCAATTCTTATGAGATCATGTGTTGACCGTTGATCAAGACCAAGATGTGTGGTCAGCACTGAATCTCAAAATAAGTCAAAGTCAAGCCAAGGGATTCAACGATAATGAGATACAAGGCTTAGATGTGACAAGATGTAGACACATGTCTAAGAGGCTCATAAGATTAGTGGTTATCACTAAGTCTCTAGATAAACCATAGTAAAGGCCAAGCATTCAACGATTTGAAGACAAGCCTTGTCACTGAATCTCATAATTAAACCAAAGTTAAGGAAAGCATTTGGTGATTCAGAGATAGCCTTTATCTCTAAATCTTGAGATGAACCCTATCTAAATCCAAGTCTTGTGAGATTAAGCGTGAGCCATTGATTAAGACCCAGAGACTTATCAGATCAAGGGATTTTTCTCAATCTTAAAATAAACCATGGGTCAAGACAAGTATTTGGCAATTCAGAGATAGCCTTTATCTCTGAATCTCATGATTAGACTAGGGTTAAGCCGAGATCTGGCGATTCAACAATACAAAGGATTGAAAGTGATCAGGTCAAATGTAGGTCAAGGTAATGTTCGATCAAATCAAAAGAATATCTATGGTGGGCGCTTTGCCTTCATCACAAGATGCATGAAAGATAACCTTTAAGGCATTGCGATAAGGCGACATGTGGCAATTGGTAGGACCAGGTCAACATTGAAGGAAAGATAAGGTGCAGTCAAGTTTAGATTTCATCGGATGGACAAGGTTGGTCCTCAAAGCAAAGATGATCAATAATTATTCTTCCACTAATAAAATTTAGCTCAATTTTTTACGCACAGAGGTTGTTTGTGCGACTGTCAAATGTAGAACAATCGACCAATGGTGTCATGGAACTTTTCTTGTTGAATCAATCAACGACGAGCTTGCATCATTGGAAAAATAACCACGAAAAGGTCAAACAAAAAGTTCTCTATGTCAAGAATTGTAAGTTCCTTTCATGACCAGCCCATTCCACACTTGGTTGCATTTACGACCAAGTACAACGTGATCAGTTGAAAAATAATGACACAATGCTATATAAATGATGCCAAATTCATTGAAACAATATGGGGGTTGGTCAGTATAGAAATGAGCATTTGTTGATCAATTCATCATTCATATAGCTTTCTCGTCTATGACAAATGTGACTAACATCAAAATAGTGACGACATGTTTTTAAAAAAATTGTGGATTTCCTAGATCCATGGGTTAGCTTGACTCTTTTGAATATCAATTCCATGATATCCAAGGTAGCACCAAGTCCATGATGCTTTCCAACCACAAGTCATCTTGACTTAAACATCAAATCCATGATGTTAGGAGAATTTTCTTAACGAATATCAAGTCCATGATATTCACCAAGTGTGGGGTAATGGTTTATCGACATCAAGTCCATGATGCCCTCCAACTGCTTAGGTGTGGATCCCTGATCCATAAGATATCAATTCCATGATATCAAGAGAAATGGTCTAACGGATATCAATTCCATGATATTCACCAAATGCTCTAAGAAATGGTCTCCAAAGTCCAAACATCAAGTCCATGGTGTCCACCAAATGCTCAACAATGGATCCCTGATCCATAAGAGGAATATCAAGTCCATGATATTCTCCAATTCATAAGAATAAGTTAGCCATGAGCATAAGTATATCCAAATGAATAATCATAGCCAAATGAATCTCATAAACAAAATCTTATCTTATGAATCCATATAATTACAAGAGTAATAACTATGATCATGTCTCAAAAAAAATCTTATCCACATAAGAATAACAATTATGATCATAAGAATCATAATATGTTCACACATAGAAACACATATAATCTCATCCATATGAAAGAAAGTATGATCCATTCATACACAATAAGCCAATAAAGTATGCTTCATTCATCCATGCTAAAGTATACAATAGGACAATAAGGTATGCTCCATACATACATGCTAAAGTATATAATAAGCCAATATAGTATGCTGCAATAACCAATATATCCAAATGTAGTTCTCTCATGGAACAAGCATAAATCATCATACTAAATTAAATAATATAAAACATTACACAACCAGAAAGTATAATGTATATGTTTCCATAACTGTAAATAATTCCAAGACATAAATATGTCAGTGCATATAGTAGAAAAACTCCCTCTCAATATGCAATAGACTTAGCTTACAAAGGAAAGTAAGTTCCCTCATACATACCAGATTATAGCATTGTTCAATGCCAATGCAAATGCTAACACAAACCAATGTTGTAAATGTACCAAAGTACTTCATTCACATTCATAAATAATCAATGAAGATTAATTGGTTGTGTATGTCTCCATATATGCATAAAAATAGATGAAACGGTTATCCAGCTATACCAAAAAAAATATAGTCTCAACTATATGTCACAATATAGACTCAGCCATAACAATGAAGAAGGTTATGCTAACATAATCCAAGTGTTATGTAAAAGATATGTGCTCACACATAAATGACATATACAGATATGAAAAATTCCAATACTCGTGAATCAACCAATATGTCAATGTACCATATGTCGATACCAATACCAATGAACCAGCCAAGTGCATGAACCAAATCATGAGCCACTCAATCAATACAAATGATAATGACCCATCCAATAATAATATGCCAATGTAGCATATGTTAATGAATCAGTCAATCATTGTAACATATGCCAATGCTAATGAGTCAATGAACCAACCAATGATCCAATAATATGTCATATGTTATTAAGCTAAGACATGCCAATAAGGGATGATCTTACACGTGTAAGAGGGAGAGGTAAGTGAGCCTAAGAAGCATACATACAATTGAAAATCCCAATGAAATTGTGCTACTTGAAGCACAGACTAATTTGTGTTCCTCGATATACCAATTCCTCAAAAAATATTGTTAGTTCAAAATCCCTTGAACATGGGATTATAGAAAATTATATTTTACAATTTCAGCTAAAAGTATGTTAAGAAAATTAGTGGATAGCATCATCCATTACCCAGAAGTCAAAAGAAAAATATGTCCCAAAATTAATTTTCAATGTACATGATAGAAGATTACAAATATATATGCCAATGAAAGGGCATCCATGCTAAGATATAGCAGATTACAACATATTTATGTGAGTGAAAATAAAAAAATTTGCGGACTTCCACAAAAACAAACATTCATCTCTATTAACTTTTATAAAAAGAAGAAACCCAATAATCAACAACTGAACCTCACATTCTAAGGATGTCAAATTGTAGGATAAGTATTCATTATTTGTTGAGCAACATAGTATGCATTGCTTGTCATCATAGGATTTTTATTGTACTACCAATTTTCCAAGTAGTTTGTATATCTGCACATGCAACCAGACACAACATGATTAATTTTTCAAGTGGTAAAGTTTGGTTTAACCATTTTCCCAAACCAAGAGATCACAATGATACTTATTGGTCAACTAGGAAATTAACCTCTGCACTATTAGCCATCCATCCTCCAAGAGTCTGTAGAAAATAACTCGTACAGTCAACAATGAAGAATGTAAAATTTGTGAAGAATAAGATAAGTCTAATATTTCAGACCTATTGGCAGCCACTGAACTCGATCATTTTCCCATGAACTTGAAGGTATTCTTCATATGTCTGAATGAGAAAAGGAAGTGTGAATATATGATAATCCAAATGAAAAGTACAATTAGTAGTTTTATAATCTTCAAAATCCCTATTAATAACCAAGAAATATTTGAGAGAACAGATTAAAAGGTTATGTTATCAGTAATGCATAGAAGTTTAGTATTCACCAAGTGACAACAAACACCGACGGACAGTGCACACTAGCAGATAGTGCACACTGACGGATAAAGAACCCCGAGAAGAGTCACAGTGATACCCAAGCAAGATACCCAAACAAGCATTACCTAGCATAGCCAAAGTGATACCTGAGCAGAACTAAATGTCACAGTATTGCTTGATGAATAGTCAACCCTGATGGACAAAGATGCCCGAGGACAACTGAAGTCAAGACCAAGAAAACAAGGAGTTAAACACCAATCAGAAATGAAGTTCAAAAATGACAAAAGACTTAGTTGGCAGGAGCTAAATATGGATTTAACTGATTGATTACATTATTTTCATCAACCAGTTAAAAGCCAAAGATAAGCTAGATATTAAAGCTAGTTTTATTCCAGTTGTCAAGGAGAAATCTACGAGATAAAACTAAATCAAGATTTAAAAGCAAGAATGGCAATATTTGCGGATCACGTCAAGAACAAGAAATACAAGGACTTAGAAATGATGAAATCATGTCTATAAGAGAGACAAGCTAATTCATTATGAATTGGGGGAAGAAGAAGAAAAGGATGCTAAAGAGAATACTGGTGAAGATAATAAGTCTTCATACAATCCTGATCAAACAAGCTGAAGAATAGAGATAATATTTCTGCAGACACTGAGCAACAGAGAAGCAACAACATCGCCAAGCAGAAAGAAGTGGAGCAAAGGAATAGAAAAGAAGCATTGATCATAAAGGTATTATGAGCTTACAATAGATCTGAACATCTATAAGATTGATTTGTATTTATGAACAGATCATATACTATTTCAGTTTAACCATTGATTCATAAAATCTCTTAACAGAGTGGGATTTAACCATCCTTTATATATTGAGATGCATCCCAAGGAGTATCAAAAAGTTTCTCATGAAGATAGCATATTGAAATGCCAAATATCAAGTGACAAACTATTATATTTAAATCCTCTAACAAGGTCACACTTAACAGTGTTTTTGTAACCTTTAACAGGGTTGGCTCTTCACCGAGCTCACTTCAGAAGAGTGAAAATTTAGGGTTACCGGTCCCAAGTGGTTTTTCCCCTAACACGGTTTCCACGTTAAAAATCCATGTGTCAAATGTGTATATGGTTCATTGCTTTAATGTTTTTCTTTACACATTACTAAAATAGGATTTATCGGTAAACACTAAGTTATTTATTGTATTTTGGTAAAGGTGGGACAGTTATTCAGTAAATCTTAAGAAAAAGGATAAATAGTGTACTCCGAGCAGTAGTTATTTGGTAAGATTATTTAAAGGCATACATCTTGTAGGACTGAAGATAACTAGAGGTTTATATTTGTGGTATAAAGTTTTGGGTTGATTTATTGGATTAATTTTTGAGGCCACTGATTCACCCCCCTCCCCCCCAAGTTATTCTAACATTAGTCTATTAATCTTGTTAAGTGAATATATGTGTTCCTTGCCTGATTGTATGGGTTCTTGACTTTCATTTTGTGCTAAGAGTTGATAAATACAAAGAGTAGTGTGATTTTGTGAATTCTATTGAATTTAAGAGAAGGCATTAGAAATAGTAGATCAACCATTCAATTTGGTGAATCACCACATTTACTTTCTACATTTACCTTTTAGCATATCCTTCTCCCTTATCCTCAAAAGAGTAGTTTAGGTACACCCAGATTGTAAAGGAAGTCAACCTTCTCTAGAGATTCAAACTCATTGATCAAGTCCCATGCTGGGAGATTATTTCCATGTTTTAAAAGGTTGTTTATGTCACTAACCATCACCTAAACAAGGGTGCAAACTTTTGGGACAACAGTTTTTGGCACGCCTGGTGGGGCTCACATTCAAATATTCAATTTAGTTTTCAGAACAACCACCATCAATACCATAGTTTTTGGCACGCCCGTTGGGACTACATTCAAGCTTACAAGAGGAAACATACTGGTTTGATGTTGTCAAATAAAGGATTTAAAATTCTATACTGGGGAGATAGTACTTCTCTTAGAATTCAAGCCTTCAAGAGGCTCAAAATCAAGCACTTGGCGACTTCATCTCTATATCTCAGTTCACAGACCAATTTGCTACAATCCATGCCCAGGATACAAATAAGGGCATCTTCTAGAGGTAATTTTTAGTTTGTTCAACTCCCATTTTCAAACTCTAGAAGAAGAAAAAATAGGCTTTCTCTATCACTAGTTAGAATTTCAGAAGAAGCACACATACCATCAAGATCTCGGTCTACTCCTCCTGTGATAAGAACACAACCTAGGATACCATCTGCTCAATTGAATAGACCATTGTTTCATATGTTTGTCCCTAGAAATTAAGTTTTTAATACCTTTAATGTTTGTATTCCTCTCATATTAGCCTAAAGGAATAATATACCAGTGTCTGCACTTAAGAGTTTACCAAATTCTACTAGTGAAACTTCCATTTCCCCAATAGAACACATTCAAGAGGTTTCATAAATTTGCAATATACATGGTGTTATGGATGATGAATTTTTTGTTAGACTTTTAGCTTCATCATTTGAGGGAAAAACCTTGTAGTGGTGTAGAGGATTACTGCATAACTCTAAACATGATTGGGATGAGTTAGGAGAAAGACTATGCAAGCATTTCGAGGATAAAAGTGATCACCTATCACTTTTGGAGAAGCTAACCACAATTAAAAGAGAACCTCATGAGTTCATGAAAAAATTCAATTATAGATTCCAAAAGGAATCGGACAAAATACCTTTTTCAATAAATCCTTCTCCTGGTAATGTTTTCTTGCATTATTGTAGAGATTTTAACAATGATATTTCTACCACGATGCAGACAATGGGTGGAAATAATTTACCGATTGCATATGATATGGATATTAGAGCGGAGAGTTTCCTAATCCAAGGAGGGAAGTTAGCTCCAAGGACTCCAAGGCCTCTATTTCTAGAAGCACCTACACATGACCATATGGTGGCTCTTATTCCTATTATAACTACAAGTCAATGTCTTATTGTTTCTCTACAAACTTCTACATCTGCTAAAGAGTTGGAGGAGATCAAAATCATGAAGCAACTCATGATGCAAGAGTAAAAATTTACCAAACATGATTTTAATCTTGAATTGTAGAGCATTGGAAACAAGGTGGTGACTTTAGAGAGGAAACGAGCTCAAGTTAGTAAATCTTATCAGCCCTACCCTCAAAATTCTTCATTCCATAGGCCACCAAGTCAAGGCCAAGGTTCGTAGAATCAAAGTAGATCTTTTAATAATGTTTCCCCTTCAAATGAAAATATAAATTGTAAGATATATATATATTTATTTATTTGTGTGTTTGTTATGTATGTATGGAAAATGTTGTAGATATATTACCTCCTAATCCAAGACAAGGAGATCCCAATTGATTAACCAAAAGGAGACGATCAATGCAAAAAGGAATCAATTGGTTATAGATAAAGAGGGGAAGGGGGTCTAATTTCTTAATTATAAAGTAAAAAAATAGATCTGAAAGATTAGGATGAAATGAAACACTTATCTTTAAATGTAGCAGATCTGGAAATTGTTGTTTTCAGGTGTCTGTACTGGGTTTCTAGAAATTTTGAAACCTGCCCTGGCCTAAAAATACAGAGATAGATAAAAACCCAAAAATCATTTTCTTTTCTGATCCAAGTCAACCTTGACCCAAATATAGGGGCACAATTGTACCCCTTTATGTCGACCTTGACCTGCGTTGCTCCGACAAAAATTATGTTCGCGAATCTCAAAAGTTTTCTGAAAAGGGTATCTGAATCTGCTATGTAATTCATTATTATGTATATGTACCTACAAGAAGAATGGTTTTGTTTGTTAGGGGAGGGTTTTTCCTTAGTCAAACCCTAATTTAGGAATTAACCTTGAAATCAAAACTAAAATGGAGAATGCTAGCAAGTAGTAGAAGTAGATCTAACAACGAAGCTATGATATTCAATAGATATGCAATTGTATTTCAAATGTAAACAAGTATGTTAACATGAAAGATTAGACTCAACATTAAAACCATAAATTTAAATCAAAACCTCCATGATTATATGCTTGGAATACACCTTGAAGGAATAATGAATGAATCTTGAGGATGCACAAAGGATCTTGAAGGAAGATCACACCACCATGATGGATAGATCTAAGGTTTGAATGATTAATCTTGAATACTTGAACCAAATCCCTTCAAAAGCTTGAATACTTGAATCCTTGATCTTCAATGGAGAACTTGAATGCTTGAGAAGAAGACTTGAAAACCTTGATTAAACACTTGGAATCTTGAAATCATGTAGAACAATAGATGCCTGAAAGTAGATGATCACTTCGATAGATTATGCGTAGATGATCATAGAAAATGAGAGGAGAAGGATTCCTTATATACTAGTCTAGAGCACAAACTTCTAGAGAGGCTGAAATATGAGAATTAAATTCCAATTATGCTCATACTCCTATAAGTGGACCTATATTAAATATATTTTTAAGATTCACCACTTAGAAGCCTGAAAAAAGCTGATCTGGAAGAGGGAAAATAAACTTTTGAGTTTCCCCTCGCATCTGGCACACTTTCCAATGAAAAAGGGGACCTAGGTCAAGGTTGAGTTCAACCTTGACCTAGGTTAGGGTTGAGGTTGACCTTGACCTAGGTCAAGTTCAAGGTCAACCTTGACCCAGGGGGTTAAGACCCTTGGAAAATATGCCAGGTGGGGAAAATAGTGCCCAGAGAGTCCCAATCAGAGTCCTAAACTGGCACAGAAGATGGAAAATGGGAAGAAATTAGAGGAAAACATGATAATGGCCCAAAACACCCCCTAAGGAGGGCTAAACAGTCTTAACATGGAAGTGATTCCATTTTAAGATGATACATTAAGCCCCCACTTTAGCTGGAGTACAAAAATCAAACATACTCATCATAAAGTTAGAAGAAAGACTCCAGTAGATCGCAACAAGGTGGAACATCACTTAGTCAAGGATATGAGCCCCCAGGCCAAGGATTCTAACTCAACATACACACACAAGGGCACAAAAACAAAGAGAAAACAAAGACTAAGCTAAAAGACACAAAAAAGAGGGGTTAGTACAAAAACAAACCCAAATCAACTAGCAAAGGAAACCTTGCTAAGAAATGCTTCCTATACTAATATCATAGTTGGAAAGCTATCATAAAAGCATAAATGACTACATAAGAAAGACAAGAGAAACACTATAAATAACATAGCTTCATGATCTAATCCTACTAGCATGAAAGAAAAAGAGAGAAAAGAGAGAGTGATTACCTCGCCCAGTAAGATGCCCACCTTACCATGAATCACCAAGGAGGGAGAGCCATATAGGTAGCCAAACCTGATAGTTCACCCATAAACTATGCTTTGTAGTTTTAATGTGTCTTCTGACGGCTTTTGGAATACCCATAGATCCATATTCTTGTATCACTATGGAATATAAAATGTGTGTCTCTTGAGGATTTAGCAACTTATGTGTGTTACCTTCCGAGGATTTAGCATATTTGAAATTGAAAATGTGTATCTTCTTTAGGATTTAGAAACTTATGTGCATTACCTTTCGAGGATTTAGCAAAAATATAAAATGTGTGTCTCTTTAGGATTTAGCAACTTATGTGCGTTACCTTCCGATTATTTGGCATGTTGTAAAATCTAAACTATAGTATAAGGAAGACCCTATATATGCCCCCCTCCTTATCGTGGATACCTAATAGATATGATAAGGAAGAGAGTGAGGATACCTACTTCACAAAGTAAGGATATATCATGTTAGCAACAATGGACACTATATTCTTAGAAAATATTATTGACCCTTACATCTAAGAGCATAGATAATCGTGAAAAAGGATATGTCACTTATGGAAAAGGGATCCTCAAAGAGGAAGAGATCTTATCAATAAGACCCCCACCATAGAGGAGTGCTTTGGATAAAATATCATCTTTCAAAATGTAATATTTAAATATATATATAAAAGCAAAGAGGGGTCAAAGATTCAATCATCAAGCCCCCTACGATCAAGAGGAAGAGGAATCTTGGAATGAAGGAAGAAAACTCTAATCCAAAGCAAGGGAAAGATTTTATAAAGAACATAATTTGAAAAATAAAGAAGAGGTGATGACCTAGGACAATCACCTCTCATATAAAAGGGTATCCATAGCCAAAACTTAAGTCTGTAAGGAAATAATGTTGCTGAATAAACAAATGCCACTAAGCTAAGGAAAGTAGATCCTTAGATAGAGAGAAAGAAGGAAAACCTTTCCCCCTAGGGATAAAAGCAAGGGATATACCAATCAGATCAAGATATGTTGTAATAAAGAGATATCTTTGTAAAAAAATTGTCTTAGAAAATATATCATGAATACTCGAAGAGAGTTATGGATGATTATGAGCAAAGGAAGGATGTACCATATCATAATACAAAACCAAAGGGATAAAATATAGAAAGAATAACCAACTAAGCTCAAAACAAAATACATGCTAAGAGCATAATGGATCCTATAAAAAATGGAAGAAATTCCTCTTTCCCCCCAGTCAAGCGACAAGAGGGGGAAAGATCTATATTATAGAAGAATGAGGGGTATTCCCTGTATGGAAATTATGAAGAAATTGTAATACCGCACGAGAGTGAGATATAATTCCTAAAGAAGATATTTCTCTAGCATACATCTTGAAATTCACACAATCGGAAAGTAAATGTGTATTACTATATTGAAAAGGATATTTGTACTTGGAGAGAGCATCTTTCGGCATAGGTTTGGACCATCAAGTTTGGACCATCATTCAAGATTATTTGCTTTAAATGTTCTAAGCATTGACAATTTACGGTCTTACTTGAAAATGAAACTCTCTTTTCATTAAATAGTTATGGATCTCCTATAATGGTTTGTCCCATGTTTTAGACTAATCCCTAGTCAAGGTCTTCAGAATTTCTTGAAAGAATTTTCTATTGTTTTAATTTTGTTTGGATACAAAATCCTAGTAAACCCTATATCTTGCATATAGAAAAATGATTTTCTCTTTGAAATGTAACAAGTGCTTTCATGATAAGAAAACAAACCTATATCCTTAAGGATGGTGTGAACGAGCTATCCATGGATAAAAAGAAGGATCTCCAATGTGCTTTCCATTGTCGTGTTGTTGATTTAATGTTCAAATCTCTAAGATAACCCCTTGACTATTGTTGAAATGGTGGTGTGAAGCTTTGAGAGTGTTCTTCTTATGTATGAACCTTTGTGTGGTCCATATCATTATCTTTTGGAGCATGGTTGATGATGAAATGGATTATGGGATGATTTCATGAAGCTTGGTAATAGAGAATCTCTAGTTTCATGATGGAAATATTTATAAGACCCTAAAAGTAACGTAAGACCTTAATTTTAAAAATTTCACTTCCCTTCCAATACAAAAATGAAATCAATTTGGCTTATTCACATGGAAGTCCTTATTGGAATATTCATAAGAGTATTTTAAACTAAAATAAAGATATTATTTATTATAATATAAGAAATAGTTGTTACTAAAATGTAAGGGGTAAATATATAATGTTTGTGTACGAGGAAGATAAGATGTTCCTTTTAACCTCAAATACACAAAGGAAGGATCCAAATTGATTAACCCCAAAAGAAGGATCGATACATAAATGAATCAATCGATTGGAAATGAGAATAAAGAAGATCTTAAGTTCCATTTTATAGAAAATAATGTGTGAAATAGATTTAGGAAGATTAAAAAACTTTAATTGAAATGAATTGCAGAAAAGTGCTAACCTCAAAATTCTACAGATCTAAAGAATGTTATTTTCAAGGGTCTGCACTAAGTTTCTGGAAAATCTACAATCAGATCTGAAATAGAAACGCAGAGATGGACAAAACCCAAAAATATTTTTCTGATCTGGCTCAGTTCTGATTTTGACCCTAAAGTCAATGCCACCTTTGACCTAGAATTTCTGATTCTGACCTAGGGCAGAATCAACCTCTGATTCTGACCTAAAATCTCTGACAGAAAATCTATTTTTGGATCCTAATAGTTTTCCGAAAAGGGTATCCAAATTTGCACTCCAATTTGTTGTTCCAAACCTGTCCTTACAAGAAAAATGGTTTTTTTGTTGGGGGAGGGGTTTGCCTTGATCAAACCCCAGTTTTGGAATTAACCTCAAAGTATAATTGAAATTGCATAAGCAAAACAAAGTAAATGAACAAATTCACCTTGCTTGTATAGAAACCCTTGTGGTGGATTCGAATCCGTGGATCCACAAGTATGTATGCACCAAATGAATGTAGAATGTAGAATGTAGGATGTAGGATGTCTCAAATCAATTTCTTGTAGATATTCAACACCAATATTGAATGGATCTTTGGATAGGAAGAGGCTTGCATGAATGTGGATGGAGAAATATTCAACAAGAGGGCTCCATAGAGCTTGAATCCTTCAATGGCTACCAATGGATCTCCTTAATGAATTGAGTGCTTTAAAGTGCTTGAATGCTTGGATGCTTGAGAGTAGATGAATGCTTCAATAGATATTTAGCTTGCTTCAAATCTTTCTTCTTAGCTTGTCCTTCACACTTAGATTTCACTTCTTTAGTCTTTCTTGTCTTAGAGAAAATGAGAGGAGAAGGCTTCCTTATATATGAATCTAGGGCACAATATTCTAGAGAGGCTTACACAGGAGAATTAAATTCCAATTATACCTATATCCCTAGAAGAGGACCTATATTAAATATAATTTAAGAGTCATCATTTTGGAACCCAAAATAGCCGACCCGAAAGCGGGAAATGAACTTTTCCAAAGCCCGACATCCAGAAACCCAGGAAACTTGAAATTTGAACCTTGGGTCAGAATCAAGGTCGATTCTGACCTAGGTCAAGGTCGAGGTCAACCTTGACCTAGTTCAAGGTTGATGTTGACCTTGACCTAGGTCAAGGTTGAGGTCAACCTTGACCTAGAAAGGTCAATTTTGACCCTGAGGTCAAAAATCTTAGTTTTGCAGTTTAGGATGTCAAAAATAGGCCAGAGAAAAGTGGGAAATGGGGCAAAACAGGGGAGAAATCTAGATCCAAGTCAAAGACCCATTCAAGGTACTTGACATGACCCAAAACCACTTACTCAAAAGGATAAACCAGTCCACAATGGAAGTGCTTCTATTTTTTTATTATACATTTATCCCCCACTTTAGCAAGAGTATGGACTCGATGCAAACTCTTGGTAAAGGAGATCATGAAGAAAAGATAATCTTATTGAAATCAAAAGGGACAAAGGAATCCTCAATCCCCTAGGGACTTAAGTCTTTATCAACCCTAAGATCACAATAAGAGAGACATCACCAGTCAAAGAGAAAGAGAGAGAGAGAGGAGTGGTTAGCTCACCTAGTAAGATGTGTGTATCTCACTGTGAACCACAAAAGAATAGGATGGCCCACCAAGAAAGTACTTGATAGTCACCCCATAAATTTGTGCACCTTCTGGAGGCTTTGTGTATATATGTAGTGCATCTTCTGACAACTTTTATGAAGTACCCATGGATCCATATCCTCATATCACCATGGAATACATTTGTAAAATGTGTATCTCTTCAGGATTTAGCAACTTATGTGTGTTACCTTCCGAGGATTTAGCATATTGAATTGTAATTGAATGCGTATCTCTTCAGGATTTAGCAAATTATGTGCATTATCTTCAAAGGATTTAGCATGTTGAAAAACAAAAGGTTATAACAAAAATGCATAATATAGAACGAGGGAGGATGTATATATGCCCCCTCCTTAAAATGGAAAAATACATACTATTTTGACATGTTAAGGAAAGAAAATAACAAGGATAAAGTCTTCTTCAACATCGAGATAATATCCATAGACAACACCTAGTCCAAGCCAAGAAGGTCACAACTCCTATGAGGCCATGGAAGGGACAAATGCAAAGAGATATCATGCAAGAAGTGAAAAAGTAACCCTTGTGAGGGATAGAACACTATTCAGCTTCCAAGGTGAGAGATTTATCAACCATGGAAACCCAATGTCAAACAATGAAATAGGTTATGATCAAGGACATAGATCCTCAATGTAAACCAAAATTTTCTTGTATGATTGGATATCACATAATAAATATATACTGCTTAACCAAGGGAAAAGTGGATCTCGGAAAGACAGGAAAGAAGGAGATGGCATCCTTGCCCCCCAAGCATAGGAACAAGGATGAAAGGGGACCTATTATATCGCTCACAATACTATGAAAGACAATGAGCCCCAAAGGATTGGGCTAACATTGTTTACATAATGCGGAACTCTATAATAGGAACATAAATGTTATTTAGAGAAAACGGGATTGAAATACAACTCATTGCCACATGCTATATAAATATCTTTACTATCAATGAGCTGCCTAATCTTATAATGTAAAGCTTGACATTCATTAGTAGAGTGATCATGAAATATATGATACAAACAAAAAGGAAGAGTCTTCAAGTGTGGACTATGTTTCTTTTTGCGTTTGGGTCTAGTAATCATCTTAGCACAGAGGATTTTAGGCAAAAGAACTTGTTGGTCAAATTCCTTCATAGGGTCATCATGTTTTGAAGTTTTATTTGAGATGTTGGTAATATTTATGTGTTGTTGAGGATTAAATCCCAATCTAGAAGAATGCTCATGCCCCCCATTCTGTAAGGGCATTTGAATTCCCAGTTTATGCTTGCCGCATCCTTGGCCATGGAATCCTTGTTTAACTAGTAAATGATAACCATTACCATAACAAGAAGCCATATCAGAAGGAGTCAATGAAACTTCAGTAGTCACTATGTCATCACTAGTAGGTTTGAAAAATTCATAGTGGGTAGAAGCAGTGACAAAGTTATTACGAAGGGAATGAGAAGTAGAATCAAAAGCTCGTTGTTCAAACCCTCTTTGTTGCTTTATAAAATCAATATTAGAAACCTTATACTCTCCAATAAAGGTAGGATTAAAATCCAAGGTTCCCCAATCATCTCCAGGGAGAGAATTAGAGGAAGAAGGATTACTATTAGGAATAGGAATATTGTGGGTTTGAATATTCAAACAAGGATTTGGTGCATCATCCACATGAAGTGTATACACCATCTTGTTGTGAATAAACTTGACTTTATGGTGAAGGGTGGAAGGAACAACATGCTTCTCATGCAACCAAGGTCTACCCAAAAGGAGGTTATAATTAAGAGGTCTAGGCATAACATGAAAAGGAGTATTTAGGATGACCAGAGCTACTTTGATAGGTAAGGTAATGATGCCCAAATTTTTCTTATCAATGTTATCAAAGCCATGTATAGGAGCATTATTAGGTTGAATAGTTGAAAGATTGGCTTTAATCACTTTGAGCATGTCCATGCTACAAATATTAATCCCAGATACATTATCAATCAAGGTCCTATGAATGATACTCTTATTGATAGTAACAGAAACCATAAGAGCATCATATTGATTATGTACTTCTTTAAAAGGTAAACCCTTTTGAGTAAATACAATGTCAGGAGGACTCAGGGTAGTATGCATGCACTGTAAAAAGGCATTGATGTTCTCTTGATTAGGAGCTAGAGTGGGAAGATTTTATAGAGTTTTTTGCAAGGCTTCATGGTAGGTAGGTGAAGTTTGAAGAAGCTCCCATAAAGAAAATTTGGAAGGGGTATTGTGCAATTGGTTTATCAAATCATACTCCTTGAAGGAAGAAGGTAACCTAGGTCATTGAGGAAGCATGGGTTGAGAAGGAGGTAAAGAAGCCGGAATAGTAGGTTGAGGATTATTCCATGTGTGATAAGCATGTGAAACAGAATCCGTGTTATCAAAGAAATCCAAAGGATCCCTAGGTTTACCCGTGATAGTAATTAGAGAATGACCTTTAATAGTCAACAAGGGTTTTGGATAAACCATGTTAGTTGTCTCAACACTACAAATAGGTTCAAAAGAAGCAAGAAAAGAATACATCCTAGGAGGAGATGAGGTAGGATCTTGATTCTCCACAAGATCATCACTAAGAGGGAGAGCATTAAGGGAATTCATATCATTCTCCGCTAATGCCTCATCACAAGAAGGAATCCCAAATGGAGGTAAAGCATCTATAATGTCTTCTTCTTTCTCTAAAATGTTTGCATAAGGGGAGTGTGTTTTATAAACAGAGTCACTGTCATCCATTAATAAATCACCCTCTTGTATCAAGGCATCTTCACAAGGAGGGGATAAATCAATTTCTTTATCCAATGTTTCATCCCAAATAGGAGGATAATCCACAATAGCTTCATGAGGAAGAAAGTAATCAACATCCAAATCAAAAGTTTCATCCCAAATAGGAGGATTGTCATCCCTATCAATAAATCACCTTGTAGGAGCACCATAAATCACTAAATCTTGATCCTTAAATGGAAATAAGGTAAATTATATTCTAAAGTAGGCTCATAGAAAAGACATGTATTAGGAGAATAATTAACATCATTCCTCATCTCATCTCCATAAAGAGAAAGATTAAAGTCATCTTCTTGCTCTAATATATCCTTACAAGGTAATACAAGAGAGGAAAAAGCAACATTACACACACTAAATGAAGTCTTTCTAGGTGTATCAATGTTGTAAATAGTGGAACATGAAAGTAACCATGCACACACCCTATGGTAAATGTAAATTGGAGATATTGTGGAGGAGGATGAAATAGGAATAGGATCCATGGACACCTTATTCAAACAATTTTCATCCTCACTTCCATGTACCTCATTAGGGGATCTATCCTCTTTCACAACAAAAGCCTCATCAAAGTATTCAAAACAAAAATCATACATGTTGAACACAAAGTAACATTACAAGCATGAAAAATGCAAATGTTTTTGTATTTTTAAGGAAATTTTGTGATTTTTTATTTTTGACATATAAATGCAAGAGAATAAAATAAATCTACCTTTAAATGTATGTAAGATCTAACATAATATGAAAATCTAACACCAAAAAGAAAGAGTTGTCTATCACGGGTTCACCAAAATGTAATATAAGAAATAGTTGTTACTAAAATGTAAGGGGTAAATATGTAATGTGTGTGTATGAGGAAGGTAAGATGTTCCTTTTATCCTCAAATACACAAAGGAAGGATCCAAATTGATTAACCCCAAAGGAAGGATCAATACATAAATGAATCAATCAATTGGAAATGAGAATAAAGAAGAAGATTTCAAATTCTGTTTTATAGAAAATAATGTGTGAAATAGATTTAGGAAGATTAAAAAACTTTTATTGAAATGAATTGTAGAAAAGTACTAACCTCAAAATTCTAAAGATCTTAAGAATGTAATTTTCAGGGGTCTGCACTAAGTTTCTGGAAAATATGTAACCGGATCTGGAACAGAAATGCAGAGATGGACAAAACCCAAAAATCTTTTTCCGATCTGGCTCAGTTCTGATTTTGACCCTAAAGTCAATGTCACCTTTGACTTAGAATCTTTGATTCCAACCTAGGGAAGAATCGACCTCTGATTCTGAGCTAAGATCTCTGATAGAATGATTCTGACCTAAGATCTCTGACAGAAAATTTATTTCTGGATCCCGATAGTTTTTCAAAAAGGGTATCTGAATCTGCACTCCAATTTGTTGTTCCAAACCTATCCCTACAAGGAAAATGGTTTGTATGTTGGGGGGAGGGGTTTTCCTTATTCAAACCCTAGTTTTGGAATTAACCTCAAAGTATAATTGAAATTGCATAAGTAAAACAAAGTAAATGAACAAATTCACCTTGCTTGTATAGAAACCCTTGTGGCAGATTTGAATCCGTGGATCCACAAGTATGTATGCACCAAATAAATGTAGAATGTAGGATGTCTCAAATAAATTTCTTGTAGATCTTCAACACCAATCTTGAATGTATATTTGGATAGGAAGAGGCTTGCATGAATGTGGATGGAGAAATCTTCAACAAGAGGGCTCCATAGAGCTTGAATCCTTCAATGGCTACCAATGGATCTCCTTGATGAATTGAGTGCTTTAAAGTGCTTGATTTCTTAGATTATTGAGAGTAGATGAATGCTTCAATATATATTTAGCTTGCTTCTTAGCTTGTCCTTCACACTTAGATTTCACTTCTTTAGTCTTTCTTGTCTTAGAGAAAATGAGAGGAGAAGGATTCCTTATATATGAATCTAGGGCACAATCTTCTAGAGAGGCCTACATAGGAGAATTAAATTCCAATTAGACATATATCCCTAGAAGATGACCTATATTAAATATAATTTAAGATTCATCATTTTGGAACCCAAAACAACCGACCCGGAAGCGGGAAATGAACTTTTCCGAAGCCCGACATTCGGAAACCTCAGAAACTTGAAATTTGGACCTTGGGTCAAAATCCAGGTTGATTCTGATCTAGGTCAAGGTTGAGTTTGACCTTGACCTAGGTCAAGGTTGAGGTCAACCTTGACCCAGAAAGGTTGATTTTGACCCCGAGGTCAAAAAACTCAGTTTTCCAGTTTAGGATGTCAGAAACAGGCCAAAGAAAAGTGGGAAATGGGGCAGAATAGGGGAGAAAGCCATATCCAAGCCAGAGACCCATTTAAGGCACTTTACATGACCCCAAACCACTTACTTGGAAGGCTAAACCAGTCCACAATGGAAGTGCTTCCATTTTCTGACTATACATTTATATTTTATTTATTTGACAATTAAACCAAAGGCCTTGGAAGTAAAATTTTCCTCTTTTTAACATTTTAAAAACTCTTCAACATTTTACCAAGAAGATCAATGACCCAATGTGAGTTATTTTTACCTAAAAGAGGAAAATTGGTAACAAACTCCTTTTTACATGAGTATTTTTTAGTTTGATATTACATTACTTATTTATTGTTTCCTGTCACAATGATCTAGTAACTCTTTTATTAGTCACATATCTTTAAGGATTCCCTTCAAAATTCTCCTCCCTTACCATCTCCTTTGTGCCTAACACCTTCTCATAGGGTAGACGTCAAGAGGATAGTACCATAGTTTATCATATCTTTTCCATTCTCCTTCATTATCCTCTATCTAGTTTGAAATTTTTTAATTTGAAGATATTTAGGTGTTGTCCTTAATATGACCTAACTGAGGTCTGACAATGGAATCAATATTAGCAAGAAATTTGGGAAACATAGACTGAATCACTGAGCCTTAAGTACTATTTGATTTTTTTAGTTTATACATCGGAGCCCATCATACCAAGGGAGTGTGGATTAGATTCATATAGGAGACTAACTACTTAATATAGTATAAATAACATCACCTATTATATTATATTAAAATCTAAAATATTTGTATCGTTTGTAGCATTTCAGTACATCATATATTCCCCTATACTTTGCAAATTTTTACTATTAAGTGTAATCGGGGTAATAAGGATCTATAGAAACCTGCAATAACATCAAAATCTCAACCACAAAGAGATATTTTAGGCAATTAGTATTACCAATATTGAAAGAGGAAGCAAATAAACAACATGCATAATCATCAAATCATAATGAAATCAACCAAAACACGCTAACATGCAAACTAAAAGTCCTCCTTCATTGTTCTCCTCCTTCTCCATGCAATGTGGGCTCTCAAAAATGAGTGCTCTATGTGCAAGCATAATAATTCAAAGTGATTGTGGTTAACAAATTAAGAGAATTAGCTCTCTATTTATAAGATTTTCAGGGTTCCAATCAATATTTTTTTGATTGGTGGGTTGATTGACTGTGATTGAAGAGTTGAACTCATAGTGAGTGGGAGTTGAACTCAATTGATTGCATGTTGACAGAATAGATGGATCTTTTAAGAGGATAGATTGAAGATTTGATTGATTTGATTGAAGCTTTTAACTGATAAGGTGGAGTAGAAGATGAGAAAGATTAAATAGATAACTGATTTAATTGATCAATTAGAAGAGAGAATTGTGGAGTTAACTGAAACTCATAATTATAGGGATAAATATGATTAAATAAATAAAAGAATTTATTTATTTGCACATGTGAGGAATAGAAATAAATAAATAATCTTTATTTGTTTATAAGAGGAACAATTAGTGTAATTAAATAAATATAATTTATTTAATTATGTGAGGGAAATTGATTTAATTATTACATAAATGCAATAATAATGAGAGGAAAGAATGTTAATTAAATAACATTAAATGTGGAATAATTAAATAATGATTAATTATTAAATTACTTTATAGGTGAATAATTGATGAAATAATTAGGTAATTAATTAAAATCACTTAATTATGAAATTATAGAGAGATGATGATTTTGAATTTAGATTATAGTATAATGATACAAATTGATTAAATAATAAAGATTATTTAATAATTTAAGATGAATGTTAGTGAACTTATTGCATCAGAGCAATTGGTCATTTCTAAGTGTCGTTAGTAAGATGCAGTAGCATCTTCATGATTGTGTTTAAACTATTCATCTTTGATGTCAATAAACTCCATTATTAAGGGAGTCGCCAAGAATTTAGGATTTGGAAGACCACATGCTTCATTTTAAACAAGTAATTTTAGGGCTTAAGGAGAATTTGTTAATGACACAAAATTAAATGAAACAATAAGTGGACTAACATCGTAGTGAAATAAGTTTTTAAGTTGGAGATTGAGTTTTCTTGAGATTGCATCCTTATAAAAAAATTTCACTAACCAATAGGCAAAGTACAACTTGCCTAAAATATTATCGCTCATACCAAATCATGGAAAAGACATGTAATGTCGCCTTCAAGCTTGAGTTTTCATGAACAACAAAGATACATCCATTTTTACATGTTTCTTATATGAAGAAGGTAATTAGGAATAATATCCCTACACAAATAATATTACCAAATCTTGATGAAGAAGGAAGAATCATATTCAAAATGAAAATTTCATTATTTATACATGCACAAAGAAGCAAGGACAAACACTCATTGAGCATCTCATCTAATGGAAGAATTCACTAATTGAAGATGCCACATGGGAGGATGGAGTGTTCATTCAGAAGCATCCACACTTGATTATCATTGAGGACAATGCATCTCTAATAGGGGGGACATGTTGCACTCTTAATCTTAGAGTATACATAGGGTTGTCAATAATAACCTTGTGGATACCTTTACTTCTAATTAAGTGTATTATCATTACTATATTGTTATTTAGGTATTTAGGTTATCCTAAGACTTATATGAGGTTATCTATTTTGATCTAAGTAATCCTAGACATAAGTAGGGTATATATTGGAGGTAACGAGTCATATTTCATCATTATATTGTGAATGTGTCCTTATTGGAGATATTTGGAAGTTTCCCCCTTAAGGTGGCTTGTTATTCTTAACTATTATAAAGCATTTTTTATCATATTTTATAATATATTATTCTCTTGTGTAATATATTTCATTACAAAATTAATGCACAAAGGAGTATCGTAAATAAGACAAGCCTCAAACTTCCAAGTTTGGAGGTAACAAACTTTTGGAGACAACTCATGTGCTATGTTGAGGAGCTACTAGATAACTTTCCATAGATTTGAACATGTAAAAAATATAGCCTTTTCCTATGCCTCTTATTGCCTCAATCTTCCATTCCTTTTTTTCTTAATTAATTTGTCTATTTATAAAAATCCATTTTGGTTGCACCATCCTTCAAAAAAAATCACAATTTAAGTTTGACACTCAATAATAACATCTACAATATAATTAAGGAGCTGAAATTCTAATGATTTACCTTGTTCTCCTCTAGAGTGATTGAAAAATTGAATTCTAAAGATTTACTATGTTGTCCTCCATGTTGATTGAAAGTTATTCCTTATTAGATGTTGTAGATAGGGAAATTAGTTAGTTTAGAGAATATGAAAAGCTCAACCACAAAAAGCGTAAAATCACATTCAAATTATCCCTAATCACTCAATGAAGCTATTAAATAAATTTTGCATAAAATAATGAAATAACATGAAAACATAGAAATCCAAAATTATGCAAACTTCATTAGATGCTTCATTGTTTTTCTTTCTCCTCCTAATTTAATGTTTCTCTTTATCACGAGTGCACCAATATGAATTTGAAAAGAAAGTATAAAAATGTAATAGAAAAATAAGGATACTCAAATCGTGGTTAGCCTCAAAATAGAAAAGAAAGCACATTAAATAGAAAAATGACTCAAAAATTGATCTGTTACCAATAAGAAATGAACAACCAAGAGGGAGAAGAAGAGCCAAGAGTCAATAATAAAAGAGAAATAATAAAAACCCACTTACCAATTCCCTCTAAAATGAAAAAGGAAAAGTCAGAAAGAGGAATATGAAAAGACAAGTGAGAAAAGGGGACCAAAGGTCAATAATTAAAGAGAAATTTCCAATTTCCCTCCAAAATCCCAAAAGCCACATAAAATAAAATAAAATTTAAAAGTAAAAATAAAAGAGAAATAAAAAGTTATAAAAAATATTCAAATACAAAATAAAAGACCAAAAAGGGATAAATAAATGAAATTCATTTATTCCTAAGGGGACATGGACATTACTTAATTGATTAATTCCCTAGAGACAACATTAGGACACAATTTCCAAATCTTTGGAATGTTAAGTCGACCAAAGAGGATAATCCTAATGCTGGTGGGTCTAAGAAGGAAGTTGAGTCTGATTATGAGGAAGAAATCATACCCCAAAGACCAAGAAGCCAAAATTAGTAGAAAGTGAGAAGTCTATGCCCTGTAATCTGGTGTATCAAGGTGATGAGGGAGATCATCGTGAGGACAGTGATGAAGGGCTTTCCCCTCCCAAGTTGAAACCCTCGGCCAAGGCTAAGCCAAAGCTCAAAAAGCTAGAGTTTCATTGTGATGAGGGTGATCATACTAATGATAGTGAAGATGTGTGCTCTCCTCCTGTCCATTTCCTGGACAAGGGAACCCTTTTTTATGGCCCTTCCATTGTTGTGTCGTCTGATGATGATAGAATGGCTGGTAAGGATAGAGGGGGGACCAGTCCCAGTGGGTTAGTTGTTAAGAAGAAAAGTGGTACAGTCCTAACTGGCATTTGTATTGATAGTCCATCTATGGTAAAATTTAAATCCCCCAGTCCTCCAGCCCATATTTCCCATAAGAATGTTGCTGGTAGTTCCAATAAGGTTAAGAACAGAAAACCCAAAATCCCTCTTGTGAAGGATTTTACCAGCGCGGTGATTCATGATGTTATTGTTTCTCCTTCACATTTTGAGGAAGAAGATGGCAATAAAAACATGCCTAAGGTGGTGTCTGTTGATTTGTGGTTATATGACTTCCATGACTAGAAAGAGCCTCCCTTTGGGGTTCTCCAAATGGCTAAGGCTCATTCTATGTACTCCTTTTGGGTCCAAAGATGGGCCTTTCACGAGATAAAAACTCTCAATCTCAAATACAAGGCTCTATCAGCTAATTTTGAGGAAATACAAAAGAAGGTGGAGACCTCGAGAGAGATTCAAGATGTGGGGTCTTCAACTCTCTAGTCACCTGGGGAGAAGAAATTAGTGTTGGATTATGTGGGAGTTGAGGGTAACACAAGAAAGGTCTTGAAGGGAAAGTTGGATGGTCTTACTTTTAGGGTGGACAAAACTGAGGAAAACCTTAAAGATATGATCAAGCATAGCCTATAGATAATTAAGACTGCCTTAGAGAATATGAGCACTATGTTCATGAGACTAGAAAAGAATTATATTGAAAAGAATGCTACTAATGTGGATAGTGAAAAGAAGGTGCTGGCAATGGAGGTCTCTAGGCCTGGGAAGAGAACCAGAGCCAACCTAAAGAAAAAGGCTACCACTCTTCCCCCAGACATTGGAGATCTAAAGAAGGTGGCTCTCAGAATGTCTCAGATGGAAGAAGAGGTGGCTTACACCCTAAACAACTTGGCCTAGGGTTTTTTTCTCCTGGTTTCCTATTTTCTCTATTTATTCTTGGTTGTCTTGTGTTTGTTGGTTGGTTGTTGGTTTTTGGTGTTTTGTTGGTTGTTGGCATTTTTTCTCTACCAACATGTTTTTTCTATCTATTCTTAATAATTGAAAATGACTAAAAATGATCAAAATGGACAAAAATGGATAAAATTGAGCAAAAATGACACATGACATAAAAAGACGACTAAAAAGGGGAAAGAGGGGTGATGACCATTTTTAGGTGTCTATATTTTTCCCATCATTGAAACAATGTGATTTTGAGCATTATTTCAAAGAAAAAGGAAAAACACAAAAAAAAGTTGCGCTACCAAACCAAATGATGGAGGTGGGATGCAACCTCAAAAAATTGGGTGAAAAACCAAAAGTTATTTTTTTTTTAAAATAAAGCCAAGAACACAAGTATCAAACAAGACTGATCGAAGAGAGAACCCAAACCAACCAAAAGGAAAACAAGCCAATCAGAAAGAGAAATTGACAAAACACGATCCAAGAACAAAAAGGAAAATAAAGCAAAAATGAGTCCTTTCCTTTTCTTTATTAGTGCACTATTTGTCTTTTGTAGAACTTTGTGATATATAAAATTGGATGTGTCATATCGTGACATTTTTGAAGTCAGAGCGATCTAGAAATTTACTTTTTGCAAGATATCAAACATAATGAAGACAAGGAATGCCCAAATCCACCCTAAAACACATACATCATAGATCGAGGTACATGCCCCAGAATTTCATGAGAACATCCCAAAAACATAAGACAAAGTAAAAATAAAATACCATGAACCATCTCAACCACTCTCACGACTCAGTGGTATCCTTGAGGAGCATAGGAACATGGAAAAAGATATAATTAATGACACATAAGACAAAACAAATAAAATCCCATTAACCATCCTGTCCACTCTCATCACTCAGTGATATCCTTGAGTAGCATGGGAACATGATGTCCAAATGAAATCTATAAAAGATAAGACTTACTAAAACAAGCAAGCCAACAACCAATCAGATCTAATTGCCAAGGTTGATAGTTTATCAATGATGATGATGATGATCAATGTGTATGGTTTTAGGTTGGACACATCCCATATAAGACACGTAATGAATGACAATGTCTGGTTTCGGGAAGGAAACATCGTGTATAAGACAAATGAAAAATGACCGAATAGTGATGATTAATTGATGACGATAAGTTTGATCGAACTAATTGCTGACAAGATTGGATAGGTTTTTCTATTGATGCATGATTTGTGAAGCATAGAGTTCTATGTCTCCTGATTGCATCTGCTAAAATATATGTCTTCTTGCAAAGGGAAACTTATTGAAAATGAAATGAAAATGAAAATGAAATGGCATCGGTGTAAAAAATCAACACTTTATTGCTTTGGATTTTTAAAAGTTATTTAATTTTTTTGGATTTTAAATATTTTTGGATTTTTTCAGGACTTTATTTAATTTTTATGATTTTTCCAGGACATAAATCTATTTACATGCGGTACCCTCCAATAAGTTAACAAAAAGTAACCCCAATTGTTGATTGTGTTCTAAGAATTGCCCCCATCTCTAAATTTTATACATTGTGCAAGGACCAAATGTAAGGGTTGCTGACATGCGTAATGTCATATGTGAAAAATTACAACACTTAACATTGACCATCTTTAAGCCACAAAATGACAACTTGGACAAAGGGAAAGGTGATGTGAATGATAGGTCCATGTATAAATGTCAAGCAATGAATGGGTGAAATATAAGCAATAACATGGGTGAAGGTTGTAAGGACATGTTGCCAAGCCAGATAGAGAAAAGATATATAATAGAGAAATGACTGCTACGCATGAACCCTATTTACCTAGTTTTCACCATGGTACTTACCCCAAATTCTTTTTTTCCAAGTTTTCATTATAGGGAAAATTTATTTATCTTTATTCTCTCTTTTTTTTTGTCTCCAAGACGCTTGTTGTCATATTTTTATCAAGATGATTTATTATTATTATTATGTATAGTATTTTCAAAGGTACATGCTATTGATAAGAGTTGATAGTGGTTCTCCCTCTAGTGTTTCCAAATGATGTGCCCCGAACCCATATGTTGGGCTAACTACAAAGGGCCCCAATCAATTTTATTTAAAATTACCAGGTTTGTCTCTGTATTGTTGATTCTTGGGGTTCGCATGAAGGGCCAAATCTCCAACCTCAAATTTTTTCTTTATGCCCTTCTTATTTTAATGTCATTTAAGGATTTTCTGATATGCTTACAAATGAGATAGCACAACCTATCTCTTTTCATCTAACATTTCTAGATCATGTAGTATGCACACTCTGTAATCTTCTTCATCCATCAAGTGACACAAAGAAACTCTTAATGATGGTATTTAAAATTCAACGGGGAGTATCGCTTTTGTTCCATAGACTAATGAATAAGGATTAGCACCTGTAGGGGTACGAATGCTAGTGTGATATGCACATAATTCTAGATTCAACTGTACATGTCAATCACAACCAACATCATTGACAATATTTTTGAGGATTTTGATGATTGTTTTATTAGACGCCCCGACTTGACCTTTACCTTGTAGATAAATATATTGAAGAGAAACATTGTTGGATATGAATTTTTACACAAAGTTGTGTCACATCTTGATTCTTGAATGGAAGCTCATTATCTGTAACAATGGCCAAAGGTATCCCATATCTACATATAATGTAGTTGAAAATGAACTTTGCAATCTTCTTGCCTATGATATATGTCATGGGAATAGCTTCTATCTGTTAGAGTAAAAAGGTATTTTCACTTAATATTTAAATCATTATTGATTTTATTATTAAGACACCTTATTCACTTATTAATTAAATCATTATTGATTTAATTATTAGGTCACCTTTCTATCTCTAGTTCACTTAGGCTAAACTTTAGGCATGTAATAATTAATTCTTTTATTAATTATTCATGCAAACTAGGTTTCTCCACCCTTCTTAGGGTTTTGATCTCCTTTATTAGGATTGATCACTTTGTAATTATTAATCTCTCTCAGGAATTCCCTCAACTCCTTCTCTGAATGATATTTCATATTTCTAGACATTCTAAGTTTTGTCTCCATTCTTTTCTTTGTGACAGGTTATTTTTCTGCAGGTGATCTTGGCTTATGAATTCTTTGAATTCTAACATGGTATCAGAGCCTTGCTCGAGCAGCCTATTCTTAGGTTTTTTGAATATTTTTTGGAGCGTTGAGGTTTTCAATTTTTAGATCTATTTGTGTGGATCTGGAGGGGATTTTTTATTTGGAGCACTTTGGGCACAAACTAACCTTACAAATGTGCTCAAAATGCCCAAAAACCCCTATTTCCATATAAGGCACGTCAAATTTGGGCAAAGTTGCCATCTGAGGCAAAAACATTTTGCACATGCCCATTCTTTGGGTACACAAATCAAGACGTTGTCGTCAAAAATAAAATAAAGAATAAAAAAGAAAAAAAAATTTGGGGCATGAGCTCACAGCTCAGCAACCGAGCCTGGAGCTTGGCGAGCCCAGCCCAGAGCTCGGCAGATCGAGCCCGGCGCTCGCATCCTGCTCTACTCAACCTAGCTGCGCTGCTCGAGGGGGCCACTACCTCTAGTGGGATGCCACCAGAGGGCCACCACTGCCAGTGGGCCACCACCAGAGGATCACCACTGCCAGCGGGTAGCCACCAGAGTGCAGCCACTGCCATCTGGCTTCCACTAGAGCACTACCACCGCTGGAATTTCACCACTATCTCACTACTAATGTGCCACTGTCGCTTGGGGGAGCCACCATAGAGCCACCAGGCTCTTTTTTTTCCCTTTTAGGGGTATTATCCATTTTTTGCTTGTAACTTGAGCAAATTGAGGCATTTTTCACTAAACGAGATATCAATGGAAAGTTGGTTCCGAGCCTGACCTGATTTTCTAGGTTTGGTTTTCTGATTTTGTTGTCTTGTAGGGTTTTTTTCAGTCAAAGTAAAGGTTCCATTTTGTACTCCAGTCTCCATATCTTTCTCCTCTAGACTCCATTTTTTGACTTCCACATGTCATCAAAAAGTTGGTTTCATTCTCCTTCTTGTATGGGTCTCATTACCATAATCTGCTCCAGGCATATTTATTCAATTTTTTGCATTTTTGCATTCTGGTAGATATCTTGGATGTTTCAGGTCCTAGGATAATTTTATGTGTATGGGATGACTCCTTATTAGTTGTTACATATGTTTCTATAGCTTTTAGTCATTCCTGGATATTGTATACATCTTTTTCTATAGCATTTTTTATTGCAAACGCACTAAGATAAAGTGTCATTATGCATGCTTGGGATCTTGCACATTTTGTGCCTAATTGTACTTGCACTATATTATAAAGTGTCATGGGGGTTTGTTGTACCTTTTTCTAGTGAGTGTTCCTTCCATGACATTAGCCTCATGTGTGTCATGCGACTGACCATCCTTGACATTCATACTTTATTTGTGCTTGTACATTCTTCACCATGCAGTTATTCTTGGCAGTATCTCAGTGTATTTTTCATGCCTCTCACTTATCACATTATTGGGGGTACTTCATATTGGTTTTATATGCTTCCTTGGTTAGATGGATTGATTATATGTATTCAGTATTTGTTCCTATATACTATGCAGATGCAGTGACTGGTACCTATGCATTTTGGTGAGATGGATCATTTACCATATGGACACTCTTCTTTCATTCCTATTTTGGAGGTTCCAATAGTTATTCTTTGATAGTTTTTGTAGCTTCATGCTTCATAGGTGTTCTACATGTTCTTCTTTTGATCAGGTCTTTTTTTTTTTATGATCGGCTCTTTAGACTTTGGTGTTTTTGTCATATGTATCTTCGAGTTCTGATGTTTTAATTGTTTGCCATCATGATTCAAGCAATGTCATTTTAGGGCACTCATACAGAATATAGTTTTCTCTACCTGATCTTTGTTCCTATTTTATGGGACTTTCTCTAGTTGGAGGCTTCTTTAGTCCTTCACTAGGCTTCATCTCTTTTCGGAGAGGGGTTTTTCCAACTGGGTTTTCTCCTTTTCTCCTCTTTACAGAGATTTTTTGTACTTGGGTACCTAATCAGGCCTTGTTGTCAGGACCCATTTTCCTTCTTTTAGTAGATGTTTCTAGGTTTTTAGCTTCTCTCTAAGTTTATCTTAAGGGGGGTGTTAGAGTAAAAAGGTATTTTCACTTATTAATTAAATCATTATTAATTTAATTATTAAGACACCTTATTCGCTTATTAATTAAATTATTATTGATTTAATTATTAAGTCACCTTTTTATCTCTAGTTCACTTAAGCTAAACTTTAGGCATGTAATAATTAATTCTTTTATTAATTATTCATGCAAACTAGGTTTCTCCACCCTTCTTAGGGTTTTGATCTCCTTTATTAGGATTGATCACTTTTTAATTATTAATCTCTCTTGGTAATTCCCTCAATTCCTTCTCTGAATGATATTTTATATTTCTAGACATTCTGAGTTGTGTCTCCATTCTTTGCTTTGTGACAGGTTATTTTGTTGCGGGTGATCTTGGCTTATGAATTCTTTGGATTCTAACACTATCCACTTTTTAAAATATTTTGTAACTGTAAGTATGTACTTATAGCCATTTTGTGAAGTAGGATAAATTTTACCAATAAGATCCAGAGCCCATTGAGAAAAAGGTCATGGGGATATAACAGGTTGAAGTTCTTGGGCTGGTTCATGAATTAAATCCCCATGCATTTGACATTTATAATATTTCTTTGTGAAATTATGGGCATCATGTTCCATGATCAGCCAATAATGCCCAACTTTGATGAGTTTATTTGTTGGACTCATACCATTGAAATGGTCTCCACATATACCATTGTGTACCTCATGTAATATAGTTTGTGCCTTTTTCGAATCGAGACACCTCAGGAGTGTTTGCTAAAAGGAATGTCTATAAAGAGTGTTACTAATGATAACATATCTAGAGGCTTGATGAATAAAGGATCGGTGTTGGTTGTTAGATAAGTCAGGGGGTAAGGTTTGGGAAGTCAGGTAATTATATATGGGTTGGTACCAAGGGGAATTAGGACCGACAATTTCACACACAAGCTCAGATTGTTGACTTTCAAAGGTTGGCATAAGCCACTGTTCCACCAAGAATTCATACCTCTCTATATTATGTGGCATGCCAAGCATCGACACAATAGTATCCATTGCATCTGCTAGTTTATTTTGAAGTAGCGACACTTGATTGAATGTGATGGTGTCAAAATTATCCTTGAGAGTATCAACCAAATTCTTATAAGGGAAAAAAATTTCATCTTTTGTTTCATAATCATCATTCACTTGATGGATAACCAATATGGATTCACCATAAACTTGAAGATATTTGATATTCCATTGTATTGTAATCCTTAGTCCTATGATCAAGGCCTCATACTCATCAATGTTGTTTGTGCATTCAAAATTTATTATGTGGGACTTTGGGACCACATCTCCCTGTGGTGTGACAAAATGAAAACTGGCTCGGAACCATTTCTAGTGTGTGATCCATCAAAGAAAATTTTGCATCCATTAGATGATGTCACTGAGAAGACTGCCTCATCTGGAAAATTTGATAGTAAAGGGTGATCATATTGAATTGGTGCATCAATGAGTTGATCGGCTATGACTTAACCTTTTATAGCTTTTCTATCTATGTATTCAATATCAAACTCACTGGGAATCATCACCCACTTAACCATGCACCATGTGAGAGTTTCCTTACTAAGAAGATGTTTCAATGAATCCATTCTAGCCACTGGGAATGTCTTATGATTCAACATGTATTTTCTAAGCTTTTGAGTGGCAAACACAATTGTTATGCATTCATGTTCAATAGGAATGTAATTCAATTCATAGTAAAAAAACATCCAACTAATATAATATACTTCCCCTCTCTTGTTCCTCTTCATTATGTTGTGCCAAGAGAACTCCTAAAGTTATGGCAGTTTCTAAGATGTACAAAAGAATGGTTTTCCTTCAATGGGAGGCATTAATACGGGTGGTGATAGTAGACATTGCTTGAGTTTCTCAAATGCCCATTGATAGTGTTCATCCCATTTGAAAGTGACACCTTTATAATGAAAATGCTAGAATAGATGACATTTATCACCCAATTGGGAAATGAACCTTCTGATTGACCGCATTTTCCCTTGGAGACTTTTCAATTTCCTTAGATTAGTAGGTGGGGATATTTCTATTATATATATGACCTTAGCATGAACCACTTTGATGCCTCGATGAGAAGTAATATATCCAAGGAATTTTCCTGGCACAACACCAAATATGCACTTCTTAAGATTCAACTGAAGCTTGTATTTATCCATTCTAGTAAAGATCATATCTAGGATGTTTATATGACTATCTCATGTAGTTGATTTTCATAGTAGGCCATCCACATAATCTTCCATTTTTTTATGCATGAAATCATGAAATCTGGTTGTCATTTCTCTCTAATATGTTTCTCCTTCATTTTTAAGGCCAAAGGGAATTACATTCAAACAATAGGCCCCCCATGCACAAGTGAATGTAGTCTTGTGTTGATCTTTAGGGACTATTATAATTACATTATATCCTGAAAATTCATCCATTAATGACAACATTTCATAGTCAACTATCAAATCCACTATGATATCAATATTAGGCAGAGGAAAGCCATCTTTCATACATGCCCTATTCAAATCTCTAAATTTAGTACATATTCTAATTCCCCTAGTGGACTTTCTCACTGGGACCAAATTTGAGATCTAATATGCATGGGAAATTGGTCAGATAAACCCTACGTCCACTAATTTCTTGAGTCCTGTCTTGACAACTAGTGTGATCTGAGGATGCATTTTTCTCAATTTTTTCTTGACTATTTTCACACCTAGTTGTAGGGGAAGATGATGAATAATTAACTAAAGGTCAATTCTTTTCATGTCCACACGAGTCCATCCAAAATTTACTTTCCTTTCCAAGAATAATTTGGTAAAGTATGTCTTTTCTTGCTCTGTCGGCGATGCTACAAAGTAAATGATTTTTGGATTATTAGTTGTTCCTAGATTGATCTCTTATATCTCTTATACAATTAATAGAGATTTTTCTTGATATGTCAGGGGTATGTCTAGTCTTCCATCCTTGGGAGCCTTGGAGAGCTTTTCACCCTTAGATACGTTCTTTATTTTTATTCCCTTTTTATGGTCTAAAGGCACCTTTTGATTTTCACTAGATGACCTCTCTCTCTCTCTCTCTCTCTCTCTCTCTCTCTCTCTCTCTCTCTCTCTCTCTCTCTNATGCCCTCTCTCTCTCTCTCTCTCTCTCTCTCTCTCTCTCTCTCTCTCTCTCTCTCTCTCTCAAGTTTTTATATCACCAAGATGCATGTTTTCCAGGTTTTCATCAAGGCAGTGAATTTTTCTCTCTTCTCTTTTTTTGACATTTTTGAAATTTTTAGATGATAATGGATGCATGATAGAAAATGGAAAAATGACTCAAGTGATGACATTAATTTGTCATTAGTATTCAAACAACACTTTTAGCAAGCTTACACCGAAAGACAGCAAAGGGCAAACCAAAAATTAGATTGGCAGATCACCGCAAAATGACTAAGTACAGAGAAAACTGATGACACAAGGAAGTGTGTAAACCAAAGATCAAAATACAGAGAGTTAAAGAGGAACCTGACAGAGGAACCCAAAATGAAAGTTAAAGTGCAGACCGATGAAACAGATTTAGTGCAACTGACAGTAAAAACTGAAGGACAGTCAAACATGACCGAAAGACAGAACTGAAAGTCAGTTGCAGCCCGCAAAAAGTGGATCTGACTTCCACGTCAGATAAAGCAAGGGTATTCTATTTATAGGATATTTAATTGTTTTTAAATCCATTTCTTTAGGGACAAGAAACATTAATGTAAGTGTTTTAATCAGTCTAACTGATTTAAAGCACATAGACTAGGAGATCTAGGTGCAAGTTGTAAACCTAATCTCAGAGTTAACATTGTTTTTATCAACTTGATCAAATTAATCCATCTATAAATAGATGATGTAATCATTAATTAGAGTGTGTGTGTGTGTGTGTGTGTGTAAGAGAGAGGAGAACATAATGAGCACATCTATGGATTGAATTGAGAGTTTCAAGAACCAGAGCAGAAAAACAAGAATTTGGTTATTTGAACCAAGAACAGAGGAAACCGATAATCAGAGGTATTATTCAATCACAGTTAAGGTGATATTATTTTGTATGTGAACTACATAGGATCTATATCAGCAATAGGAGATTGCATTTACCAGATCAATTTGTAATTTTCTATCATTCTAACAAGTGGAGCAAAGTGTAAGAAATCCTTTCAAGAAAAGTGGATTTAACAGTCCTATATCAAAACGCTTAACCAAGTGCACACTTAAAAGTGTTGCTAAAATCTCTTAACAGAGTAGACTTTAACAGGTCTCCACCGATACTCCTAATAGGTTAGATCATTAGAAGTTATCAAAATTGTAAGCCTTAACTGGCCCCTTCCATTCTGCAGATAGTGAAGTTTTGTGTGTGTCATCCCCACCGCAGTTTTTACTTCCTAACAAAAGTTTTCTGCGATATCATATCTTGTGTTATGTGTCAATTATGTTCATGAATGTTTCTATGAATGAATAATATGGTTACTAATGTTATGAATTGATATAACTCTCACAAAGGTAGTGTAGATCAGATGGAATGGATATGCAATTGATTACTAAGTTTAATTGATTAAAGAACAAGAAAAAGTTTTAGAGGTACTGATTCACCCCTCCCCTCTTAGTACTACTTCTCATTAAACCCAACATCAAGAATCTTATTCTTTGGATGGTACTCTTGAACGATATGCAAAAATGGACCATGGATGTGAAAGGTATGCTCAAAGACATTGGTAGGGTAAATAAAATGGATTATTAGACATAAATGATTGGATAAGATGGATGAAAAGTTTGAATGTAGGTGTTGGATAATGGAGGGGGTGTAAGAAGACTTGATTTTGAGTGGATAGAAATGTGGGAACAAAAAACATTGGTACACGCCTTGAGGGGTTGTGAAGTGATGGAGGACGTAAAAATTTGGAATTTTGGGATTTTGATGGATGAATAAATATGGATTTAGGGACATAAGGACCCAAAATAGATTTGGATGGTGGAAGATGTTTAGATGGAGGGATAGCAATTTTTTATGCCAGCTTTGGTTTTTCTTTGGGAAGCTATGCTTCAAGGAGTTGTTTGGGGATCCACATGGATTTTGATTTTTCATTTTTTTGTGCTTCCTTGGAATGAATTGCTTCTACAAGAGACTTAGGAACCCATATGGATTTTTATTTTTATTTCTTTTTCTTAGTGGGCCTTTGTGGCCTTTTGGATTGTTCTTTTTCTTTTTGGATCATACTTTTCTTTATTTTTACATGTTGATTAGATGAGACATGTTGATCCTTGACTGCACATGGATTGCTGGACTTAGAGATTTTTTCTTGGCATATAAATTGTTGGGAGAATGAATGTGATTCATGAATGGATATGAATGATATGGAGACATTATGGATGGATGGAAGTGATATGGAGATTTTTTGGATGGATGGAAAGTTATCAAAGATGCATTCCTTTAATGATCTTGACACACAAAATGATACATGGATTTTTATCCAATGGATGGAGGTATATATGGACCTAAGATGGATGTAAGTATTGCAGGGGGGGTGTGTTTGACTTTAGATTTTGTATGGATACCAATGTCTCGAGAATATGGTATGTAGCTAAGGCCATGCCCATTTGGATATGCATGGATATGGAGGGGGTTCTATTAATATCTTTCTCATGAAGGCTTGACCCTTTTCCTTTATAATGCATGCTTTAGAAACTACCAATTAGATACTTTTTACTTTGGAAACAAGACATGAGTCCATTTTGAGGTGGATATGACATGGAGGAAATGATAGGACTCTGAAGTAAACCAGACCAAATGTAATTGGAAGAACCCTTTTGATATGATATGGGTTCATGAACATCTTGCGTAGAAGTGTTGGAACCATGAGGAGGACCAATAGGTATGGTAAGTTGTTCATGAGGTGGAATGGTGGGAATGATGGGGTCATTTAGAAAAATAGGGTCTTGTGTTGTACATGGAGAAATAGGAGATGGGGATAAAGGGATGGGAGGGTCTTGATGAGGATCTAATGGGATGATGGGATCTTGTGGTGGAAATGAAAATGAAGGTGTGCTTTAGTATTGACTTGGAAGGGGATCATCAATATCCATATTAAGGGTATTCTTCTATTGACATTGGATGGAATCATTAGGAAGAATGGAAGGAATGTCATGATCTTGCTTAGGAAGTGTAAGGTTGATAAGACTTGGAAGGACACTTTGTTCTTGGGATATATGGGAATCCTCATTGATAGGATGGACAAATATGGTAGGATCATCATTAAATTCTAGGAAGATGGCATTTCGGTCAACAATTGTATTGGATTGGTCATTTATAGGATCTTGATCTTGATTTATTTTAGGACTCATTTATTATTTCTTTAGATCATCCTCTTGGAATGGGGTATGAATTGGAATATTCATGGGAGATTTGGGGAGGGATTCAATATCTTGACATATGGAAGGACTTTTTATGGGACTCTTTGAAATGAGTTTGTTTGGGAATGAAGCAATGCAAGCATTGGATGTAAAATCGCTGAATTATAAAAAAGGTCTTGTAACGAAGAATGGATTAGCATGAATTTGTATTGTGGGTAGCCCTTGGTAATTTTCATCATTTAATATGTCATTTGATGGAGATGATGTAGATTTATCTTGTAAAACTTTAAGTGATGAAGGAATGGCAGGAGACATGGAGGCTATTTGAAGGGAAAGTCCATGATGGGATATGGATGTGTCATTGATGCAATAGTTATGTAATTGCCATTGCTAAACATGGGTAAATGATTTTTGAGTTAAATCTTTGAGAGTTTGGGTTTGTAATTTTTGCTTTTTGGATTGTTTTGTTTATTTTCCAAGTTGAAATTTATCCTCATTCCACTTATCCTTAAGCTCATAACTTGATTTTATTTTGTCTTAAAGGAAAAGGACATATTTAGTAGGGTCACTAAGAAACAATTCTCTGTAAGATTTATCAATTTCTTATTGAGAAAAAAATTGCTAAAAGGTCATGACCATCTTACGAGGACTATGAATCTAAGAATGGTTGAGATTGAACATGAGACTCTTTTTGGGAATTTCAAGGTGATTTAGGTTGGACATAATCACAACCTAGATGGAAATTTGACTCAACATGTGAGGACTCCAAGTCTAAGGATGGTCGAGATCAAATATGAGACTCCTTTTGAAAATTCCAAGGTGATTTGGATTAGACATAATTACAACCTTGATGGAAACTTAATTCAACATGTGGGAAGGATCCTTGTAGGTCATGATATTTTTTCCCTTTCTCAAATTCAAATGTAAATGAGGATCTAGGTATAGGGAATTGGGGATCATTTCCAAAGTTGGGTTGTTTTTGGCGCTCCAAATAAATTCATATGCAATGATGGGGGTGACTTTGTAGGTGATCCTTTATTAACATCATAATATGGGTATTGTGTGGGATAAAATTGAAATGATATTGAGTTGAAATTATCCATGGATGGTCATGAGGAATTTTCTCATCTCCTAGCAGCTCAAGACCTTGTTTCAACCATGGGTATGGACCTAAGTGATGCAAAGTGCACTGCAAGATAGCCTTGACATGCTCTAACTCCTTATCACCTTTCCAAGTTTCTAACTTGTTCAATCCAAATCCACACAAGTATTCTTAGGATGCCTCCTAACTTTTCCAAGGGGTCAATGTGCTTCCCCTATCCTATCTTGACTTCCCAAACCAACCTATGAAACAATGCAAATTCTCTTTTAGGGACACTTTCCCTAAACCATACATCAAAGTGTAAAACTTCACCAGAGGATTCAAACTCCTATTATAAGTGATTGAAGGCTCCTAAAAGACCCAAAGGTAGTCGAATCCCAAATGGTCTAGGATTCCTTGTAGCCCTAACCAGGAGGTATTTTGGACTTAACTTTCAGTGACAATGGGATATAAAAAAATTTAATTAGGTTTCTAGACACCCTTTATGGATTTTTTAAAACCCCTAAAGCCTTGGCACCTCACTCCACTCCTGCACCCCTAAACTCTCACAAAACACACAGGCCTAATTAGCTAGTTTAGGCTTGGTTTGTTAATTAAGTGGTAGAAGGTGGGTTCATGGATGAAATTCAGGGACTTGTATGGTTTTCCCTACCCCAAAATAGTCTATAACCACTCTTGGTTTGATCCCCCAAGACACATATAACTCATGCATGTGACTGCACTAAAAAGCCAGGCTAATTACATAGAGATAATTAGCCTAGGGCTTGATCTCATAAATAGTGGTACTAACAATGAGGGTCTAAGATTTTGGATTCTTAAAGACCATGATCCTTAATATAATTTTCCAAGTGGCTGAGAAGATCCACAGGATAAATCTCAAGTTAGGATCACATCTTTGTGACTGACCCAATAAAGCCTTGTTTTCTTAGACAACAAGCAAGTAAATTCTATAACTTCTATCAAACTTGAAAAAAACAACTCAAACCAACTGGATTGTTCAAGGAACTCAATACATCACAAATTACTGCAACTAGATCCACAAGATGAATCTATACCAGGATGTACACTATCAGAAATGCTCAAAACACTCTTCTATTCCCTTCTCTGAACATGAAACTTCGTACACAGTCACATCTCTCCTTCATGGAAGGAATCCTCTCACCTAATAGCATCTTCTAGGAATTTTAGATGCTTTAGTAAGTCGGTGAGGTCGGTTACAATGGATTTTTCATCCATTGAGCAACATTTTGCAAAAGTTGCTCATGCAAAAAGAAATTTTTGTCAATATGTGAGAAAGTTGCTAATTTTGGAAAATGCTAACCTTACCGTCCTCCCAAGCTGTGGGAGAGGTTCAAAACATGAAAGGAACCTAATCTAAGGCCTTGAAACATAAACATCTAACCAAACACTAAACTTTCCAAGCTAACAAGGTCTAACCATGGTTTCAGGAACCTAGGTTTATAACTCACCTTAGGTCCATCACCTTACATCGTAGACCTATAAAACAAACACACACAAGGGTGATCTCAAGGATGCACCTTATTAAAAACATAAAAGTAAGAAAGGTAAGATATTCAGGAGGTGCCTTGCACCATACTCCTCAAGACAAAATGAACTCAATTCTCTTGAGTTGTGAATTCTTCAAGTGGATAACCTGTCTTCAGAATGTCTTCAGGGTTCATCCAGATAGCATCTTCAATTGGTTGGTGTTTCCATTTGACTAAGTACTCATAGTAAGTGCCCCTCCCAGTTCTCTTGTTCACTCTCTTGTCTAGAATGCTTTCAATCTCATGAGGATTTTCTTGTGGCATGTCCTTGAGTGGTTGGAGTGTAGGAGGCTTTGGAGTACCTGCAAGGTCATTAGTGCTGACTTCACCTTTATAGGCATAGATATCTGCAACATTGAAAATAGGTGGTAAGCCAATGTGAAAAGGTAGATCAATTTTATAGGCATTGTTGCCACATTTCTTCAGAGTCTTGAAAGGGCCAAGCTTTTTCATCATAAGCTTTGTGTAATTTTCTTTAGGTAGCCTTTCCTTCTTAAGGTGGATCATCGCTAAATCTCTCACCTTGAATTGGAGATCTCTCCTCTTTTTGTCAACATGGGCTTTATATTTCTCAGTGGTATGATTCAATTTGATCTGCACCTGATCATGTATATTCTTCTTTACCTCAGCAAATTCTTTGGCTAGTGCACTTCTTTTTTCCATTTCTTTGATATCCCTGAGTTCCAATACTCCTCTAGGGTTAGTGCCATAGACAATCTGGAATGGAGTTAAACCAGTGCTTCGATTTACTGATTTATTGAATGAGAATTATGATTGTGCTATGATAGTATCCCAAGTGGTTCCATGTTCTTGTGTGAGGTGTCTCAGAAGGTTTCCAAGGTATCTATTGATGACTTATGTCTGACCATCAGACTGTGAATGATATGCAGATGACAGAGCAACATTTGTTCCTAGTTTTCTCCATAATATCCTCCAAAAATGGCCTAAGAACTTAGGATCCCTATCTGATATGATGGACAATGGGAGTCCATGGAGTCTTACAAATTCTCTGAAGAACAACCCTGCTATGTGAGATGCATCATGAGTTTTCCTAAAAGGAATAAAGTGTGCCATCTTTGAAAATATGACAACTATAACATAAATGCTATCAAATCCAGACTTGGTCTTTGGAAGACCTAGGAAAAAGCCCATACTTACTAAATCCCAAGGTTTTGAAGGGATGGGTAAAGGAGTGTATAATCCTATATTGGAGGTGTGGCCTTTGGCTTGTTGGAAGACTGAACAACTCTCCACAAAACTCCTAACATCTGTCTGCAATTTGGGCCAATGGTAGAACCTTCTAACTAGCTCCAATGTTTTGTCCACCCCAAAGTGACCAGCTTGGATTCTATAGTTCTTCTCCTTGATAATGTTTTCTCTCATGGATCCTTTTGGGACACACAATGAGCTTCCCTTGAAAAGAAGACCATCTTGTACAATAAACTCTTACAAATTAGTGTGGTATATGTCTGTCATCTCATTACAAGTCTGATAAGCCTCTTTGAAATCTTCATCCTGAACATATAGGCTTCATGGCATGAACCCCAATACTCTCTAACTAAATGGCTTGGGTAGTTAGGTGTCTCCTGCTAAGAGCATCAACAACTTTGTTCACAATCCCTTTTTTTATGCTTGATAGAAAATGTATAGGACTGTAAGAACTCCATTCACTTCACATGTCTGTGATTAAGTTTCTCCTGCTTGTTTAGAAAACTAAGTGCATGGTTATCAGTAAAAACAACAAACTCCTTGGGAAATAAATAATGCATCCATTTCCTAAGTGACTAAACAATTGCATACATTTCAAGATCATAAGTGGAGTATTTTTGTTTAGCTTCATTGAGCTTCTCACTGAAAAAAGCAATTGGCCTCCCTTCTTGGCTCAAGACTCTCCCAATGGATTTATTGATTGCATCACATTCAATTGTGAATACCTTATGAAATTTTGGCAGAACTAGGATAGGCTGCTCTACAATCTTTTTCTTCAACAACTCAAAAGGACTCATTGGCTTCATTAGTCCATGAAAATATGCATTTTCTTCCACCTTTAATGGTGTTAATAATAGGATCACATATACCACTAAATTTTCTAATGAATTTCCTATAAAAGCTAGATAAACCAGGGAAACTATTTACCTCTGATGGAGTGGTAGGAGGTGGCCAATTGAGGATGGCTTCAACTTTGGTAAGATCTATCTTGAGACTGTTCTTGGAGATCACAAATCCTAAGAACACAAGTTCTTCTTGAAGAAACACACACTTATCTGTATTTATTTTTAACTTATCCTCATGGAGTTTTCTCATCACCATGTCCAAATGCTTGAGATGTTCTTCTCTACACCTACTAAAGATCAAAATGTCATCAAGGTATACAACAAAAAAATTGTGAAGAAAAGGTTTCAATACCTCATTCATCAATCTCATAAAGGTGCTCGGGGAATTGGAAAGGCCAAAAGGCATCACAAGCCACTCATAGAGGACTTATGTATTCTTAAATGTTGTCTTCCATTCTTCTCCCCCTCTAATTATTATCTGATGGTACCCACTCTTGAGATCTATCTTGGAGTAGTAACTTGCACCCCACAAATAGTCCATCAAATCCTCTATTCTAGGCATAGGAAACATATATATGATGGTTATCCTATTGATTTCCCTAGAATCCATACATAACCTCCATGTGCCTTCTTTCTTGGGTGCTAGGATAGCAGGGACAACACAAGGAATCACACTCTTCCTAATGAGGCCTTTTGACAACAATTCTTCAATTTCTTGGTTTTGTTCAGGGGTCATATTATATGTTGCCTTGTTTGGGAGAGTGGCCCATGGTATGAAATCTATGTAGTGACTTACTTCCCTTTCAGGTGGAAAAGACTCTAGTGTGCTCTCAGCTATAATACCTTTATACTGGTCTAACAATGCCTTGACTTCTTTGGGGCCTACATCCCTATCAGGAACTTTAACCTTTGACTCTTTCGTTGGTGTCTTTTTGGGCCTTACTACTAAGGCATAACAAGGGGCATCCTTCTCCTTTAGTACTTTCATGAATTCCTTCTCTCCTATGTGCAAGACAGTACTAGTAGTATGTTTTTCTTTCTCACAGTCAGGGAGTGGGTTCATCACATATTCAACACTATCCTTATAAGTTATAGTATAGACATTGGACTTTCCATCATGTCTAGAATCTACATCATATTTCCAAGGCCTACCTAATAACAGATGACATGCATCCATTTCAGTGATATCACATAGAACCTTGTCTGTATACTCCCCTATTTTGAAATCTACCCAAACTTGTTCATTGATAATGGGTTTTTTTTTATTTTTTCAACCAAGAAACCTTATAAGGGAAAGGATGGGGAATTAAATGCAATTTTGGCTTAGTGACTAACTCCCTAGATGCAATATTATCAGTGGATCTGGAATCAACTATAACTTTGCATACCTTATTGTTCACCTTGTAGCTTGTTCTGAATAGTGAATTTCTTTGAGGTGGTTTTGCAGTAGTAGGTACCCTTAGGAGTGTCCTTTGCATCATTAGACATTCTCTTGATTCTGGATTTGCAGGTCTTGAAGTTGCAGAATGGTAGGAGGATACACTTTGGTTATCATCTTCTTGGGTAAGTTGTACTCTTATGTCCCCTCCTTGTCTGTTGGTGCCACTCTTTTTAGGACATCTAAAGGACTGGTGTCCAACTTGATTACAAGTAAAGCACTTCCCTGTGAAGACACTAGGTCCTCTTCCACCAAATCTTCCCCTATTGTTTGTTCTCCTGTCTCTGAAACTACCTCTATTATTGTGTTCTCCTTATGATTCATGACTATTAAACTCTCCTTGACTCCTTTGGAATGGACCCCTGCCATTGAATCTACCTCTACCCCTAAATTTATTCCCTCTACCTCTGTTATTTTTTCTCCTCTCCTCTTCTGCTTTTCTTCAATTTTCAGTGCCATTTGAAAACATTTGTGTACTGATTCAGGATTAAACAAGCTCATTTCATCTTGAATACTGTATTTTAGTCCATTGATATACCTTGAAAGTTTGTGCTTCTCACTCTCAGGAACTCTTGCCTTCAAGGTCATTTTGTGAAATTCTTCAGTATACCCACTCACATCAAGGTCCTTCTGCCTTATATTTTGCAGCTTCTTGTGGAGGGTGATCTCATAATCTTCTGGTACAAACTACTTCTTGACTTCAACTACCATCTTTTTCCATGTTGAGATAGGGTTCCTCCCATCCTCCATCCTTTCATTTTGCAGAAAATTCCACCAACTTAAGGCAGGGCCACTCATTCTGGATTTTGCAACCTTAACTTTCTGATTCTCAGCAATTTTGTTATACTTAAAGTATTTCTCTAAAGCTTCCACCCAATCCATGCATTCTTCAGGATCCATTTTCCCACAAAACATGGGCATGTCTAATTTTTGGTCTCTTCTTCCAACTCTCTCAAGAGCTTCAAGAAGTTTCACTTGCTCTGTAGGCATGTTCTTTATTTCATCCTTCTTTGTATATTCTTCTTCTTCTTCTTCTTTAGAATCTTCTCCTTCCTCCTTCTCTGTTTGGAGGTCCTTCAACTTCCTTATCTCCTCCTCCATATTCTTGTTCTTGGCTACTTGTTCTCTGACAATTTTTGCCAACTCCACATTTGTGATTCTAGCAGGAATATCCTCCCCTAGAGAGTCTTCTATTTTTTCACCCATTATTTACCTCTTCCAAGATGTTAGCAGGCTTTGATACCACTTTATACAGAGTGCACTGCAAGATAGCCTTGATGGGCTCTAACTCCTTATCACCTTTCCAAGTTTCTAACTTGGTCAATCCAAATCCACACAAGTCTTCTTAGGATGCCTCCTGACTTGTCCAAGGGGTCAATATGCTTCCCCTATCTTGTCTTGACTTCCCAAACCAACCTATGAAACAATGCAAATTCTCTTTTAGGGACACTTTCCCTAAACCATACATCAAAGTGTAAACTTCACCAGAGGATTCAAAATCCTATTCTAAGTGATTGAAGACTCCTTATAGACCCTAAGGTTCAATAATACACCACTGGATTTGGTCTTGTAGACCCAAAGGTAGTCGAATCCCATATGGTCTAGGATTCCTTGTAGCCCTAACCAGTAGGTATTTTGGAATTAAATTTCAGTGACAGTGGGATATAACAGATCTAATTCAGTTTCTAAACACCCTTTATGGATTTTGTAAAACCCCTAAAGCCTTGGCACCTCACTCCACTCCTGCACCCCTGAACTCTCACACAACACACAGGCCTAATTAGCTAGTTTAGGATTGGTTTGTTAAGTAAGTGGTAGAAGGTGGGTTCATGGATGAAATGAAGGGACTTAGATAGTTTCCCCTACCCAGAAATAGTCTAGAACCACTCTTTTTTTGATCCCCCAAGACACATATAACTCATGCATGTGACTGCACTAAAAAGCCAGGCTAATTACATAGAGATAATTAGCCTAGGGCTTGATCTCTTAAATAGTGGGACTAATAATGAGGCTCTAAGATTTTGGATTCTTAAAGACCATGATCCTAGCTATCATTTTCCAAGTGGCCAAGAAGATCCACTAGATAAATCTCAAGTTAGGATCACATCTTTGTGACTAACCCAGTAAAGCCTTGTTTTCTCAGATAGCAAACAAGTAAATTATATAACTTCTATAAAACTTGACAAAAACAACTCAAACCAACTGGATTGTTCAAGGAACTCAATAAATCACAAATTCCTACAACTGGATCCACAAGATGAATCTGTACTAGGTCGTACACTATCAAAAATGCTCAAAACACTCTTCTATTCCCTTCTCTGAACATGAAACTCTGTACACAGTCACTTCTCTCCTTCATGGAAGGAATCCTCTCACCTAATAGAATCTTCTAGGAGTTTCAGATACTTTAGTAAGTTGGTGAGGTCAGTTACAATGGATTTTTCATTCATCGATCAACATTTTGCAAAAGTTGCTCATGCAAAAAGATAACTTTTTGTCAATATGTGAGAAAGTTGCTAATTTGGGAAAATGCTAACCTTACCATCCTCCCAAGGTGTGGGAGAGGTTAAAAACATGAAAGGAACCTAATCTAAGGCCTTGAAACATAAACATCTAACCAAACACTAAACTTTCCAAGCTAACAAGGTCTAACCATGGTTTCAGGAACCTAGGTTTATAACTCACCTTAGGTCCATCACCTTACATCATAGACCTATAAAACAAACACACACAAGGGTGATCTCAAGGATGCACCTTATTACAAACCTAAAAGCAAGAAAGGTAAGATCTTCAGGAGGTGCCCTGCACCACTAAGGGAAATTCCTAATATGACTCTAAAAGGGGTGGAAAATAAAATACAACCTAAGTGAGAGATAAGATGTCCCCTATTACTCTAAAGTGTTTGACAATGCAAGTTAAAGGTGATAAATGAAATGGGATGGACTCTAAATATTATCTAATAAAATTAGGGCAAAGGATAGTATGATAAGGACAAGTTTATGACAAGGTGGAGGGAAAGAAACTAAATGCAAACTAATGATGAAGACTACAAAATGAAGGATTGAAATACAAACCAAGGATAAGGACCAATGAAGGATGATCTAAGGATAGGATAAGTCCAAAAATGATAATGAAAAAAGGGTAAGAAGGACAAGGTTCTAAACGAAAGCTAAGGTCACAAGTTAAATGAATGAGAAAAGAGGGTATGAAATTATAGACTAAGGAAATTACCAAAGGGATGACCTAGGATGAAAGATGCAAGTGAGGCGAGATAAAGGACACCTATGGAAAGTTGAAACAAAGTTGAAAGGTTTGAGTTTCCTAATTTGAAAGTTTGGACAATATTTTTTATCAAGGTTTGATGAATGTGTTTGTGCAAATGTTTGAAGGTTTGGATGACTGATGTTTGGTTAGGAAGATATTTTGAACACACACGCAAAACAAAGTGTTCTTTTGTGATATAAGAAAAGCACAGCCTACGGTTAGGATATGACAATATCTGTTGGACCCCACTGTAGATAAATTTGAGTTGCACTTATTCAGAGCAGATAACTTAGAAATTTGGTTGCACTGGCTCCCCCTTAGATGACACTCACTTCTCGGGAACACTAAATTTCAAATTTCAAGGGGTATCACTTCCCAAAGAATTTCTATCTATACTAAGAACTACGATAATGTGGGACAACTTCAGAGGTAGGACCTCCTACACCAACAAATAGAAGGATTTTGGCCCTAACTTAATAGGTTTCTAGTAAGGGAATACGCTCAAGTGGCTATGCTTGTAATAGATTAGCCCCATTACGGAAGCCTCCCAACCTGCAAAAGTTACGTTCTACAGGTTTTTACGCACCACATGGGTACTCATGGAGATCTTCTTCCCATTATTGTGCAATCAACACATGTTGGTTGTGAAAATAATCACAACCACATCTCTTATATAGTGGTTCAGGAGGGCTTGGCTTTAGCCTATTACCACTTGGGTCATCCCTTGGGGTGAGTACCTCTTTTCCCACCAAAGGTCGCCCTCTAAAAGATAAAACAAATTTCTCTTGCACCCAAGATCTACGAAAGTGAGAGGAGAGGATATGTTTATTTCATCTTGGGTTCTATTCTAAACAGAAATTTTCCAAATCACCAAACACATCAAACACTTAGTAAATTTTAAGCACCAAAAAGAAGTGTTTTCTAACTAAACACACACTTGGTTTCAAAAATTAAATCTTTGAGAAAAGTCCTACACCAAATGTCATGAGTAGTTTACAATCGATCGTCACCTGTAAAAGCCCACAAAAAGGAAACAATTAGCTCCCTCACAAAAGGAAAATCAAAACACAATTCAAAATCTAATCTAATTTAAGAGAAAAACAAATTTTCGTATGAATACGATAATCCCAAAGCGAGATAATTGCACAAAATAATTTCAAATGACATTAAAAAATCATAATAGACCCCTTTTGCAAAAAGATAAAATGATCCCATGATGAGTCCAAACACATGTAAATAAAATACAAGCTCATCATAAAATTACAATTTTTATTTTTATTTTTGTTTTTGACCTAGTCAAAAAAAATGATACCCCTATTAAAATTAGAGAGCTTTCTAAAAATGTAAGAATTTTAGAAAAAAATCCTTCAATTGTACCCTATGGAACCAAATTATCAACACATCAATTTTTAAACATTGAAATTTTTAATAAATATTTTTCATCTAAATCAAAAACTCAAAGAACAAACTCCCCTTGGAATTTCAAGAGATTTCTGAAAATATAATTTTTTTCTGAAATATTTGCTAATTTGTGCCCAAAATTGATTTTTCATTAAAAAAAATTATAACTCGACCAAAAATGATTAGAAAAAATATGAAATTTGGTCTAAGATCTCCTCAATGCATCTCCAACTTGCAAAAAAAAAATCATCCAAACATTCTTTAAATTCTGCCCTAGGAAGTTAATTTATTAAAACATATCAGTTTTTGATAAATATTTTTCATTCTAAATCAAAAACTCAAAGAACGAACTCCCATAAGAATTTCAAGAGCTTTTAGATTATTTTTCTTGGAAATATTCACTAATTTGTGCCCAATTTTTTTTTCATTAAAAATCATAAAAAAAATTATAACTCAGCCGAAAAAGATCAAAAAAATATGAAATTTGGACCGAGATCTCTTCAATACATCTCCAACTTGCAAAAAAACATTTCAGACAAAAATACCAAACCGATTGAAAAATATGGCTATATCTACACGTCGAGTTCACCATCTATAGATAGGGAAAATTGTTAGCATAGGAATATGAAAACTTAAGCACAAAAAGCATACAATCATATTCAAATTATCCCTAATCACTCAATGAAGCTATTAAATAAATTTTGTATAAAATAATAAAATAACATGAAAACATAGAAATTACAAAGCTCATTAGATTCTTCATTGTTTTTTTTTTCTCCTCCTAATTTAATGTTGTTCTTTATGATGAGCACCAATATGAATTTGAAAAACAAGTATAAAAACATAATAGAAAAATGAGGATACTTGAATCCTGGTTAGCTTCAAAATGAGAAAGAAATCTCATTAAATAGAAAAATGACTCAAAAGCTGAACAGTCACCAAGAAGAAATGAACATTGAGAGGGAGAAGAAGAGCCAAGAGTCAATAGTAAAAGAGAAATAATAAAATCCCACTTACCAATTCTCTCTAAAATGAAAAAGGAAAAAGTGAAGTAAGGAATATGAAAAGACAAGTGGGAAAGAAGGGCCAAAGGTCAATAATAAAAGAAAAAATAAAAACAAATTGCCAATTTCCCTGTGAAAGCCCAAAAGCCACATAAAATAAAATAAAATTTAAATGTAAAAATAAAAATAAAAGAGAAATAAAATGTCATACAAATATTCAAATGCAAAATAAAATACCCAAAAGGGATAAATAAATGAAATTCATTTATTCCTAAGGGGACATAGGGACATTAATTAATTGAATATGTCAAGAGGCGTATATACGCTGCAACACGGGCACGGGCACTAGCACGAGAATATGTCGTGTAAAGAAAAAAGATTTGTGGTCAGTTACATTCAAAAAAATACCATAAAAGCCTGAAATATTTTTTTATTTTTATTTTTTTAAAATGCCAAATGGCATTCAAAAAAATGAAAAAAAGGCCATAAAACGCTGAATTAAACTCCATCTGCTACATGGCGGAGGAGTTAAAACAAATTAACAAAAAATAAAAAAAACTTTAATAAATGCGACGTGGGGGCGTTGGGTTCCCCACGCCACGGGATACCTCGTAGGTCCCCGCGAGTGTTGGGGTTTCCCACACGTTGCGACCGTAGGGTGGGGAAACCCCAACGCTCACGGGGCCCGGGGCCGCATGGCACCCACGGGCAGGGGAGGTGACGCGAGGTGGTAGCCCACACCCGTCATTCAATTCAAATTTTTTTTTAAAGGTACTGCCCAAACATGAGCAATTTAAATTTATTATTATTATTATTAATAAGTTAACACTCAAATATGGGCTTTTTAATATTCTTCAATGTCCAAATGCATGAGCTTTTTTATTTTCAATAGAAGAATGCAAACAATCACAGGGGAATGCAAAGAGCCACATTTTTTAGAAGATGAGGAAATGCAAAGAGATTATAAAAGCCCTCTACCATTTCATTTTTTTTTTGCAAGCAAGAGTAGAGGATTTGGAGCAGCAAAGAGATTTGGAGAGAGATTTCAAGAACAACCACAAATAAATCAAAGTAAGCCATTTAATTTTAAGAATTATTTTTTTCATTTACTTTTGAAATGTTCTATTGTATTTAGATATATATTTAAATGTTGTTTTTAAATATATATTTAAATGTTATTTTTAGATTTAGATTTAAATGTTCTTTTCACATTTAGATTTAAATTTAGTATTAGTTTTAGTTCTAGTATTGTATTTAGTTTTAGATTTAGAATTTTAGTATTTAGTTTTAGATTTTGTATTTTAGATTTAGCATTTTAGTATTTAGATAATATTGTTTTTAGTATTTTAATTTCTTTTAGATTTAGTTTTAAAATATTGTATTTTAATATTTTAATATTTGGTTTTAATATAATAGGTGTATTAATGTTTGAAATAATTTTTTTAATATGGAGGGCAATGCCGCCATATTAATGAACACTTTAATATATTAATTTTGATCCTTTTTTATATTTATTTTGCAAAATATTATATTTTAATATTTTAATATTAAAATACAATATTAATAGGTGTATTAATGTTTGAAATAAATTTTTAAATATGGAAGGAAATGTCGCCTTATTAATGAACACTTAAATTTTTAAATATGGAGGGCAATGCCGCCATATTAATGAACACTTTAATATATTAATTGTGATCCTTTTTTATATTCATTTTGTTAAATATTGTATTTTAATATAATACTAAGTCAACTAATATTTTATTCTAAGTGTCTTCACTAATTGTGTCGTAGTATGGATTATTAAACATTATTGGTTTTAGTTTAGTTTAGTATGTATTGTGTTCAGTTTTGGTAGAAGAAGGTGAATCTTCTTGAATATTAGGTAGTCGAGACTCGTGAACATGACATTCAGTGGGTTGGAGATCTTGGTTCATTGTCGGGCTTGTTCTTTGAGTTCTTCTATTGTGTTTTTTGGTTGTTTGGATGCTCAAATGCATTTTTCTTTAGTTGTTTGAATGTACATGTCATTTTATGTAAGGGTTAATGTCTAGTGGATGGGTTAGTAATATGGTGTAATTATATGTAAAATCTATGGTAATGGCCATTTTGAATCTATGGAGGGATTAGCATTATGATACTAGTAGTTTTGATTGCTTGATATACTAGTAGGAGGCTAGTAGGATATTTGGTATCATACTTAAAACTATTGTAAATCTTGATTTTATCTTAATATAAAGGTCAGGTCTTCGACCTTTTATGGATTTTTTTTATTGATTTCAAAAAAAATTATCACAAATTATCTATAATTTTATTCTGATTATTTCTATATAGTAATGTTTGTTTAAACATTTGCAGCATACAATTCAAGCTATGGATGTCTCTGATAGAGAGTCTCACATCATTGTTACAAGCCCAACTGCTTTTGTGGCCTCGAATGATTTCTTTGAAACTGATGCAAACAAATGTGCAAGAATAATTGTAGAGTCGTGCACAAATATGATCAAAGTTGTTGAGCACACAACGTTATCAATTGACTATGGTGAAGAACTAGAAATATTGAAGATGGAAGAAGTTGCAAAAATTTTGCGCAAGATATCTGCAAAAGTAGATGTATTTCCATCAGTGATGAAAGAAGTATATCACGATCATTGTGTGAATAAAGGTTTCCCTACCGTTTTGATCATTGAAGATTATGTAATGTACTTACATTATTACAGATTACTATTTTACATATAGTTAGTTCTTATTTAGCTTTGATACTTCTTACTTAATCTAAACAGTTGTACAGAGATTTATATTTCCCCTTTCATCTATGTAAGTTTGATGAACAACAAGAGAAAGATAAATTATTTTGAATATTGAAGTGATGTGTACTACTATACTTTAACTTCTTGGAACATCTTTTGTTCAACTCTTCATTTGTAATATTAATGGCTTTCTAAAATGTGTGCCATAAAAAAAAATTTAAAATGGATGTTCCAAACATATGTGAAAAATTAATTACCATGGACATGTCACAAATATGTGACACACTAAATGTGTCTCAAACCCATATCCTAATTCTAAGCATAATTCTAACTATAATATACATCCTAAGCATAATTATTATTTTAATAACATTAACGCAAATCCTAAACTTCAATTAAACCTACCATAACCCTAGCATTAATTAAACCTAGATGTTATCCTTGACGATAACTGTAATAAGTGTTAACTAAAACTATAATTGTAACCCTAATTCTAAATTGTTCTCTAATCAAGATTATTAAACTATACCAAACCTTTACCCTAACCAATTACTCCAACCATAGACCTAAATCTCACAATACATATTATATTAATGTTAACTCTAAATGTGACACTAAATGTAATACTAACTATTATAATATTCCTAACCCTAATTAACTAAAACTCTAATTCCAAACCTACTACTAACCCAAACTATATTACCAAGTATGATACTAATCCTAACTCTAAAACTTACATCCCATTGCTAACTATGTCCATAACCTTACTCTCACACTCACCCTACTATTAACCTGTACACTAACACTATGCGTGATTTAACCCTAACTGTAAACTATACATCCTAACACTACCCACGACCTTAAACTAACCTAACCCTAACTCTACATGTAACACTACCCTGTCTGGAAGAGTCTAATATGAACCCCAACCCTAACATAAATGTAAAACTACCTATGATACTAATCCTAATTCTAAAACCTACATCCTAACCCTAACCACACCCTAGACCTTAACGTAACATTGTCCCTAATTTCTTTTCTACACTTAACTGTTAACATATTACTATTCGTAACTCTAAACATTACACCCTAACACCAAACCTAATTTGACCATTGACCCTATTCGTCGTTCTAACCTTTACCCATATTCTAAACCTAATAATAATCCAAACTTAACACTCTACATCCCATCAATAATCTTATTGTAACCCTAACCATATTACTAACCCTAACCCTAAATCCTTACCCTAATCTTAACCCTTAATGTTACACTAACTATGATACTAATCCTAATTGTAAACCTAACATCCTATCCCTAACCACATCCTTAATCTCACCCTACCCTTAACCCTGACCCCTGACCCCTAACCCTAACCCTAACCCTAACTCTGATTGTTACCGTTAACATTATAGTACTCGTAACTTTAAACCATTCAAATTAATTGTAACTATGTCCCTACCATTGACCCTAGGTGAAATGGTAAGGTTAAATGTGATACTAACCCTAATTCTAACCCTAAACCTAACAATAACCTTAAGACTTACCCTAACTCTAATAATTACCATTTTCTACTCTTAACCATTAACATATTAGTATTCCTCACTCTAAACAATATACTGTAACACAAAACGTAATTTGAGCATTCACCCTATTTGTCATACTAACCTTAACCCATATTCTTAACATAACACTAATCAAAACTCTAAACTCTACATCCCGTCAATAATCTTATTGTATTCTTGACCATATTACTACTCCAAAGTTTAAACCATTCACCCTAATCATAACCATAACCCTACCATTCACCCTAGGTGAAATGCCTTAAACCGATAAGACCTAATGTCAAGTCTGTTATACTAACCCTAATTCTAACCATAACTATAACACTAACCCTAATTACAACATTGAACCTAATTGTTACCCTAACTGTAACCCTAGCACTAACCTTAACCATAATAGTACCTCTAATCCTAACAATACCCTTAAAAGTAACGCAAACCCTAAAACTAACTGTAACTCTAATTGTAACCATTAACATAATTTACTATTACTAAGGTTAAACCGTTCACCCTAATTGTAACAATAACTCTACCATTAACCCTAGGTGAAATTCATAAGTTAATTTTTCTACTAACCCTAATTCTAATAATTTTAATAATTTTTAACCATAACCCTACTACTACTAATTTTTAAACTTTTTTTACAACATTAAACCTAATTGTTACCCTAACACTAACCTTAATCGTAACCCTAGCACTAGCATTAACCATAATAGTACCACTAATCATAACACTAACACTAATCGTAACAATAACCCTTATCGTCATATATTTGAAGATTAAAAATTGTAAAATGTCTTCCATGTTGACCCTAGGCTAAATGCATATGTTAACTATTCTACTAACCCCAATTCTTAATAATTTTTAACCATAACCCTAGAACTACAAATTTTTTAGTTGATTTTACAATATTAAACCTAATTGTTACCCTAACACTAACCTTAACTGTAACCCTAGCACTAACATTGACCATAATAGTAGCACTAACCATAACCCTAACACTAACTGCAACAGTAACCCTTACTACCATATATTTCAAGATTAAAAATTGTAAATTGTCTTCCATGTTGCATCGTGACTGCTACTACCTTATATATATGTATGTATGTATATGTATATATATATGTATATATATATATATATACATATATATATATACATATATACATATATATATATATATATGTA
>MU225550.1:2922677-2938454 GCA_018584345.1 Thuja plicata
ATATATATGTATGTATACATATATATATGTGTGTATATATATATATATATACACATATATATATATGTATACATATATGTATATATATACATATGTATATATGTATATATGTATATACATATATGTATATATGTATATATATATATGTATATATATGTGTGTGTGTGTGTATATATATATGTATGTATGTATATATATAAGCTAGTTAATTCCTTAGAGACAAGATTAAGACACAATTAAATAATTATTAAAATTGTTTAATTGAACACACTAAAATGACACAAAATAAACAACATGAGAAAGGTAAGTCAAAATGAATCCAAATAAATCAAAATAATTGAAAATGACTTAAAATAATAGAAAATGATCAAAATAGACAAAATTGGATAAATTGAGCACAAGTGACTCATGACATACAAAGATGACTAAAAAGGAGGGGTGATGACCATTTTTAAGTGTCTACAGATATAATGATTTATTACAACAACATTAACTTCAAACCCTTACATTTTTAGTCACTCTCCTTGTAATCATCATATTCATTTCCTATTTACTTGGATAGCCAACATTTCCTACAACTTGTTCTATGCCCTTCACCATTCGTATTCATTTCAAAAAGTTCATTCACTCTCTTATTATTAGTACTTATCGTTAGGCATATACTATTGCAATAAGTTTTTGCTAACGAGTGATTAAAAATTCTTATTTCTACCAATCAAAATCAATTATTTTAAAACATTATTATACAATTAATACTTTCTATAGTACAGATGCATATTTCTTACATTTATAAATTAAGAAAATTAATTTAGAGTTATCTCATTAGCTAAAAAAATTAGGGTCTTATACACGGATTTCCCACAAGCACTATGTCTCTCCAATTTTTGAGGGCACATTGACATTTATGCATAGTGTGTTAAAAAAATTAATTTAAAAAAAAAAATTGTGATGAATGTTTACTTCATCCTATTGTACTATTTCAAATTAAAATCTTAGATTATGATTATTTAAATTAAATTTTTGGATTAAACTGTATTTTTCTATTTAAGAAATATTATATTTATAACTATTACACTTTTTAAAATATTTACTATTTAATTATATTATATATTATATGTTAGAATAGCTGAGAGGGGGGGTGAATCAGTGGCCTAAAAAATATTCCAATAAATTAACCCAAAAACTTAGTACCACAATTATAAACCTCTAGTTATCTTCAGTCCTACAAGATGTATGCCCTGAAATAATCTTATCAAATAACTACTGCTCAGAGTTCACTGTTAAACCTTATTCTTTATCTTTACCGATTAGCAGTCTATCATTTACCAAAATGCTGTAAATAATTTAGTGTTTACCGATCAATCCTATTTTAGTAATGTGTAAAGCAAAACATCGAAGCAATGACTCATAAACACATATAACACATGGATTTTTAACATGGAAACCCTGTTAAGGGAAAAACCACTTGGGACCGGTAACCCAAAATTTTCACTCTTCTGAAGTGAGCTCGATGAAGAGCCAACCCTGTTAAAGGTTACAAACACACTGTTAAGTGCGAACTTATTAGAGGATTTATCACTAACAGTTAATCACTTGATATCTGGCATTTCACTATGTTATCTTCATGAATTAACCTTTTGATACTCCTTGGGATGTATCTCAATATATAAAGGATTGTTAGATCCTTCTTGGTTAAGAGACATTCTGAATCAATGGTTAAACTGAAACAGTATATGATCTGTTCATATAAACAACTTAGACTTGTAAATGTTCAAATCTATTGTAAGCTCATAATACATTTTTGATCAATGTCTCTATTCAATACCTTTGCTCCACTTCTTTCTTCTCGGTGATGTTGTGCTTCTCTTTTGCTCGGTGTCTGCAGAAATATTTAGCTCTGTTCTTTAGCTTGATTGATTAGGACTGTGTGAAGTCTTTCTTCACTAGTTATTTCTTCAGCATCTTCTTCTCTATTCACCCCCTTAATTCATAATGAATTAGTTTGTCTCTTTATGGACATAATTTCACCGTTTCTAAGTCCTTGACTTTCTTGTTCTTGGCGTGGTCCACAATCTTTGCCTTTCTTGCTTTAAAGCTTTACTTTAGTTTTATCCCGTAGATTTCTCTTTGACAACTGGAATAAAACAGCTTTAAAACTCTTGCTTATCTCTGGATTTTAACTTGTTGATGAAAACAATGTTATCAACCAGTTAACTCTATAGTTAACTCTTGCCAGCTAAGTCTTTTTTCATTTCTGAACTTCAGTTCTTTTCGGTGTTTAACTCCTTGTTAGCTTCGGTCTTGACTTCAGTTGTCCTTGGGCATCTCTGTCTGTCTAGGTTGTCTTTCAGTCGGGGTTTTCTGTCCATCAGGTAACACTATGATTTTTCTCGTCGATAATGCTTGCTCAGGTTTCTTCCTCGGGTATCACTGTGACTTTCCTCTTGTGATTCTCTATCCATCGGGGTGCACTGTCTGTCGGTGTTTGTCATCACTTAGTGCATACTGAACTTTTATGCATTACTGATAGTATAACCTTTATCTTTCTGGTTCTTTGAAGTCTTTGAAACTATGTATATAACCAATCAAATTATATCAAGTTGACATAAATGACAATACAATACACTAACTAATTTAATGTCTTGCATTAACTTTCTGCAGCTTGGTGATCATCAACTTAACATCTTCAAACATTCAATCAGTTATAGTTCATCATTACATAATAGTATATTATATATAATATTATTGATCATATATAATTAAAAAAAATATTAGTAAAATAAAATTAAGATTATTATTATATTTTACAAAATAATTACAAATAAAATTAATTATAAATAAAATTAAGATTAGCATTTAAATTATTTATAAAATATAATCAATAATTGTTTAAATAATTATAATTAAAAATGATATTACTAATTTTTATAATTATAATAATTATTATTATTATTATTATTATTATTATTATATATATTGATTGGTAAAAGGTTGTAGCCAATATATTTTATTAAAATAAGTAATATGTTACAGAGTCTCCATTCACTACGGGCACTGGTAGGAAAGAATGGAGAAGAAAATCTCCAGTCTTGACTGGGATATAGTCCAGATCATAAAAGTACATGTAATTTATGAGGGCATACTCTCATTTACAAAATATGGATTTATACCTTCATTTTCAGTGTTTCCATTTCTAAGGTCATTCCCTTAGTAGTTTTAACATTTGGAATTACATTGTATGAACCTTTAGGTTCTTTATATAGCCTTTGACTGCTTTTATCTAATTTGAGACATGGGTTCCTTGATTACATATATTCATACTAATCTTGATCCCCTCCATAGTCAGAGCATCTGTGCCCTATCCTCCCCTTCAGCATCTGTATTCTTTCTGCATACATAATACATCTAAAGAGAAAATTGCTTTGAATAGATAAACTATGATTAGCCCCTTTACAAAGTACACCATTTATTATTATATTTTCAAAGTTCTATGCTAATAAAAGATCTTCTATTAAAAACCTTTCTCATAAGAGTTAGTACTGTTAAAAGTCGTAGTTAGAGGATCTATTTTGATCTGTTCTAGATTATGCATCAGTAATATGTTATCTTAATTATTTTATTATTATTTGCTTCAATAAGAATAATGATGATTATCGTATCTTGTGAACATAACGGTCAGAACATTTTAATCTAATTGTTATGATCATATAGATGAGCATAGAATAAAATATGTATGTGTGTGTGTGTGTGCACGCGCGTGTGTGTGTGTGTGCATGTGTGTGTGTGTGTGCGCGTGTGTGTGCGTGTGTGCGTGCATGCGTGCGTGCGTGTGTGTGTCCGTGTGTGTGTGTGTGTGTTCATGTGTGCATGTGTGTGTGTGTGTGCATATGTGTGTGCCTGTGTGTGTGTGTGCATGTGTGTGTGCGTGTGTGCCTGCGTGTATGTGTGTGCGTGTGTGCGTGCATGCACACGCGCGCGCGTGTGTGTGTGTGTGTGTGTAAGCATGTGTGCGAGTGTTGGTATGTCCTCTGAAATTTTATCTTTATACATAAGACTACTCTAAGAAGACTATGTTAAGAATAATCCATCACCTTATTCATATTCAGAAATGTGTTAATCTAAATATGTAGCCTCCTACCTACCTCCCATAGGATTAGAAAGTATTTGTACGTTCATTAGCAGTCCTTATCTTCCCTACTAGGTCTATGACTCCGCTAATTAGAGAGTTTATTTCAGAATTATTATATTTTATTAGCCATATCTATTGGAGTTCCTTACTGAAGATTTCTACAAGATATGTTTACCATTATTTCCATGTAAAATGATTGGTTCCATACTCCTTTCAATATCTTTAAACTTATGAACAGGTGATGCAATCAGGATCTTTAAAACACTAGGCTAGACATATTTCAGTAACCAACTAAAATCAGACAACTAAGTGAATCTTAGGGTTTAGATGAATAGCTTTCCTCATAGGATTTTTGGTTTCTTTAGGCATTTATTCCCAATCTATTAATAAGAGGTATAAAACAAAATCCCTCCAGATTATATATATACATATATATATATATATATATATGCATATATCTACATGTGTGTGTGTGTGTAAGTAAAGATCGGTATTGGTGGTAGGAATGTAACCAGAGAAACCTCATTACACTCTACTTAATCTTATGTATAATAATTCTTACCAATTTCTTTGCTTATTTCTCCTGTCATACCGTACTCATTTCTACGGAAGCCTTTATAATTCTTTATAGAGGATATGTTACTTCCTTTGTGCCTGTATAGAATTTACTCGATGCCCTGAGAGCTTCTTGATGAGTCCTTACCTGAAATCAATACATACAATAAATCTAATGTGTTGACTTCAAGATAGGAAATCTTCAAGATCAATCTCTAACTAATACATCATGTATTCACATAGGTGTTAGTTATTATTGTCTACGTCTTATAGCAAGTTCCAATGAATCATTATTGCAAGGAATCTAGAGTATTTATCTCAAGGCCTAAAAATAGGAATCATAATTAGAGTTTATTCTGTACAGCAGTGAGATATTATTGTCCATGATTACATACTACTACTAGGAAACTATTACTCTGCTATTTTTAGGGGTATTTGTGAACTAAATTCCATTGCTCTATGTTGGAGAGACCTATCCTAAAAACTTGTGCTTATCCCGAATAGTCCCTGTTTGAGTTCTTACTGAGTTACAAATTTTAGATAAAATTAAAAATTACTCTTTATCGAATTAATTTTAAGAAAGGAAATATGTTTATAATCATATGTCAGAGTTAGTATATATATATATATATATATATATATATATATATATATATATATATATATATATATAGACACACACACACACACACACACACACACACACACATGTATATATCCATTTATATATGTATATATATCTAGATAGATGTATATAATATGTGTGTGTGTGTGTGTGTGTGTGTGGTTATAGTAATTATGTTCAGTTATGTGTTGTCTTACAAATTGATATGTATAAATATTAGATGGATGTGAGACTCTGAACATTCATTGTCCTGATTACGTAAAAACAAGTTTTACAAGGACCCGAAACCTTTAAACAAAGTCTTACATATGTTCAATAAAGTTCAAGAACAACTTTTCCATGGCACCAAGAAAGGAAAGCCAAAAAGTCTATCCAACTAACAGCCTAACTAAAAAAGTCCCATAGATCTTCAAAAAATAGGGACAACAAAAAAAGATAGGCCCTAAAAAGGACAGCTACATGCCATCCATAATGTCCTGAGCCTGAATAACCATGATCTACATCTGATTAACAAAATTCTTGAGGTCTTCTATTTCTTTATCCTCTTTTGGACTCAGCTTCCTTGTACTAGCCCTCGTGTGTGTACTAGGTCCTTTGGTATCCTTCCCCTCTTTTCCATCCTATTCCCCTCTGTCTTGTTCCAGCTTTTCCATCAAGATATTCACATGCCCTGTATATGCTTTAAGGCTCACCAAACATTGTTCTCCTATCTTGCGCTTTGTTTCCTCAAGTTTTTCCACTTTGATGTTTAGAATGTTGATTTTCCTTACACTGTCTTCTTCCACCACCCTGTCATTGATGTCCTTCAGTTATTTTTCCATCTTGCAAACTTTGTTCACAATTTCCACTTGGGCTTCAAAGTTGCCAACTGCCTCTTTCATTTCCTCTAGGAAAAATGCAACAGGTTTCTCACCAATGCTAATGTTTTTTATGAGATTGATCTCAACTCTCATGATTTCTATTTGTTTTTTCATATTAGCATTGTCATCTAACACTTTGCCCACCATGCAAGTGAAATCCACAAGAAATTCCTTGCTTTGATTTATATCATCAGGCACATAAGATTTACCTATTTCCTTATTATTGTGGGAATCTTTTACCTCATACCTTGTTGCCTCTTTTTCAGTTCTTTTGGCAGGTTCCTCCTTCGTCTTATCATCATACTTCTGCTCATTAGTCTCTATTTTCCTTGTAGGGTTTTGATCCTTTTCCTTACCATCTTTTTTTTCCTCCCTTTTCTCTTCCCTATCATCCTCCCCGATGTTAACCTCAATATTCTGCTCCTTCTCCATCGTGTCCTCCTCATCTGAAGATAACACAATTTTTCTCTTACTAGGGATTTTACCTTTCCGGTTTCTCTTAGTTTTGTTCATCGCTTCTCCCCATTTTCTTTTCTTGGTCTCTTTTTTTTGTTTTTTCTCATTCTCTTCATCCTCTGTTTCCTTCTTTGTTTTTGTTTCCTTCACCAAAGTCTTCTTCTGGTTAGTCTTGGCAGAAATACTTTTTTCAACTTTTTTCTTACTTATTTTACTCCCCTCTAGAGTATCTTCATCAGTCTCCTTTTCTATATCAGATCTCTCCACAACGGTCTTAAACTAGTTTTTCTTAGACTAAGAACCCTTTTTAGTTATATTTTTAGGAGTTTTATACCCCTTAGGGTCTTCTTCATCATCCTATGTTTCCTCCTCATACATACTATCATCCTCATCACCTTTTGTAGCTTCCTCATTCCTTTGATTTTTTTTCCAGCAGAGGTCTTTCCACCTTATTAGTTTTCAGAAGATCATAAATTAACAACATAAGACCCTTGTGAGAGGCATGATCGCCCTTCAGGTCTTTTTGCAGACTATTAATAGTAAAATCCAGTGAACTAAGCAAATAGAAGGGCAAGCTAACTTTCACATTGTATCTAAAATGATTCAAGAGCATAAAATGATGTCCATAGGCTCAGGTAAACCTACCATAAAGCATAATATAGATAATGACCGCATAGATAACATACCTCCATGACCTATATATCCACTTAGGGTTATGATAGGAAGTATCCACCTTAACCAACTTGGCCTTCTCTTCATCAGACTCTAGGAATTTCTCCCAAGCTTTATTAGAAATAGCTTTGTCTCTGTAGAACTTGATTCCCTGCATGCCCATTCCAGTAGCCTTTGCTATTATCTCCTTTGTAACTTCCATGTACCGGTTTCCCACCATCACTTTACCATCTTTCCAAGTCTTGGAAAAATGCCTAGAAATAGTAGGGTTTCTGCCATGAAGCCTCTCCAGAAACACCGTCATCCCACCATCTGTCATAATCTTCCAAACTTTTTTCATTTCTCTCCATTCATCATAGTTAGCAGGCTCCACGCGCTTCTTACTACCACCCATCTTAGCTCTCTAGTATGAATTACCATCTCTGTGATAGTTCTTAAAAATACCATTAAGAATACCACTACTCACTCTCAAAAAAGCCAAATACACTCAAAATCTATGCCACATCCAACTCGTAATCACCACTAAGTACTTACGCCTTAGATAGTAATTATGACAATTCACTTCCACATTAAAAAACTTTATTAGACTTACCATTTATGACCTTTTTTTGTCTACTCTGCAAACGGTCATTATCCGGTAATGATTTCACTTGATAAGGTGTGTCTTCTCCATCATGTCATTGTGTCACCACCTCCAGTTTACATTCCATGTTGGCATCCCATTCATAAATACCATTGGTCTCTCAAAAGTTATGCGAAACAACACATTCTTCAAAAGATTGGATTATAACTTTCACTTTTGCATTATATTATAAATAGACCACAAGGCAAGAGTTTCATTATTCAGGCATTTAATAATATCAAGGGAATATTCCTCTAGCCATACCTTATTACAACCTTTCTCTCTAGCTAGGATAAGCCCTTGAAGGGCAGCATTTGCCTCTGCAACATGATTAGTTTGGATGCCAATAGGGATAGCTTTAATACTCCTGCAAGCTCCTTGTTCATCTCTTATGACAATCCCACACCCAGCCACCCCTGGGTTACCCTTTGAAGCACCATAAAAATTGACTTTCATCCATCCATTAGGAGGGAAATACCATCTTGCTTCCTCTCTCTTGACTTTATTATTATGCTTCCTAAAATTACCTTTAATTTTCTAGTTATTGAAGAAGGCAATATCCTCCTTATTTAGAGGTTCCATAGCTCTATCCTTTAGAAATAAGTTTTTTTTGATAGCTCTCTTAATTCTATAGAAGACCTCCTTTTCACTAGCCACTTTTTTTTCTGAATACTCTCTCATTCCTTTCTTTCCAAACTCCCCAGCAAACATAGGGGAGTACAAACTTCCACACCTTGACCACAATTTCATTATTTGAGGATGACTCTAAGAGTTAAAAAGACTTTGCATGTCCTCGGGAAAAACCCACTCAATGTTAAGAATTTGAAAGAAGTAGTCCCATATAATCCTAACATAGGGACAATGAATAAACATGTGATTCACAGTTTCCTCATCATGATTACAAAGGTAACATCTATTAACAATTATCACACCTCTTTTTCTAATATTATCATTAGTCAAAACCTTGTTTTGCATCAAGATCCAAAAAAAGACATTGATCTTAGGGGTGAGGTCCTTAATCCAAGATTTAGCCCAACAAGGCTCATTAAGATCCTCAAACTCCTGGTGATAAAAAGATGAAATAGTTAAGTTCCCATTCGAACTATACTTCCATATTATCCTGTCTTCCTCCTCAATCAAAATAGTAGAATTCAAAATTTTATTGAGCTATCCCATTGTATTATCAATAAAAGTTAGAGCCTTCCAGTGATCCCTATCCCAGTAATCCTCCACTTTCCTCCCAAATCTAAGTTTTCACTGGCACTTAAAGTCCTTCCATCCAGGGCACTCCTTGAGGGGGGTTCGTAATATCCACTCATCCTCCCAAAAAAGAACATTTATGCCATTTACAACTTTCCATTTGATACCTTTTCTTATAATTTCTTTATTTTTCATAGCATTTCTCCATATAAAAGATCCTCCAGTTCCACTATCCCTGTAAAGAAAGGTAGCAAGGTTTGGGCGCTCCTTATTGTATTTATTATCCCATATAAGAGTCCATTCTCCCCTGGAATTATAGTATCTCCATATAAGTTTGGCAAGAAGGTGGTAATTAAGATTTTTGATTTTGTGTAACCCAAGACCCCCTTTGTTAATAGTTTGACAGACCTTATCCCAAGCTATGAGAGCTATCTTTTTCTTTTTCTCCATTCCAGTCCACGGAAATTTTTTTTGGATCTTTTCAATTGCTTCTCCAAACTTCTTGGGGATTTTAAAGATACTCAAAGCATAAAGAGAGAGACCTTGCAGGGTGGATCTAAGAATCTGAATCTTGCCAGCTTGACTCAGAAACATACCTTTCCAACCAGCAAGTTTACTATGATATCTATCTACTAAAGAAATCCAAAAGGTTTTAGGAGGTTCCAAGCATAGAGGGAGACCAAGGTAGGTTCTTGGAAGAGTCCCCATATCACATCCAAAAATCCTCATAATTCTTATCTTTCTTTTTTTAGGAACGTTAAAGAAAAACACTAAACTCTTTTCCCAATTAATAAGCTGGCCTGAAACTATCCCATATTTAGTCAGCGCATTTTTTATGTTGATAGCATTTTTAACACAAGCTTCACCCATTATAACCGAATCATCAACAAACTGCTGATGGGAGCAAACTTGATTGGCAGAAGAAGGATTTAAGCCTTTTAATTCCCCTTTCCTAACTAGGTTATCCATGTACCTACCCAAACATTTAGCCATAAGGATGAAGAGGACAGGAGAGAGTGGATCCCCCTTCCTCAGACTCCTAGTTGATTTAAAGAAAGAAGTAGGAGATCCATTAACCAAAACTGAGAAAGTAGCAGTGGATATTAGCTTAAATATAAGATCAATGCTTTTCTTATTAAATCCAAAAGCCCTCAGCACTTTCATAAGAAACTCCCAATCAACCTTGTCATAGGCTTTAGATAAATCTTGTTTGAGAATGAGGCCTTCCTTCTTTGACATCACCAGAGAATGCACATTTTCATGTATGGAGATAATGGAGTCCATGATTTGTTTGCTAGGCACAAAACCATTTGCTACCAAGAAATTAAGGAAGGGAGAATATATAAAATCATTGTGGTGAGGACCTTTGAAATGATCTTTTAGGTAGTATTACATAAGCTAATAGGCCTAAAATGATCCATTTTATCAGCCCCTTGTTTTTTGGGTATTAGAGCTATAAAGGTCTCATTCAACTCCTTCAGCAGTTTTCTAGATCCAAAACACTCTTTAACATCATTAGTTACATCCTTTTCAATAATATTCTAGTAAATTTGGAAGAAGAACATAGGATAGTCATCCAGGCCAAGGGCTTTGTCTCCATCAAAAGATACGACATCCTTTTTAATTTTAGTGTTAGAGGGTATAGCATTGAGACCCGCATTATGGTTGTCATTCAGGATATGAGGAATGCACTCCAGAAACTTCCTTTGTTCTTCTCTATTCAAATCTTTGTCTTTTAGGAGAAGATTTTGAAAAAAGTTATTGGCCTCCACTCTAATAGCCTCTTCATCATCCGAAATATTGCCATTGATATTAAGATCAGATATTTTATTAGTCATTATGTGCTTGAGAGTAGTCATGAAAAAATATTTGGTATTTCTGTCTCCTTCCTTCAGGAATATCTTTCTGGATCTTTGTCTCCAGAAGGTTTCTTCTTTGGAAATTATGTCATGAAGCTCAACCAGTTTCTCATTCTCCTGTTCTCTTGATATCTTATCATACCCTTCCTTCTGAACATTCATTGTCACTTGTATAAAAGGATACGAATATATATATATAGCACTATGTTTACATATATATACATCTATATATATCATATCTTATATATATGTAGGTGTATCTATATATTTATATCTATGAAAATTATCCAGTTCATATATCTCTGTGTGTGTGTGTGTGTGTGTGTGTGTGTGTGTGTGTGTGTGTGTGTGTGTGTGTGTGTGTGTGTGTGTGTGTGTGTGTGTGTGTGTGTGTGTGTAAATATAGATATATGGAAGATAAGATGTATTATGGATTGGATAGTTACAAAATATCGAAAAATATCTAACAATCAATATCAACAATTTTGGATTTGAATTACTCCATCTCATATTTTTATTGGAAAAGAAAAGGGGTATTCCAATTCATATACTCATTCATTTCAGAATTTGTGGAGAGGTATGATCTTAATAATTTTAAAGAGAAAGATCCCTCACTAAGAACCTGATACCATTATTGTTTCTTTATCTTCTTCTGCAGTCAGCTTTATCTTGTATGTGTTTGAGAGCCTTATGCGTCATATACTCTTTGTTTCTTCTTCTCTTTATGTTCACCCTCCAACCAAACTTCAACCAAAATTTTTGACTCAGACTCACTGAAGCATTCCACATTTGTTTCCTCGACATCATCATTATGCCAATAATCATAAAACCAGCTATCCACTGTCGATGTCCTAATATGAATAAAAAACATTAGGAAAGCTAAATTTCTTTAATTATAGGACCTCTTTCATTGAATGAATTAGGATATTCAACTACCACAATCGGGGTAGAGGGAGTAGGTCTACCATTTATTGAGGGCATATCATAAAACTGAGGTCTTGTAATAGTGTAGTCCCTTTTAATATTTTGTCAACATTTCCTAGATACCTCCACTTGAAGATTCTATACCATAATCTTCTAATATCATGTCTTTCAAAATCAACATATATAGCTAAAGAAACAAACATGGATGAGATATCAATATTTACTCTGTACATAACATCATTTGCTAGAAATTCTCACCCTAAAACTCGATATACATCTCTGAGAATTAGGGAATGTGTATTAAGCAAAACCGCTTTGAGGCGCTTGATCATTATCTCCCCCTCAAATGTTATTTGACTCCTATTACATATGAGCTTAATTGGGTTTGTCATACTTGTAGAGACTCATATACCATCTGAGGTGTAGTAGTGCCAAATTAATATATCTATTTATATCCATGGGACTTGGCTATAAAGGGTAAATATTTGTCGTTCTAGTTTCTTGAAAACTCTTACTCTTTCATGAGGTCACTTAGATTGCTATGACTCTTCATTTTATATATCATTAACGATTTATAAAGGAGGATAAAATGGATTTACATGGTGTCACCTAATACCTATTAGTAATATATTCTTCTACTCTTTCCATAACCATTGTGATTTGTTCTTTAAATTGTATGGTCATATTTCTTCTGGAATTTACTGATATACAGAGTGTTACTGAGTACTATTTTTAATATATTTATGCATTCAACGCCAAACATTAACTTCCATTTTTTAGAGAACCTTTCATCTTCTTAAAGGATAATCAATGCTCAAATATTACAAATTATGAAAAACTTAGCATTTTACAAATACCCTTCTTAATAACATAACTTTAGTCATATATAATGTTCAGGGCTTTTAAAAAGCTATTTACATATTATATTTGTCTCGCTACAATCCTTTATTTTATTTTATTTAAAAATATATATATATGTAATTCACTACATCCATGTCTATATCCAAAATATTACATATCTATGTAACCCTATCCTATCATACTGGTAGACCTATTCTGTCTATTGATTTACTGACTACCTATAATCATTAAGCAAAACAAAAACCCAAAAAGATACCTGTGGTACAATGTCTATTCACAAGAGTGCTCATTCCTTTTGTAGCATTTGGCAGCTCCATACTCCATCTCTCTTTCTGACAATGACAATGGAGTCATCTTCAAGCGCTGGGTTTTGGAGTGCCGAGAGCATTTCTTTACTTCTGGGGCCATGATATGAAAAATTTCCATATCTTCATTATCTATTTCTTCTAGGATGTCATATCATTCATCTCTCCTATGGTTTAATAGTCATTCCTTCTCCAAATTTCCTATATCCCAAGTAAGAATTTTTTTTTATAATGTCCTTATTATCTGTAAGAGATAAAATGTAATATATAAAAGATAAGATAAGAGAGACAATGTGTGTAATGTGTTGTGAGAAGATAAGATGTTCCTTTTAACCTCAAAATACACAAAGGAAGGATCCAAATTGATTAACCCCAAAGGAAGGATCAATGCACAAATGAATCAATCGATTGGAAATGAGAATAAAGAGGAAGACCTTAAATTTCATTTTATAGAAGAGAATATGTGATAGATTTAGGAATATTAAAGACTTTAATTGAAATGAATTGAAGAAAAGTACTAACCTCAAAATGCTATAGATCTAAAGAATGTTGTTTTCGGGTGTCTAGAGTGAGTTTCTGGAAAATCTGCAACATAAATGTAGAGATGAACAAAACCCAAAAATATTTTTCCAATCTGGCTCAGTTCTGATTTTGACCCAAAAGTTAATGTCACCATTGACCCAAGATTTTTTATTCTGACCCTGATCAAAATGTCGATTCTAACCCAGAAATGAATGTCACCTTTGACCTAGAATTTTTTATTCTAACCCAAAATCTCTGATTCTAATCTAGAACAGAATGTTGATTCTGACCTAAAATCTCTAACAGAAAATCTATTTTCGGATCCCGATAGTTTGCCGAAAAGGGTATCCGAATATGCACTTCAATTTGTTGTTCTGAACCTGTCCCTGTAAGAAAAATGGTTTTTTTTTTTTTTTTTGGGGGGGGGGGGGGNCTGTAAGAAAAATGGTTTTTTTTTTTTTTTTTGGGGGGGGGAGGGGTTTGCCTTGGTCAAACCCTAGTTTTGGAATTAACCTCAAAGTCTAATTAAAATTGCATAAATAAACAAAGTAAATGAATAAATTCACCTTGCTTGTATAGAAACCCTTGTGGCGGATTTGAATCAGTGGATCCACAAGTATGTATGCATGAAATGGATGTAGAATGTATAATTTCAGATGTAGGATGTCTCAAATCAATTGCTTGTAGATCTTCAACACCAATCTTGAATGGATCTTGGAATAGGAAGAGGCTTGGGTGAATGTGGATGGAGAAATCTTCAACAAGAGGGCTCCATAGATCTTGAATCCTTCAATGGCTACCAATGGTTCTCCTCAATGAATTGAGTGCTTCAAAGTGCTTAAATGCTTAGATTCTTGACAGTAGATGAATGCTTCAAATCTTTCTTCTTCACACTTATATTTCACTTCTTCAAGTCTTAGATGGTTGATGATTCATGGTTAGAGAAAATGAGAGGAGAAGACTTCCTTTTATATGAATCTAGGGCACAATCTTCTAGAGAGGCCTACATAAGAGAATTAAATTCCAATTAGACCTATATCCCTATAAGTGGACCTATATTAAATATAATTAAAGAATCGTCGCTTCGAAGATCGAAACAGCCGACCCAGAAGCAGGAATTAAATCTTTTCGAAGCCCGACATCCGGAAACCTTGAAAACATGAAATCTGGACCTTGGGTCAGAAAAAGGTCAAATCTGACCTAGGTCAAGGTCAAGGTTGACCTTGACCCAGAAAGGTCAATTTTGATCCTAAGGTCAAAAATCTCAGCTTTCAGTTTAGGGTGCCAGAAATAGGCTGGAGAAAAGTGGGAAATGGGGAAAAATAGGGGAAAAATCCAGATCCAAGTCGGAGACCCATTCAAGGCACTTGGCATGACCCCAAAACACTTACTCGAAAGGCTAAACCAGTCTACAATAGAAGTGCTTCCATTTTCTGACTATACATTTAGCCCCCACTTTGGCAAGAGTATGGACTCGATGCAAACTCTTGGTAAAGGAGATCATGAAGAACATATAAGCTTATTGAAATCAAAAGGGACAAATAAATCCTCAAGCCCCTAGGGACTTAAGTCTTTATCAACCCTAAGCTTATGATAAGAGAGACATCTCCAGTTAGAGAGAGAGAGAGAGAGAGATTAACTTTCCCAATGAGAACTTATGTCCCATTGTGAACCACACAAGGAAACGGTGCAATTGGAAAGATGGAGTTGAACCGCCTAGTGAATGTGACTACTCACTAGTCAACCCATCAGGAAGATCCAATCTTAAGGACACCTTCCGACCTTAAGGGATCAAAACATTGTAAATTGAAACTGGAGGGATCAAGAGATCCTATAAGGTAAAAATCCATGCTTTAAGGATTAGTATTTAATCCATAAAGGGAGAAAATTTTGAGTTTGAAAATATTTTTAAAGTGTGTGTGTGCAAAAAGTGAGTAGAGTGTATGCCCCCACATTAAAGTCATTTCTGCGTATGCCCCCACATTAAAGTCATTTCTAACACTTTAATAGGAGCAATGGCTTTAACAAAAACATAAACAACTTTATTGATTACGTTTCCACTACAAGATGCACCCAAATGAAGATAAATAAAGGGAAATACCACATAAACATACAAAGAACACATAAGGGATCTACCTACTATGGGGTCAGTATGATCATAAGATTATATATATATATATATATATA
>MU225550.1:2977313-3029601 GCA_018584345.1 Thuja plicata
GTAAGTAGGAATACTAGGTAGAGGAATAGAATAAGGTCCTACACTAGTGACAATAGGTGTGAATCCTAAATCTTGAGCCTCTTGAGCTAAAGGTTTAACATTCAAATTCACAAGATGAGTAATACTATGCAAGAAATTAATACCTTGATCATTATCACAAAGTACTTTCTTAAGAGCCTCTATAGCTTGGATAGAATCTTGATTATGGTTTTCTTGGATAAGCCAATTTCCCATCTTATCAAGTTCGGTTGAAAGGTTTTGCACTTGTTCAAGAGGAACTCTTAAAGAGTCATCTTCATCATGAGATGAGTGAGAAGAGTTATGCTCCATAGAAGGATTGAAATCATGAATTATCAAATTATCATCCGGGATCCTAAGGAAAGGAGAGGAAGATTCAGGATCAAAGGGACCCATAAGTCTACGACTGCTGCTAACCGGGATACTATAAGTAGGACTAGAGGTAGTAAAGCTCATACACCAATACAATGCCAATGAACTAACACCAAATTTTGATTTATTAATTTTAAATGTAATTGAAATAACATGCAATATCTAACATAAACAATGTAAATCTAACACCAAAAGAAAGAGTTGTCTATCATGGGTTCACCAAAATGTAATGGAAGAAAAGGGGGTATAGGAGATTGTTTATTAATTATTGTTTGATTTGCTTAGAGTGTGTTGAGTTCCTTAACCCTACTTTACATTTAATTGAATTTGATTTATTGTATATTGAAATTGTGATTAAGGAGAAGATAAGATGTTCCACCTTTATCCCCAAATGCACAAATGAAAGATCCAAGTTGATCAACCCAAAAGAGGGACTAATGCACAAATGAATCAACCATTCAGAAAAGAGAACAAAGAGGGAGATCTTAAATTTTGTTATTTGAATATATAGATATGGTATATGATAGTAATTGAAGAAATAGGAGAAATGTACTAACCTTAAAGAATTGTAGATCAAAGAATGCTATTTTCTGAGGTCTATACACTATCTCTGGAAAAACTGAAGTATGATCCGGAACCGGAATGCAGAGACGAACAAAACCCAGAAATATTTTTCCATTCCAATGTCATCTTATGAAAAAGATAGACCTTGACCCACAAATGTCAACCCTGACCCAATAATGTCAACCTTGACCTGCACAGGTCTGACAGAGAATATGTTCGCAGAGCCCGACAGAAAGCCAAAAAGGGTATCCAGATCTGTGTCCAAATCTACAGTCCCAAACCTGTACCTACAAGAAAAAGAGGATTATTCATTTGGGGGGAGGGGTTTGCCTTGGTTAAACCCCAGTTTTGGAATTAACCTCAAATATATGTAATTGAAATTGCAGAATTAGACAAAGTAAATGCATAAATTCACCTTGCTTTAAAAAGTCCTTGTGGAGGATTCAAATCCTTGAGTCGACAAGTATGTATGCACCAAATATGTAGAATGTAGAATGGTAAGATGTCTTCAATCTCTTGCTTGTAGATCTCTAACACCAAGTCTTGAATGGGTTCTTGAATTTGGAAGAGGCTTGGAAGAAGGTGGATGGAGAGATCACCAAAAGGGGACTATGTATCTTGAATCCTTCAATGGCCTCCAATGGATCTCCTTCATGAAAATGGATACTGGAATGGATGAATTCTTGCTTGACATCTTTCTCCTTAGCTTGATTGTACTTCACTTGATAATGCTCCTTAATTGCTCAAGGATGCTTAGGATTCAATAGAGGACTTAGAGAAAATGAGGGGAGAAAGGCTCCCTTTTATATGAAACAAGGGCACAATCTTCTAAGGAGGCCAACATAGGATAATTAAATTCCCATTAAATCCTTTACCCCTAGGCGAGGACCTATATTAAATATAATTTAGGAATCAACGCTTCGGAACCTGAAACAGCCGACCCGGAAGCGGGACATCTGGAAACTGCAAGACCCTAAAGTTTGAACCCTGGGTCAAGGTCGAGGTTGACCTTGACCTAGGTCAGGGTCAAGGTTGACCTTGACCTAGGTCAAGGTCAAGGTCGACATAGACCCAAAAGGTTGACCCTGGCCTTGAAGTCCAAAATCTCAGGTCTGCAGTCCAGAATGCAGAAATCGGGCTGGAAAGAAGTAGAAAGAGGGACATAACAGGGGGAAAGCCAGGTCAAGATCAAGAACCCATTCAAGGTTCTTGTCATGACCCCAAACCACTTACTCAGAAGGCTAAACAAGTCTGCAATGGAAGTGCTTCCATTTTCTGACTATACAGTGGAAAAACATTCCTTTCAATCAATCAAGATGAATCTATGCTTTCCACACCATTGCCGGCTACATCTAGTGAGGAATCATCTCGATCTCCTTCTTCGGTACTTCAACCTTACATCAAATGGTCATTTCCAGTGGATTTTAGTCAGGTTCAAAATCCTTTGTTCCAAGAGGAACCAAATTCTAAAAACACTCAACCTTCTCATACTGAATCTTTGCACATTGAACCCTTGCATTCTAGCAAGATGGAAGATCATGACCAATCAGGTGAACATAGCAGTGATGACCTCTCTAAAAATAGGGGTAAATTCCTTTTTCAAGACCCCCCTAATGATGAGGAAACATAAATTAGCCAAGTAGATATCATGAATGCTCGTGCCAATAAAGATTTCCGCAGGATGATGGAAATCCTCCTAGCTGAGGAAAAAGAGAAATACCTTCTCTAACTAGCCAATCAAGGGGCTAAGTTACCCTCCAACTATAATGTAGAGATGCTTATCACTAAAGAGGAAGAAACAGAAAACTCCAAGTTACACAAACAAGTCCAAAGTACGCAAGATAAACTCTCTCAACTCTTGAAGGAGAAAGACAAACCTACTACACAATTCACGCTAAAAAGCATATGTCCTTTCCCATTTGACAAGAGTCTATGCATGCCTCCTTTTCCCAAAGGAGTTGAACTTCCCAAATATGATAAATACTTGGGTACATCTGATCCCCAGGATCATTTGAGAGAGTTTTGTGCTCTCTCTCTATGGAGTTTATACATGACACAACCTACCTCATGCGTCTCTTCCCACGTAGTTTGGGAGGGTCAGCTATGGAGTGGTTCTCTAGACTACCAATTGGCATCAAAACTTTTGACGAAATTGCCAATTTATTTCTACAACACTATTCCCACAACATCCAACATCTAGTTCATATCCAAGATCTTTGCAACTTGAAACAAAATCACGGGGAATCCTTCTTGGCATTTCTCCAAAGATGGAGACAACTTTATACACGATATTCTCGCAAGATACCTGAATCCAAAAAGTTGGACATCTTTCTCGACAATCTTCTCCCCAACTTTGGGTATCAAGTACAGCTGTAAGGTCCTCTAACCTTTGATGACATGATTAATAAAGTTGTGAGAATCGATACATTTATGATCAAGAAAGGAGAATTGACCTTACACAAGGAAAATAAGCAAGGGTCTTCCTCCTCAAGCAAAGATAAACCCAAATTTCCCAACAAGAACCAAAATGTTGTGAATGATGGAGTTGTAGGCAATGTGCCTTCCAAGGCTTCCTTTAATCTCACTACCATGATGCAAGCAGCCAAAGCCACTGAACAGGCTGCGACAGATTCCAAACTGAGTACTTCACAATTTTCTAGATCTAAACCTTGGGCTCCTAGACCCAAGCGTGAGTTCACTCCTTTAGGAGAACCTCTTGATGCATTTTACAAGACTTTCCTGGATAACCATTTAATCACTCCACTAGATAATTCATGACCTTATGATCCACAACCAAGACCCTCTTGGTGGAATGAATCTGCTTATTGTGATTTTCACCAAAACAAAGGTCATAAAATGGCTACTTATCTTAAATTGCGGCATAAAATACAGGATCTCATCGATAGTGAGGTTATTTCTGTGGGAGGTGACAACAAGAACTCTGATCACCAAGCTTTCAAAGATCCATTTCCTCCTCATGGAAAAGGTGAATCATCTAAAGGCAAAAATATTGATGCCAAGGTCAACTATACATACACCAATAACGACAATGTCATTAATATGGTTGATACTGAATACTGTAATGTCATCATTCTCAAGGGAAGGGAAGATACTCCCAAGCCCAAAACACCTTTCATCTTGCAAGGGTCTATGCCTCAGTCTTCCGAACAAGAACAGTCTCAAGTCAGTGCTAATGTTGTTACTCAATCTTGCGCTAAGATCATCCTCAAAGGCCCTGAGCCTTCTATGTCTACCTCAACACAACCTGCAGACAAAGCTAATGTTGGCTCTGCCAATAAGAGTCCAAAATTGGGTTCCTCATCTAATGTTTCCAATTATAGCATTCTCGATCAATTGCAATGTACTAATGCCCAGATCACTATTTTTGAGCTGCTAAAAATCTCCCCTAATCACAGGGAAATCCTAGACAAAGCCCTCACCGAGGCAAATGTCCCAAAATATCTTGATTTATACCAATTTCAATCCATGGTAGGTCACTTGACCTCCTCCCATTACTTGTCTTTCTCTGAGGAAGATGACCATTCTTTGAGTGACCCGCATAATAACCCTCTACACATTGAAGTCATGAGTGATCCAAAGCGTGTTCACCATGTTCTCATAGATAACGGCGTTGGACTCAATATTTGCTCTGCTAGCTTCTTTACTGAGTTAGGCTACAACAAAGACTGCATTGATGCCCACAAAAAGATTACTATTAAGGCCTGTGATGAAGAAGAACATAAATCTAAGGGGCTAGTTGTGTTTCCAATCAGAGTTGGCCCTGTTGAATGCAATGTTACCTGTCAAGTGCTTGACATTCCTTTGGCATACAATATTCTGTTAGGCAGGACATGGATCTATGAAATGCAGGTTGTCCCTTCAACGTACCATCAGTCCATTAAGTTCCCATTCCAAGGATCTAAAGTGACTATACCTGCTAATACACGCTATAATTGCAATGCCCTCACAAAATCTACTGCCATCTTGGTGCCTACCAACAGAGAATCTATTGAGCTCCTTGAGACTAAATTAAAAGAAATAGAAAAGAGTTTGACACTCAAAGAAACTAACATGGGAGGATATCAGATTGAATCTGTGTTATCTGTTACATCTCTACCTTTGTCTCCACGTTCTTTTGGGAGACCTTCTGAGAGCACTAAACCTTCTATGGTTCCTCCTCCAACAAAGTATGGTGGTACCTTTGTAAAAGCCACGGTACCATTAGAAGAAGAAGCTGAAAATAGAGCTATCAAAGCTTAGATCTATAAAGGAGAAGACACTTCTGAACAAACTACTCCACCTTATGACATAAAACCTAAGTAGTATGGCAAAGGTCTATCTATTATGCAACATTTTGGCTATAAAGGAAATGGTCCTATAGGTGCAAATCATAAGGGATTGATCGCACCACTTAAAGCTATTAGTTGCAGAACACGTGACTCTACAGGTATATGCTTTAAGAAACTCACATTTCAACTGGGGATAAACAAGTTTACACCTTGAGCAGATAAACAACTAATACCTGAAGAAACATCTAAAATTGAAGAATCTGAAGACAGTTTTGAGGAGGATAGTTTTCCTTGTCCTATTCCTCCAGACCTGGCAGCATTCTTTGCTGAGCCAGATGACTTTATACCGCGTGTTAGTACAGTAGAAACTGACAGCGATTCTGATGACACCACTTCACTTGCTCCATTAACCTATGAGGAGTGGAAAGAAATACAAATTGTAAATCTAGGTCATCGGGGTGATTTATACATACCACCACACTTTCAAGAACAGTTTGAACAAGAATCCCAGCTACTTCTCACTACACAAGAAGCAGATGATGTTGCAAACACTAATGAGGTACCTAGGTCAAAAGGTGCTCATCTGACTATAGCAGAGGTTCTAGGTAGAACTCATCCCAACTAGGGACAAAGGGTTGATTTCACTCATGTTCTTGACATGACGCCTAATGATGAAATGGACTCTCATGAATATGAGTTCGACAGCTTGTCATATGCCACCTCTAATAGAGATACAGATACAGTTCACACATATGAAAACCTTCTCGAAGTAGGTGAAGGGTCTAGTGTAAGGTCAAATGAGTCTGACTCCATAGATGTTAATGTGTCATCTACTACGGTCGCTAGGAATCAAAGGAATTCGACTATACCTCTAGATGAGATCGCTTTAGGTCTCAACTTGCTTGTCCATGCTTTCAATGATTATACTGTGAATGCACTTGAACCCGTCACTTCTCTTTCACTTCACCATCCCGAGCTTATAGACTGAAACTCTACCTCCCCATATAATGAAGTCCTTACATTCAAGAACAAATATGCTCTTGCCTGTTACCTCCATGTTGTCAAACCTATAACGTCCTCCACTAGCGAAGAAAGTGTCAACATGACTGAGGCTGATATCAAGTATCTTAGTCACAAAATCAAAAGAAGGAAAAATAGGCGTTCTGATGGTGAAAACCAAATTGTGGCAGTATCAGAGCCTAAAAGGTCAAAATAAAGGACGTAGCCAAGGGTAAAAACCTCTCTGAGGTGCCTGAGGATGAGATACTTGATGCGCTTCTGAGTCATTTTCAGGAATGATCATCTGTGCTCATTGAACTAACTCAACCAATCAACTTGGGTACAGAAGTTGAACCTCAGATCATTCACTTGGAAAAATCACTATGTGAGGCAGAAAGAGAGGAATTCACTACATTCTTCCAGAACAAAAAGATAAACTTTGCATGGAAATATTCAGACATGCCAGTATTAGACCCTAATCTAATCATGCACCATTTGTCCATTGCACCAGGTGTCAAGCCCGTCAAGCAAAAGCTTCAGAAAATACATCCACATGTGGCTCTACTTGTCAAAGCTGAATTGGAGAAACTTCTTAAGGCAGTATTTATCAGAGTAATTGACTATGCAGAATGGATCTCTAACATTGTTCCAGTATCAAAACATGATAAATCCATCCGAGTCTACACAAACTTCAGGGACTTTAATCTGGCATGTCCTAAGGATGACTTTCCATTGCCCAATATTGATATGATTGTAGATATGACATGGTATGAAATGTACTCACTAATAGATAGTTTCTCTGGCTACAACTAGATATAGATCGCGCCAGAGGACCAAGAGAAAACTACTTTCACATGTGCATGTGGAACTTTCTGTTGGAATGTCATGCCCTTTGGACTCAAAAATGCTGGTGCTACATATCAAAGAGCTGTCACTACTATATTTCATGACATGATGCATAAAACAATGGAAGATTATGTTGATGACACTCTAGCTAAGAGCATGCACCGAGAGAAAAATCTTGCAGATCTAGGTCCTATACTAGATCGTATGGAAGAGTTCAGTCTGAGGCTCAATCCTAAGAAATGTGCATTTGGCATAACATCTAGAAAATTGTTTGGTTATATCATCTCTACAAAAGGCATTGAAGTGGATCCTACGAAAGTACAAGCTATCATGAAAATGCCGCCACCAAAGAATATCAGACAAATGAGAGGACTTCAAGGCTGACTACAATCTATTCGACGCTTCATCTCACAACTGGTGGACAAGTCACAACCATTCACCAATACTTTACACAAGGGTGTAACTTACCAATGGAACAAAGAATGTGACAAGGGGTTCCAATAAATTAAACAATATCTTGTGAACCCGCCAATATTGATGCCTCCTATTCATGGGAAGTCGCTTATACTTTACATCTCTGCTACAGATACATCATTGGGTATCCTATTGGCTCAAGAAGATCAACACAACAAAGAAAGGGCTATCTATTACATTAGTAGAACTCTGGTCTCATATGAAACAAAATATTCTGCTATAGAGAAGGCTTGCCTTGCAGTGGTATTTGCTTCACAAAAACTGCAACACTACATGATGGCTCATACTACACGCCTGATTGCTAAAATTGATCCTCTGAAATATTTGCTTAGTAAAGCTACCCTCATGGGTAGACTAGCTAAATGGGTCATGCTTCTCAGTGAATTTGATATTGAGTATGTAGAAAGGAAGGCCATTAAGGGATAGACAATTTAGATCAATTGGCAGAAGCACCTCTAGTAGATCATCAACCATTGCACACTGAATTCCCAGATGAGTCCATATTACTTCTCACACATCGATCTTGGACTATGTTTTTTGATGGTTCATTTACCCAACAGGGATTAGGTGCTGGGATACTGTTCATTACACCTCAAAGGTACTCTTTACCAAAAGCATATAAGATGTTGTTTCCTTGTGCAAACAACATTACTGAGTACGAAGCCTTAATTAATGGTATGAAGATCGCCCTTGAGTGGCGAGTAGACGAACTCAATGTCCTTGGAGATTCACAATTAGTCATTAATCAATTGAATGATATCTATCAGACAAAGGATGACAAGCTGATGCTTATAAATGGTTGGTTGATGACCTCAAAAAGTATTTTGCTCACATCACATTTCAACAAGTTCCAAGGGCAGATAATAAAGCAGCAGATGTCATGGCTACTCTTGCTTCCATGCTACAGATGCCAGAAAATGATTTTTGACATGAATTCCTAGTGGAGACATTACGCTAACCAGCCTATGATTCCCCTGAATCCCGGATGATCTGTTCTGTCATTGGACATGACTCATCCCGCTACCATCATATTTTTCCTACCTTCGTGACTAGATTGCTCCGGACACTTACACCCAGAATGAGAAATGTCACTTAATCCGCAGTGCTTCACGGTTTGTCATCATAGCTAACGACTTGTATAGGCGCGGTCTAGACATTACCCTTCTTAGGTGTTTAGAACCTAATGAGTCCAAATGTGCGTTAGTAGAGGTGCATGAAGGCATCTATGGGTCTCACTCTAACGGCCTAACATTGGCCCGTAAACTTATTAGAGTTGGTTACTATTGGCCAGATATGGAAAAAGAAGCTACACAGTTTGCTAAGTCTTGCAAACAGTGCCAGCTACATTGTGATCTGATTCATGCTCCAGCCAAGGAGCTTATTCCCTTCATTACTTTCTGGCCATTTCCACAATGGACCTTTGACTTGGTGGGTCAGATTTATCCCTCATCCTCAAATGGACATAAGTTCATAATCACAGCTACAACCTATTTTACCAAGTGGGTGGAGGCAGTCCCTCTCACCGTTGACAATGGAAAATCAGTAGCTATGCTCATTCTCAACTACATCATCTGCAGGTATGGTGTACCCTAAAAAATAATCACTGATAATGGGGGCAATTCAAAAACAAGGATTTGACAGAGCTATGCTCTAAGTTTAAAATTACTCATCATTGGTATTCCATCTATTATCCTCAGGGTAATGGACAAGAAGAAGCATCAAACAAGACAATCCTTAAAATCCTGCATCACACAGTGCACAAATCTGGACAAGATTGGCATCTCTAGATCAATCCAGCTCTCTGGGCATACAGGACAAGCATAAGAACACCAACAGGGGCTACTCCCTATGCTTTGGTTTATGGAGCATATGATGTGTTACTAATTGAGGTTGAGATTCCTTCTCTATGAGTCTCTTTGAAAGGCCTCATTACCGATGACGATAACAGAATATCTCGGCTACAAGAGCTCAAACTACTTGATGAACGTCAGCAAGTGGCATTCGATCACCTTAGAGCATATCAAAAAAGGATTTCCAAAAGCTATAACAAGAAGGTTAGACCAAGGGAATTCCAAGCGGGTGACCTTGTTCTGAGGGAGAACCCTAAGAATCAACAACATTGGATCCAGAAAGGGAAATTTGAACCAAATTGGCTTGGTTCGTATGTTGTCACAATATTTTTTGGGTCTAGCACCTATCAAATTTCTACTACTGAAGGTGAGCAACTTAAAGAGCCCATCAACGCTCTTCATCTGAAACGGTTCTACAGCTGAGACATCTTCAGTATGCTCCTGTATATAGTAAAGTCCTAAAAAAATTCTAAAAATCTGAAAAGGTCCTGAAAAAATGATCATCTTAGTGAAAACCTAGTGATAGGCACTTTGATGTATCTCCAAAAAAAATTATATATTCCAAAAATACAAAAAAATTAAAAACTGAAAAATACAAAAAAAAAGAGAAAAAGAAAAAAAGGTGTCATTGATGAAAACCTGGCAAACAGGCGTCATGGTAGCAAAAAAGAGAATTTCTGCCAAGAAGGTGAAAACCTGGTAAACAGGCGCCTCTTGTTCCACATTGCTATATCTATCGCAACACCACTTGGCTTTATGCAGTTGCCTTCCTGCTTTGTTGCTTTCCTAGTTTCCTACTTGCATTTGCTTTTCCGCATGCTTTCAATTCCCATCAAGACACCAACTTACATGGATTGAAATTGGTCATATTCTCAGGACAACCCTCCTGGTCTAGGGGCACTATCCTATTACCTTTTGGGATCTACTTCGCGACAGTCACCAGTGGTTCTCACTGCGTCTGCCTACTATTGCTTAGCTTATATTGAGTTCTCTCTCCTTGAGAATCTCCCTAACATCAATCACTAGTGGTTCTTACTGCGTCTGCCTACTGATGTCTAGCTAGTCCTATGACCTCTTCACTCGAGAATCTCTCTCACATCAGTCACCAGTAATTCTCATTGCATCTGTCTACTGTCGTTGTACTATTGAGATTGCTTGCATGCATTATAGTTAGAGTTATACTCAAATTCTCTATCTATCAATACTTGGTCTTGACAATTCTGTGCTTTAGTTTGTACATAGCTTTCGGTTACTTTCATGACACTTTGGTTCCTTTGTGAACCCTACTAACTTGACATTGATTCAACGCCATACGCCTAGGGGCAACCAAATCTCATTTGTCCTCACAACATACGTCAAGTCAGTCATCGTTACTTTGGGGCATGGGTCCCCCATTTGATCACATCTTTGGTTTACACCCGAGTCAGTAATCTTGTCACTTTTGCAGGACAACTCGCTACTGACACAAACTAGTGTTTTTCAACACCGCCATAAACAGTGTTTTCAACACTATCTTCAAACACATCTATGTTTTTCAACACACATCGGATATCTCAAACATAAACATCTATCGATAACAATCAAACACAATGCACTCACAAGCACAACGGTGTTTTTCAACACCCCTATACACATACATATTCAAAAACTTTGAAATTGGCTGAGCTATGATTGAATCTTTCTTTGTATTTTGTTTGTTCTTATGGATTTCATTAATATTTTCTTTGTCTACTGCTTGTTGGTGTAGTCTCGATGATCTGACAACGTCAAATAAACAAGGTGTATGTGATAAGAGCTCCCACACTAATGTGGAAAAGCCTCACATCCCTCGATCTTGTTTATTTGTATGCCATGGTGAGGTTGGTACTATCTCCTTGATTGTTATTGCTTTGTTTGTTTACGCACGATTGCACTCATGGTTATCTTGGATTTGAATGCCTCGATACTGGTGTACTCTTGCAACATTAACTGGAAGCAATGTTCAGGTCATCTTGGCTTTTGTGCCCTAGTGCTTAGGTTCATTTCCTACATTTTATCTGATGAAGGTCATATTCATATCCTTATGGTTGCATTGTGGCACCAGTAAGGGTTGTATTGACTCTGATGTTCCAAAAAATGCTCAATGATGATGATTTTACGATGGGTCTCACAACCATGTCCTAGGGCTTGCATCTAGCATAGAATTGCATTTTCATTCTAGACTTGCATTGTGGCAGCAATTCGATGTTCCCATCATTGCGTTCTCCTGGATTTGTATATTGAGGAGTTCTTCTTCACCATTCTGGCTTCATCACGACTGCACAAGTGTTTGATCCTTGCTCTCACTCTTTAATTCCAAATTATTTGAAATAGAATCTAATTTTCAAAAGTGTTCCATTTTCGGGATCGAAATTGAAATCTGACACTTCTATATCGCTCAAAATTGCATTTTAAAATTTTTGGGACTGACATGATCGGACGCTTGTGCAGTCGACTTTCTGACATCACTTTCTTGTCAGAATCTTATCCTATCAACATTTTCTCAAATCTTTGACATTTTCCTCAAAAAGTTAACTCTGGTCAACCCTAGTCAAACTTGGTCAACTGGACCTCAAAATCACTCAAAATTGATTCTGAATCTTTCGAATTCTTTCGTAATCTATTCTGAGTTCTTCTTGATCTCCAATTCGACATCTATCTGTGATTTCTCACTCTCAATCGTCATTATGACATGTCATCTTTCCATTTCGCTCTCGAGGGGGCAAGATGATTACATCATTGAATCTATTCTAATCAATCCGATCTGAATTCAAAAGTCCTCATTGCTAGGGGCATCTCATCACTTGGGTCATGTTCAGTTTTTGTACTTCGTAGTCAAAATTGGATACTCCACAATCACTAAGGGCATCTTTGTTCCTTACATCTTGTCATCCATTAGGTATCAGGGCAATCTAACCCGGATTCCTGAGGATCAAGCTTCGTTCTGGAGATGATTCTCAAAATCTCAATCTATTAAGTATCAAGCTCCATTTTGGAGATGGTTCTTGAAAACTCATCTATTATGAATTGGGGCAACCTAACCCTGACTCCTAAAAATCAAGCTCTGTTCTAGAGATGATTCTAAATCTCTATTGACTATCTTTTGGGACAGGTATTGGGGCATTCTAACCCTGACTCCTGAAGGTTGAGCCTCATTCTGGGGACAGTCTCGTGAAAGATATCAATCTAACCAGTGTATTGGCAATCTAACCTAGATATTGGGGGACTAAGCTTCGTTCTGGAGATAGTCCTAAAACCTCTATTGACCATCTTTTTGGACATGTATCGGGGCAATCTAATCCTGACTCCTGAAGGTTGAGCCTCGTTCTGGGGACAACCTTGTGAAAGATATCAATCTATTAGGTATCAGGGCATTCTAACCTGGATCCCTGAGGATCAAGCTTTGTTCCAGAGATGATTCTTGAAATCTTAATCTATTAGGTATCGGGTCATTCTAACTTGGATCCCTGAGGATCAAGCTTCATTCTGGAGATGACCCTCGAAAAATCTACTTGACCGACGTCTTGGAAACCTAACCTAGACTTCGGAGAGTCAAGCTCTGTCCTGGAGATGGCTCTGAAATCTTCATCAATCGATCTTTGCATCATCAATTTTGAAATCTACTCTTCTGTGCTTCAGACATCATACTATTCTTTGAATCAATGCGCTGCTCGCACATCAATTCAAAGAGGGGCAAAATGTAATACCCCAAAATTGGCATCTTGCAACCCTAACCAATTTTGTTGCATTTGTCATTCTTCTGAATCATCAAAGTCCTATTGTACTAGGCAATTCTGAGTTTTGACTGACTCTGCTCGACCTAAGTGTCAAATGCAGAAAATCCTAAATCTGCATTAATTATACATTATATTTAATTCCTAAATATCAATTGGCTAAACAAACCTTATGATCAAATTAATTTAATTATAAAGTCCTAGCACTTTAATTAAATTAAATTCACCCTCTTTAGCTAAGACACAAAAAAAGGGAATTAAATGATATTTAATTATTGAATAAATATCCTCATTTTCAATAATTGAATTTAATTATTCAGATAATTGAGAAAAAGAAATTATGAGGTCATATTCTATTTTATTAATTAAATATTGTCAACAAAATCTTCTCTCCTATTCAGAAATAGAAGTTTTGAATTAACTGTGCTTTAAAGAGAAAGAAAACAATTAAATCAAATAAAACAGTTAAAATCAAAGAAAGAAAACAGTTAAAGCAAAGGGAAAAACAATTTATTGTTTTCTTGTAAATAAAGCTTTTTATTTTGAACTGGCTTTTCTATCTATTTTATTTCAAAAAGGAAAGTTTCTATTTTGAACAACCTCTGAGTCTATAAAATAACTCTCATTTCTCATTCAAAACCCTTCCTGAATTTCTAGTCATGCATTGTTAGAATACTGAATTGTTGCTACATTCTTAGTTCATAACTCATATAGAATAATCTCATTGAAATCATGGCATAGTTTTAATCTCATTTGTAGTTTAAATGGATCATTTAGATTAATATTGCATGTTTCATTTCTAGATTAATCATTGCATTGCATTCGTGGAAGCATAAATCCTTCGTTCTAGATTGGTCTATGGTTGTGAGACTCTTGTTCTGAGAGCTATTTCGAAACCCTGTCTGGATAGAAAGCAACAGGTCAAATCATATAGATAGGCAAGATGAATAATCTCACATTAATTCTTGTGTGTATCTGATGAATAAGGACTATGTTGAAGTGTATGGTTGATTAACAAGGCCAAATTTACCACATACAAATAACATATTTTCTAATATTTTTTTCTTGAATTTATTTCAAAATATTAACATTATTTTATCTATCATTCTATTGAATAATATTGTAAGCTATTTGACTCATAATTAGTCGATAGGCTTTTCTTCCCGAGTGAGCTTGGCACCGTACAAGACTTTTATTGTCTCACGGTAAAACCGTGTCTCACATAAACACCTGGTTTTTTTCCAGCCTGGTAATCTTGTTTCACAAGATTTGCCGATCAGATATCTGCTCAAATCTTTCATTTTCATCATTTTTGTATGCATTCCTTTTGCACTTCATTTTAAACATCACAAGATGGAGTCTCCCATACCTCTGTTGTCCTGCTCCATGTCCTATTCTGAAGCCAACACGCATAAGCCTGTATAATTCACCTGCCCATGTTTGGTTTTAACCTACATTTGCATTTTTGGCTATCAATCCTCACCCACATGTACGCAACGGTCTTTAATTGTCTGTCTTTACCTGCCTACATTTACTTTTCACCATCATTTTTCCCTTTTGAAATTGCTTAAATTGAAACAGGAAATGCATGGGTGTAGTTGCGCACTTGGAGATGTGGTGAGGGAAGAAGAAATTGCAAGCTTCGATTGTTTATTCAGCAATAGAGCTCTTCAATCAGGTTTCTCCTTTTTTTGCCCCATACCATTAATCATTTACTTTTTCTTGTTCTCAATTTTGAGTTTTATTTGGTGAAAATATATGTTTGGTCTTTCTTGTTGAGCCTTCCAGTTGTGGCATCCTTAATTGCATTTTCCAAAGGCCTTCCATACTTGCCAACAAATTCAGCCTTAATTCTCTGCATATCAATCTCAGCTCATTTCACATAAATCCTTGTTAGAGTCTTCTCTTCGGCTAATTTAGAGCTGATAAATTGCATTGCAAATGATGAGGAAATGCTTAGTGTAACACTCTCTAGGCAGGATATGAGGATTGTGTATTATCTTATTTTCAATTCAGGGCTGGCATATTGTGTAAATTTAACCAACTTTTGGGTCACTAAACACACCAGTGCCTTGACTCTTTAGGTATGCAGATAGTTTCATATCTTTCTGTCAGAGGCCTTTTTGTAAAGTGCTTGGTTACCTGTAAAATTTTCTTTTGTTTCTACATAGCACACAGTCTCTTCATGATTTTAATTTTAGGGATAGAAAAACTTTCCATCAAAGGAAGTTTGCTTCATATACATGGGAATAAGCTTCCTCATTATTTGTAATATTTTAGGAGATTTTCTTTCAGTCCTTGTTGTCTTTCACTAATTGCAAAGTGTTGCATCGCAATCACTAGTTATGTTTTTGTAGACTTAAATTAATGGCTAATGATATTTTAGTTTCTATTTCTTCTGAGATAATTGATGAAATTGCATGTGAAGAATGCTATTTTGATGGTATTTTTTTGTCTTCCCAATTTTATGATCCACCATTAGATCATCGAGCCAATGGGAATCCTTCCCATTCACATTCTGAGAAGGCTTTTATTTTTTCACAAAAGTTAGCCATTGTGCAGTATCCTTCTCCTCAGTCCTAGATCTTGTCTCCCTGTTTGTCTCTTCCTTAATTTTAGAAGACACGGGTTTTACTCCTCTTTTTTAGGGGTTTTTATTTCAATGTCAGTCTAGTTGTTCCTACCATCTAATTTCATTTTATAAAACAGATCACGGGAATTTAAAAGAAAAAAAAAGCCTTGGGAGATTGTTGGAAAATTCGTAGCTGAACTAGAAATCTCATTGGCCATGGTAATTCTCAAAAAATATTGTTGCAAATAGAAGTTTAGGGAAGTCCTTGTGGAAGCCCAATAAGGAGGGATATACAACTAAAACATTGTTATTTTTAATGTTGTATGTAACATTGTTATTTTTTTTTAAGCCCGTATAATTCTTTGATACCATGTTTGTAGCTGTAAAATATTTTTGTTTATAAATTTAATTGGACAGATTAATCTAGTTGATAACCTGAAGGATAGCCTGATTTAATAGATAGTTGCTATTTTGAGTTTTTACTCTTCTCACACATTTATTCCACATATCGGTAGTATTCAATAAACTGCAGTCAAAATACTAAAACTGCTAATCACATTTCCTGAACTTATGGAAGGCTCCTTCCACTTATCTTGTGAATCCCTCCACGTTTTGTAACTGATATGCATTGAATCCTTCCATGTTTTTTAACTGATATACATTGAATCTGTCCACGTGTTTTAACTGCTATGTAATAACTATTAAGTTGGAGAGTTAGCTTTGTCCAAATTCTTACAGTTCAGTTATAATGTTCACAGTTTCTATTATTAGCATAAACTCTCTATAAAAGAAAGAAATGTAACTCATTTTTATTAATTAATAAAATATATGTATGTTGTACCAGTATCTTCTCAATTTTTATATATTGCCTCCTTTCACATTGATATCAGGGCTGGTCTGGGCCAAACTCCTTTACGAAAGGGCCCAGGATCCAGGATTAGAATAGTGACAAATAACCAAGTTTGAATTGTTGTAGTAGACATAAAGGAACCTGCTACCTGGATGCAACGTTGTAGATTTTAGAGAAATACAACTATCATCATTGTAGGCACCAAAGAATTTCTAAACCTCTCGATACCCATTTTCCTAATTTCGTAAAACCATTTTGCTCTGATATTGGTTTAACTATGTTCAACATTTTTGCAGAGATAATTCCCAATTTTCCCAGAGGTAATGCTGACCACTGCAGAGATAATGTTGAATTTTTTCAATATTTTTGCAGAGATTAATCAAACCAATTTTCCCTTTATTCCTTGAAATTCAGTCAACCCTATGATACAAGGATATCTCTCCTTTTATAAGCTATTGCTATGGCTATTCTATTTATTTGTGTGTTGTTTGTAAATCTACTGTCGAATTTCTCTGTAATCTATTGTCGCCATGAAAGTGCTCTGATATTGGGTGGCAAAGGGAAGCTCAAGATGGGGAACTTTATTAGACTGAGATATATTATATATTTGAATCAATTTGAGAATTCTCCATATCCTCAATATCTGCAGTGGACCAATCTGTATTGGTGCGATCTGATAGGCAATTTCTTCCAATTTTCTAGATGAATGTGGTCAATCATTGCCACTTGGTAACCTCCCATGTTATTTTCTCCATGTTTTCTTGCTTTTGATCTTCCAGATTTCCTCTCTAAGTTGAGATGGCTTTCACATTTTAGTTTGCTCATATGGCTTTTACATGTTAGTTTGCAATCATCCAATAGTCATTTACTGTTATTTTTGCAGCTGGCTCACTTTGATTGAACTAAATTAATTTTAAATCTTTCCTCAATCACATAAAAAATGACGTATCTATTATCTTGTGTTGCAAACATTCAACATTTTAAACTATTTTTTGAACATGTCAATTCTTTTTCAACGCTGCAAATCCAAGGGCTCTGTCAATAAAAGTAGTTGTCGCTGATTTAGTTTTTTTTTGTGCACTTGCCTTAGTTGAACTTGTTGTCTATTACAATTGGTTGGTGAGAAGCTTTCAGTAACATTTAGTCAGCTGAACGTTATAATTTAGGACAGCCAGTGAGTTTGTACCTTTCACAGAATCTAGGATTTTAGATGTTATTTATGTTTCATCTTGTATTATTTATTTCTACATCGCGCAGAGAAGCTACAAATTGATGATGGCTCTTCAAAAGGTAGGTTTTGAAAAAATGTGGCTTGTGTTATATTTAACTCACCATAATGGAAGCTTTAAGATGTATTCTATGTGAATATTATACTTAGAAAGCAGAGCAATTTTTTACTTGTTATTTGTAAAAGGAAGTGAGTAGAATACTGAGTTTTTATGTAACTCTAATTGGACCATGGTCACTGTTATAATTTACTCAATTCAAGGTTTTGATCAGAAAAATTACCTTTCTTTTTAGGTCATGACAAATCCTCATCTCCCACATCAGATTATTGATATCTCGAGTAGTAGCTTAGAAATCAGTGTTCCAGCTCCGTCAACTGGCTCAAACTCGTCTGTCAATTGGCATGGGTTTCCTGAAATAGAAATTCATAATTTTGCAAGTAGTCTTTCACTTGCTTGTCAGCAGAATGTTGAACAACTAAAAGTACAAGCGCTCATACATGTGATGTAAAAGAATTTGAAATCATGACAATGGAAGAAACACTACAAGCACTCCATGCGAACTATGTGAAGTTTGCTGGATTTTGTACTTACCTTAGGGAAATGTATTTCGATGAATACTACGGAGAAGGCAATGCTCCAACTATTCATCATGCATTCCAAGCTTACCTCAGCCACATATAGTACATTGTATATTAATGTGGATCCTTTGTAGTTTGCCTATGTTTCAACTTACACTACCCCCTCTTTTAGAAAGAGAGATTTTGTAGTTTTTTGGCATCTTGTAATCAACAAACCCTTCCACTTTATATGTTCCACCAACTAATGTTATAAGTGAACTTACTACAAATTTGATTCAATTTTCAATACAAATGCATGATGTCTACTTTAATTTCAACAGTTTTGCGTTTATATGCTCTTTCAACCCTTTCTTTTGAGTGTACTGAAAAAAGAACATCACATTTGTTACTACAAAACACACAATTTAAATTGCATACCCAATACCATAAAAAATTTTGAAGTTCTCTATTTTTCACACTTTTGCATTGCATTTCTCGCTTTATCACTTTGTTACTTGGATTAGAAATTTTTATTTAAGTTGTTACTTAATTTGGGAAGCTTCAAATTAGAGCCACATTATTTTCCACCTCCTTTTGACCAGACGCTTCTATAAATTTTTATACTTGTAAAACATTTTTCACATTCTATACTTGTAATATTTTGTCTCTACATTGTGGCTTGAAATAATTAATACATACCTTTTTAAATTTAATTCACACTATTAGGTAATCAAATGAAAAATTGTTTGATTAAGAGTTTTTTCTTTGATAACAAATAGTGGAATTTTTTTTATCGGGTCCATCTTTTCTCAAAGTATATATTTAATTGTATTTTCTAACATTTTTTCCTTCTTTTCCCATATATAGGAACCCACTCACCTCACCTTTGAAAAGTTCTACAAAGAACTCCTCTCCAATTCTTCAGTAAAGTGCGACTTCTTATCTTTTCATCCATTGTAACTTAGCTTTTCCCAACTCATTTTAGTTGTCATTCATGCCTACAAAATGTTTTATGTTCCAACCATATTTAATACATGTTGAATGTAAAATAATCTGTGGTCTACATTTACGATGACAACATATTTGTACATATGTCTTTACATATATCATGGTTACTCCATCCTTTCTAATGTAGTTTTAGAACAACATATCATTTGTTTACTCTCTTTGATTGCATAATCCTTGCATAGCTTAAATAGTTTGGTTCTACTTCTATTCCGCATAATGCTTAACACCAATTTGAAATTTATAGGTCAGTTGCCTCTTCTTTAAGCTATGTCTCACTCTTTGACAAAAAATGTGATAAAGCTTATCAACAGTGACAACTTAGATGTACATACACTTCTTCAAGTATTTTCCATTGCAACATTTGGTCAAGGAACTAGTTCAATAGTTAGATACAAGCTAGAGCTCTCCGATGTCATCCACTTACAAAAAGCTACATTGCCAAGCAAGTTTAATGACCTTATAACAACATGAAGAATTCAAAAGGGCTCTATAGTACAACTCAATGAATTTACCATTCCTACCATTTGTGATGCAAGGTGAGCCAATAGCTACTAGGCCTTTATTACAATATACCATTTCCATTTTCTTGTGCACCTAAATCACAATACTAATTGTGCAAATCTAATGAATTCTATAGGTGGGTTGTAGTCTCCAAATTAGAGGTCTATTGCACAGATCATGATATCATTGGTGACTACACCTTCTTCTTCAAAGAATTGGAGAACCTTGTACAACAACATTTGGTAACTTCATCGGACACATGCACAAATGTAGGAGATCTTGTTACTTCTCAACAAGCCAATCCTACAAAATTGATGTTTGGCTTGCATGCATCTCTACGAAAAAAAACACCCCTACTGCTATTACTCCTATCAGAAGTTTGAATCCATTTCAAACACAGTGGATGATACAAGGTCGTGTGACTATGAAGAAAGATATCCACCACTTCAACAACAAAAACAGAGATGGACACATGTTTAGTTTTGATATGGTTGATAGTGAGAGAACAGAAGTTCGTGTCACTTGCTTCAATGCAATTTCATACCTCTATTTTCAACGAGTCGAAGTTGGGAGTGTCTATACATTGTCTCGTGGTACCGTCAAGAGTGCAAACAAGTTTTAAAATAAGCTTAATAGTGATATAGAAATCACTTTAGCAGATAATTCAAGGCTCAACCATTGTGATGATGACCTCTTGATTCCAACACTTCAATTCACTTTCATGCCCATTAGAGACATCCTTGCTCATAACGCTAATTCTTCTATTGATCTAATTGGAATTGTCATATGCGTAGATCCTTCCTCTACAATAAAAAGGAAAAGTGATTCAACTGAGGTACTTAGGAGGAGTCTCAAAATGGTAGATATGTCTACCTCCACTATAAATGTTACTTTGTGGGGAAAAGCAGCTCAAAAGGAAGGCACACAGCTGCAGGAGATGTACCATCTACAAGAAGTTATTGTGCTTGCAATAAAAAAAAGGATGGGTTGGAAAATATAATGGAAAGGTTGTAAGTACACTAGCCACTTCCCAACTTTTTAGCAACCCTGATATCAAAGAGACAAAACAACTTCAGTCTTGGTTTGCACAGAATGAAAAATGATCTTCTCATGCCAGTAACAGATCTTTTAGATGCACCTACACTTTTAACACGAAAGATAATCTCCACTATCATAGAAAATCCTTTAAATTTTACAAAACCCCTACAATGCATTGTTAGAGCAACCTTGGTTTTCATCAAGACAAAAAAAAATTGTTATCCAGCTTGTCCCATGGAAATTGGGGGAAAATAGTGCAAAAAAAGAGTCGAACAACACAGTGAAGGACATTGGTTTTGTTCAAAGTGTGTAGCTAATTTTCTAGATTTGTAACTATAGATATGTTCTTCAAGTCAAGCTTGAAGACCCCACAGGTGCTATATGGGCAACTTCTTTTGATGAGGTCGCAACTAAACTTGTTTTCATGTCTGTAAAAGACCTATATACGTTGTAATTCAGTCAAGAAGTAGAGGCACGTCCTGAGGAGGTTATTAAACATCTACAATGCAATTGGTTTCTCTTCACCCTATCAAATACAATGGAAACATATAACAATGAAAAACGGTTGAAAACAACAATTGTTGAAATTGATACGTTTGATTTCACAGATGAAAGCAAATTTTTGTTACATGAAATTCCTATACTATGCCTTCCAATCACAAAATAGCACCCTAGAACACATACTTGTTTTTTGATGATCATTTGTAATTATTCCTTCTTTCCTTGTTATAGAGACTTCAATATATATGTTGTCTTTCTATGTAAAGGGTTCCAAGACCCCTTCAAAACTTGTATCATACACTACCTATAAATTAAACTTGTAATTATGGTTTCCATGTTAAATCTACTAGGTCCACTATTCATGCTATAGATGGTGATGTGAATGAATTTGTTTTGGTTTAACTCAACTTTAATTTCCATGCACTATGAGTTTCTTATTTTGCTAAGAGTTGACGGAAAATTGCATTACATGGCTTGCTCGAGGCCTTAGACTTGTATATTTTTGTGCACACTTTATTTTATTGCCAACAACATAGGTTACTACTACAACCTATGACAAGAAAAACTCAGGAGCAAAGCTATACTTGTAACTAGCTTGCATATCATAGTAACTATTTTATTTACGCGTTGCTAAATAACTACATCTTATTTTGATGCAAATGTAGCCATTCTTAGGCTTGTATAATGTTTCAATGTGGAAAGGTAGTGACCATGTTTTTTCCTCTTCTTTGCAATCCAGAAAATGAACTCAAATATACAAGATTTTGAAATACAACTGAACTAAACTAGACCTATTGATGTTCAAGCCCGTGAAAGAAGTCGCTTGTATTATGCTCGCCATAGAGAAGAAATAAGCGCATGTCACACCATCCAACACACAAACCACTCCCACCAAACCCCAATTCACCCACTCCATGCCCACTTCCAAGCTTCTACAGGTCCCCAAAGTCAACTTACCTCTATGCCCACTGAAACACATCTTCCTGAACAAAACCCTTCAACTCCACCTTCACATGCCCATGATTCTAGAAGACTGCTGGCCCAGTGTAGCCCTACTCAACTGCAATCTTGTAAGAGAAGCCACTTGTATTATGCTAGACATATTGAAGACATACGTGCATGTCCGACCATCTCACACATGCAACACCCCCGCAATATAGATGGCAAACCATGTCCTACACACTTGCAAACTTCCAGAAGATCCCAAGATGACCAACCCTGCATGCCCACTCAAACAAATATTCCAGAGCAAAGGGCTCCACATCCACTATCGCTTACCAAAATGGATATGAATATGTCCTCTTGCTTTTTAGAGACAACCAAGACATTTAGAAGTAGACTAGATTTGCTGTCAAAGTTACACACATGTAATATATGTAAGGAGCGCTACCCTGGTATGCATGTTCACTCTACAAGCACTGGCATCACTTGTAGGAGATGCATTTTTGAGAAAGGGATACATCGCTTCTCTTTAGCTAATAATATGGACCCACTTGAACAACCACCTATTCTGAGGGTTCTCAAACAAGCAGAACAGATGCTCATTGCACGTGTTAATCCAATATTACAAGTCACTCATGCCCGTCGTGGACAATACAAATATAGTGGTCACACAATCAGCTTCCCCCAAGATATAAAGGATATTGCAAACTCTTTGCCACATAGGATTCAAGAATTGGAAATAGTAATAATTCGTAGGCTTACTACACATGGGAAGGCTTACGATTGCTATGTTTGTAGAAGTCATGTTCAAAATGCACTAGCATACAAGGTCAAGTATGACCCTTACTATAGGGATATTCTAATCGATGTTTCTGCATTATCACTACTACCTGATTCTACTACAGACATCTCAGGAATGCTTTGTACGCTACAAAGTAACAATGCTGAAGCAACTTCAACAAACATTGAGCCTGAAACCATAAATAGTGAACTGGAAAGTGATCCAGAATATTCTACATCATTTATGGTACAACTACCAAACAAATGTCATGAACTAGAAATCATTAAAGAGACTTTGCACCTAGAAAATGAAACAAACACCATTGTCAAGTGGCCACAAATAGGCTCAACACCGATTAATGAGTACACCATTAAGGGCTTATTTGACATGTCATTTCCCACTCTATTCCCAAATGGAAATGCACAACCCATGCAAGCTCGAGCCAGAGAAGTGCAACTTCATGAATATGCTTTGCAACTTATGCGCTTTCATGGTAATAGATTTGGTCAACACCCACGCTTTAGATACTTCCTACTTAAATGTGTCACCGTAGCCAGTCTCTTGCAACAATCTTCATTAAATGGAAAGTCAAAGACAATATACCTGCCACTATTGAAGACCTTCGGTCCCACTTAACAAACCTCCCAGACAATCAATTGGTAGAAGAACTAATGCATTTTGGCTCTACCTTGCGAGGGACACGGTCATACCAAAATAAGTGTCGCACTAATCTAACATATATGATAACCCAAATAGGCTCTCCGACATTGTTCTTCACATTAAGTGCAGCTGATACAAAGTGGTCTGATCTTCATGTTGTCCTTTCACCAAATGACACATTCTCCTTCCTCACCAACAAACAATGCACAGATAATGTGAATAGAAACCCCCACACAACAACGCTATACCTACATTAGCGGTTCACAATCTTTCGGGAAGAGGTCATCAAGAAACTCATGGGCGCAGTTAACTACTGGTACCGCTATGAATGGCAAAGTCGAGGGTCTACACACATCCATGGTTTCATTTGGATAAAAATTGCAACAAACATGGATACACTAAACTGGGATAACCCTACTGAAGTAAATAGAGCCAAAGCATTCTTTGACAAATACGTCACTGCTTGGAACCCTCGCTCAAAATCTAAAATTGGAAAGATGATACATAGAACCCCAACTGATGACCCATGCCTGCTAAACACAACTGAAATATTTGTTGGGAATCCTTACATTGATTATGAAGAATTAGTTAATCATGTGTAGAGACACACTAAATGTACTAAGAATACTTGTTTGCATAAGAAAGGCCGACAAGTAGAATGCAGATATAAATCTCCTTGGAAAGAATGTGAAGAATCACAATTGCTATGCGATGAATTAGGCCACAAATCCTACGAACCATCAAGAAACAATGACAGGTTGAACATCCATAACCCACATATGCTCTCAATATGGAGGGCTAATATAGATTGCCAACCTGTCACCTCACGTATTCTTATTCTCAAGTACATTGCCAAGTATGCATCCAAGGTTGAAAAAAAGTTTGAGAGCTGTGTTAATATGCTCATAAGAATTAGTGTCGATGCAAACAAACAAGATCTTGCCATTAAAGCATACCAGAAGTTCATGGCTGAGCTCATTGCAGAGAGAGATATCTTTGCACAAGAAACATTCGATATGTTACAAAAACTACCTCTTGTCATTTGCAATCACCAATTCATATCACTAAATATGGGTAAAAAAGTGTTCCACCGCATCAAACAAACAACCAATGGTAGTGAGATTCAATCTACCTATATACAAGCCTACTTGCATCGTCCAACACACTTAGAACTAGTAACACTAATTGAATCAGCAATATCTCACACGTATTCTTCCAATCGTAAAGGAAGAAAATGGCGTTGTAGAGAAGAACAAGCAAAAGTCCAAGTATATCCAAGGTTTTATGCTATTCCAAAAGAAGAATCTGGCAATTTTGAATTGTTTTGTTGGAGCGAGCTTCTTCCATACAAAAATTTCCGCACAATAGACAGAGATATAGGTCTCTCCAAAGAAGAGATCATTAGTAATTGGAAGTGTATGGATACACAAAAATATCATGCTTGGCATGTTGACCTCATTGCTCAAAATGAAGATGTATTGCCAGAGGAAAATGAAAGTGATAGCGAAATAGGTAGACAAGAAAGTGTACAAATGCATGAGAGGGAGCTATTGTCTCAAATGGGGCTTGCTAATAGTATCAACTTAAATGAGCTCGACATGTTGGAAAAGCGTGATTTTGACACCAGTAACATTTGGGAGGACCACAACATCTCTTCACAACTGCATTAAAGTACAAATGAATTTGTTCATAGGAACAAGACATGTCAGCAACATATTCACCCCCAAGCAAATGTGTAAAACCAAAACTATAGGCTATCATCTCAACAACAACTGGCACTTTCTCTCATTATATACCACTCCAAAGCTAGTTGCTCAACTGATCCTTTATACATGCTTGTACAAGGAACAACAGGGACTAGAAAATCTTATCTAATAAGTTGCATAAGAACTGCACTTCAGCACTGCAGACCACAAGGATTGAATCCACTTCTTGTTCTCGTGCCAACAGGAATCACAACATTTAATATACATGCATCAACCATACATGCAACCCTCAAGATTCCAATAATAGAAATGAAACCACTACAAGGCCAAACATTGACAATATTCCAAGAAGACATGAAAAGTATTCAATACATTCTCATCGATGAGATGAGTTTCATAGGCCCAAATCTACTATTGAAAATTGATAGTAGGCTACGTGAGGCAATACCCCACCGACAACAAGTTTATTTTGGTGGTCTCTCTATAATTCTAATTGGTTACCTCGCCCAATTGCCACCTGTAATGGACAAACCTCTCTATGCATCACACACAATAGCACGAAATCTATGGCACAAATTTAAGACAATTGTAACATTGCAGAAAATTTTTAGACAACACGGTGATGATCCAATTCAAATACAATTTTGTCAAGCATTACAAAACATGCGCACCGTAGAACCAATAGAGCATGATTGGAAACTACTAATGAATCGCACAAACAAGCACCTACTACCAAATGTGCAAGCAGAGTTCGACCAAGCAATACATTTATTTGCTACAAATGAACTTGTTGCATTCAAAAATAAAAAAAATGCTCAAGCAACTAAATGTACCTATTGCGCTCTGTGTTGCAATCAACACAAAGCGTAAATATGCTGAAGTTGATAATGATGACCAACTTTCACAACAAGTCCTTTTATGTAAATTTCAGTGTGTCATACTTACCACAAACCTATGGATAGAAGATGGTCTTGTCAATGGATCTCTTGGCGAGGTCCAAGATATTTCTATTCCTTTGGCTCTAAGCCCCCAGAATTACCAACATATGTTACAGTCAACTTTGATAACTACAAATGCCCACCTTGGGATGTCCAAAACCCAAAAACTATCCCCATACAACCGATAACATGCTGAAGTCGTACACAATTGCCACTAACCACTGCATGGGCTATCACTATACATAAATCACAAGGACTCACACTAGATAAGGCCACAATTGATATAGGTAAAACTGAAAGACAAGGCCTCACCTTTACAGCGGTCTCCATAGTCAAATCCCTGCAAGGCCTTCGGATTGAGCCCGCCTTCTCTTTAGAGCGCTATTGCAAAATGAAAAAGAATCCGTACACCATTATTAGAAAGCAAGAAGAAGCTCGATTGCTATTGCTCTCACTTTGAATTTGGGTATGCAATGTTACTTTCACCCCTCTTTTTATATACTCCAACTTTCATTTATTCCTTCCCTCGCTTAAACCAATCAATTGTTTCATAACAATTTTATCTTCTTCTCTTCTACAGGCTCACATTAATTGCTGCAGAAAGGAGGAAACAAATAATATTGAATGCTACAAATAGAGCTTTTTGTTATGTGGTCCAATCCATTTCAATGGTCCAGTTTGTGCAATTGGACATCAACTTTGACTGATTATTTATCATGTGAACTAAGCTTTTGGCTAAATACAACATCCATAATGTTCTTGGAGTCTCTTGGGATAAGATTGGTTGGCATCTCTTGCAGAGAAGCATTTTTTGGCTAACCTTTGTATGCATACCTTCCTTAGTAAAGGAAACATGAGGTGCTATATGGTTATTATCTCATAAAACAAGTTCTACAAGACATCGTGATTTTTGCAGATTATATGCATGTCATGCTCATCCTTTGTTTTTTAGTTCAACAACATTTATAGGGATTACAATCATATTTCATGTACTAGTCTGATTTACTTACTAAACTGAAACTCTATTGTTATGGTCGTTATTTTAACTTTTACTATGCATGTGCATGTCGTTCATCTTTTATTTCAACATCATTTAGATTAAATAGAATTCATAATAGTCTGATTCGATAAAGAAACTCTATTGTTATGGTTAATAAACTGGAACTCTATTGTTATGGTCGTTATTGTAACTTTTGTTATGCATGTACATGTCGTTCATCTTTTGTTCCAACATTATTCAGATTGAATAGATTTTATAATAGTATGATTCAATAAACAAACTCTACTATTATGGTATGTTGTAGTCCACACATGAATCAACACGCTCCCATTGTTGTAGATTTTGGTTTTGGACAAGTAAAGCCTTAAAAGTCACTTTTCCTCCTGAATAATGCCAAATACAAAACACAAATATAGCTTATATTCATTAACCACACTCAAATTTTTTGTTTATTAATTTTAGTTTCAACTGCATAAGCCTGCTATGTTGGTCTATTGTAATCTCCCTTTTACCATCATCTATGTGTTGTATCCTTCATTGTTTTTCCATGGCCTTAATAATTCTTGTTTACCAACAATTTCCACTGCTGCCATGTCTTCGATACATCCCACAACTGTTACCAACATTCCTCCTTGCTTATGAAAAAAAGGGAGCTTTGGACACAAAGCTAAACATGTATCAAACAAAACCCATATAATATAACGATTCATTTACACAATTCACTCAAACACCTATCGGTGCAAGTGCTAGTTAATTGTATTGTTGATGATTTTTTTAAAATTCTATTTATCCTATTATAAAATGGTTAATATACAATTTAATTATTTTCACATGACTTTTGGTTATCTCACTTCATAGTAGCATTATATTGTATCAAGGGCGGTGGGCCAATATTATGGAATATTTTTATTTATTTATTATATTGTAGTCAATTTTGTACCAAATACAATTTTTTAAATTATAGTTGAATAAATTTATTATTATTTAATTAGAACATTATGTGGAAGATTAAAATAAAATATCAATCTTTTAATTTTTTTACAAACACAAGACTCCATAATTAAGAGAACAAAATATTTTTATTAATAACAAAATAGTAATATTTAGCAAAAGATGATGAATAATAAATATTTCCAATCTAATTTTTATTTATTTGTTTCATAGATTACTTAAGAAACAATATTTGTACAAACTCTCACATCTTTCACCAATGTAAAGTTAAATGTAATAATAAAATCTTATCACATTTAGAATTTTACTTCAAATTTGAATTTGTTTCTATTTGATTACCATCTCAACCTAGGTGAACTTTTGTTAAATTAAGTTGTTTCATTTTAAATTTTAACTTTTAACTTTTAAATATCATTTAGAAACAAAACTTTGAATGGTATTCAAATCATAATTCTAATTATCCAATGATTTTATGAAATTATATTATATTATTAAAATTGGCAAATTAATTATTCTAATAAAATTAGTTTAAACTAACTAATATAATTAAATTTATCATGGTAAGAGCGTATTGCTCTAAAAATAAAGACTTTTCCAAATCCCATATCAGATTAGGTGATAGGCCTCATTTTAAGCAAAACCTCTAACCTTACATAAATGTTTGAAATGTATTTTTTCCACATGTAAATAAACTCTTTATACAAAGAAACATAAATCATAAAAAAAATCCCGAAAGTTAAAATATAATCTTTAGGCACAAAGATACTTCCGCCAAACCTAGGAAAATAGTGTATCAAGAACCAATCCTTATTTTCCACGTGGCCCATGCTTTTTCTTTAACCATGATCAGAATTTACGAAGAAGCCACCTATTTTAATATAAATTTGTAATTAATAAGAAATTAATATAAATTTGTAATTAATAAGAAAAAATATGGACCGAGAGATCTTTAAGAAAGGCCTAGAAGAAGCCTAAGAGTCGTCCGATCTACCAAGAAAGGAAATAAATAATTTCCAGGAAGGAAATAGCCAATTGCCGACGTGGCAGCGAGATAACCGTAGATATAACAAGCGAACGGCTGTAAATTTCTCGGCTTGCTTTTCAGTGGTTACATATAATTGAAAGCTACAGCGAAGGAAAAAAAATGTCATAAGTAGTCATATACGGGCAGGAGTATTATTCCTCTTCGTTTCGTGGAAGGAACTTGAGGACGGTTTCAGCTTAAGCTTCTCCAGGGCTGAAATTCGTTCGCATACATCCATCTTTCTCATCTGGTTCGGCGCAGCGGGAGAGAATCTGGTAGGGTTTCTCGCTTTTTAAAGTTTTAAATGGATTTGTATTGCGGTGTATCTGTATGTGCTTTTGTTTTCTCAGAATGATTGCCAAGATCTGCTTGGTGTTGTGTGTATTAGTGGTTTTTCTAGGTTTCTGTTAAGGTGCTAGGGTTTCCAGCCATTAGTTTTGATTTTTAGGGTTTTGTTATTCATTTTGCAGATTATCTTGTTCGATTGTTCCGTGCGACCGAAAACCTGGTAAGTCTGCTGGATCTTTTGAAATCTACGGCTTCTTATGCCCGTTTCTGTGGTTTTGATTGCGTTTTGTTAAATTTTTTAGAATTGGAAGAATTAGGTTTAGGTTTTCTCTCCATTCGCCTCTGCTTGATTGTGTCAATGAAGAGGTTTAGGGTTGTTTGTCCAGAAATGTTGTTTTATTATTGGTTTTTCATGTTGTCTGTTTGATGTATTTTGGTGTTTTTGTCGTTTTGTTGTAACGTTGCCCTTTTCTGCTGGACGATTGAGGGGCTTCTGTTGTCATAGGTCTCTGGGCAGGCGGGTACTAATCCTATGTGTGTTGTTTGCTCCGTTCCGTTGAGTTGCAGGGTCATGATCCATCGTACGTGTGATGGAGTTAGGGTTTTGACCAGTTTTTAGATAGGGCTATAGTATTGAAAGCTTCGATAAGGTTCTGAACGCGGTTATGATGCTGGAGTTAATTGTAGCTTTTCATTTCTGATTTTTACTTTTGAGATTAGGTGGAAGAACAGTTGCGTTTTTCATCGTTTGGAACCCCTCTGTGTCGATTACCCCAAAATATCATTTGAACCTTGTTCTGATTTGTTTTCGTGTAGCCGTTATGTGTACAATTCAGTAATCGTAGCATTTTGCGACACTTTCTAGTGAAATTCTGGAATTTGATGTGACAAATGTTCTCTGAAGGTGCGGCAAGGTTCAGCTATTTTTAGTCTCCAGCCTTTTCTAACCATTTTTTTATATGCTAAAGTTTAGATGGATAAGCAGCGTGTTGTTTTTTGTGCGATATGCCGATTGAAATGGGATTTCTCTCTCTAAAGTTGTATGCTTCTACGGACCTCGTGATTCCTTAATGAAGAGTTTCCGGTTATTTGTTGTCTCAATGTTTTTCATAAAAAAATATATTGTTGCCCGAATATCTTTTTGCCATAAAGTGGGAGACTTCGCAATTCAATTGATTGGTGCTTATGATGTTTGACTAAAATTGTTTTTTCCTCCAAACGTTAATTAAGCTTGTCAACATATCCGGGCGTGTTATTATATTGTATACAATGTATAAACAAATATTTGCTGAAATGGCAACAAGTTTTAGTTTGTCTTCCTAATTTTTTTGGCTACCTCGGCTGTAGTGTATTGAAATCTAAATATTATTTTTTAAATGTTGAAAGTTAAACTTCTAATCTATCCGTAGTCTGTTAAACAAATTACTTGCTTTGTGATTGTTATTCCTTATCCAGGGAAATATGGGCTTTGGTACATTGATCAATTAGTTGAAATCTTGCACTTTGTACTTGCATGATCAAACTTTTTCGCAACTCTTGCAGTTCAAAAATGATAACTCAAAGTCAGACAACCTTCTGGTGTCATTCAAAAATTACTTGCGTTGTGATTGTTATTCATTCTTTAGGGAAATATTGTGCTTTGGTACGTTGACCAATTAGTTGAAATCACTCTGTACTTGCATGATCAAACTGTATGTTAAACAAATTACTTGCTATGTGATTGTTATTCATTCTTTAGGGAAATATTGGCCCTTGGTACGTTGACCAATTAGTTGAAATACGTTGACCAATTAGTTGAAATCTTGCACTTTGTACTTGCATGATCAAACTGTTTGCAACTCTTGCACTTCAAAAATGATAACTTAAAAGTCGGACGATCCACTGGTGTTTAGTCTATTCTTGAGGGAACATCACGTTTAACTTTTTATTTGTTACGAAATTTATATTTGCGTTTGTATCTTTGTAGGTTGCCAGCTGCTATATATATAAATACACATTTATTGGAGCAAATTCCGAGAATTTAAAGATTCAACCATGTTTGGGCGTGCGCCTAAGAAGAGTGACAACACTAAATATTATGAGGTCTTAGGTGTGTCAAAAAGTGCTTCAGCTGATGAATTAAAGAAAGCTTACAAAAAAGCTGCTATAAAAAATCATCCAGACAAGGGGGGTGATCCAGAAAAGGTTAGGATCTCCATTCTTTTTATGTTTTTCTTTGTGTGATAGGGTGTTTTCTTTTTCTTGGAAGATGGATGCAAGTGCTTGTGCTCAATCCTCTTTGTATTTATGTAGTGTATTAAGTGTCTACTGTCTTGTTGAGCAGTTCAAGGAGCTAGCTCAGGCATATGAAGTGCTCAGTGATGTGGAGAAAAGAGAGATCTATGACCAATATGGAGAAGATGCGTTGAAAGAGGGAATGGCGGGTGGTGCCTCACACAATCCCTTCGACATATTTGAGTCGTTCTTTGGAGGGTCACCCTTTGGAGGCTCCGCTTTTGGTGGTGAGATGTTTTCTTCCTCTCATTATATATGACACTAATTGATGTGAAATTGAATTTTATATTGATTTCTGTTCGTGCTTGTCTGTTTGCCCAAATTTCAGGAGGTAGCTCCCGGGGCAGAAGACAAAAGCAAGGAGAAGATGTTGTACATCCTCTTAAGGTCTCCCTGGAGGAGTTGTACACTGGCATTTCGAAAAAGTTATCTCTTTCCAGGAATATTTTGTGTCCAAAGTGCAAGGGGTAGGTGTTTTTATAATCTTCCTGACCTTCTAAAAATTTCTTCCTGTAATGCATTGTTTGTTTACGCCATTCTCCAGTTTTGTCATGGTATGATTGGCTCATTGAGATATAATAGTAATTCATGTTCTGTGAGTAAAATGAAATTTACTTCACTAATTCCAGTTTATCCTAAATCATTCCTGACTTTTTCAAATTTTATGACAAATCCGGTAGGGACATTTGGATGGAATAGAAACCAACTTCTTTTCTTAGAAGATATTGGATTATTAATTTCATAAGCATTGGAGAGAATAATGTGGTTGTCTTTACTGAGCTTAATAATTTCATTGAGTGGTCCAGGAAGGGTTCCAAGTCAGGGGCTTCCAGTCGTTGTTCAGGATGTCAAGGATCTGGCATGAGGGTCTCAATCAGGCAGCTTGGTCCTGGCATGATACAACAAATGCAGCATGTGTGCAGTGATTGCAGAGGCTCAGGTTTGTAAACTAAAATTGATATGGTTACATGAGTATGGTTTCTGGGAGGATTGTTGCTGCCTCTTTAATAGTAAATTTGAGAATTCTCAATGAAAGTTGGAATAAATAAATGTTATAATTGGTTTTGATGAATTCAGTGTAAATAGTTTCATTTATCTGTAGAAAAATGATGTTAAACCATAAAATTCCTGCTTGTACAGGTGAGACTATCAGTGATAAAGACAAGTGTGGGCAATGTAAAGGGAGCAAAGTTGTTCAAGACAAAAAGATGTTAGAGGTTAATGTGGAGAAGGGGATGCAGCATGGCCAGAAAATAGTGTTTCAGGGTGAAGCTGATGAAGCAGTAAGATTCTGATTATATTTATCTATGACCAAATAATAAAATTTAAGTATTGTTTTTGCAAGCACAGCTTTGAAGGATGAGTTATTGATTTGTTGAAATTGTTTTTGCAGCCCGATACTATCACTGGAGACATAGTTTTTGTATTGCAGCTGAAAGAACATCCCAAGTTCAAGAGAAAGGGTGATGATCTCTATATAGAGCATAGTCTAACCTTGACGGAGGCTCTTTGTGGTTTCCAGTTCGCACTCAAACAACTTGATGGCAGACAATTGCTCCTCAAATCCAGCCCTGGAGAGATTGTCAAACCTGGTACGGTGGATCATATTATATCATCTGTTCTATGTTTAGTTATTTCGACCTAATGGCATATATTTGCAGGCCTTTGTATTTTACAAATGTTATCACTTATGCAACACTTGTGGGCATTCAATTCAGGTCAATATAAAGCCATAAATGATGAAGGCATGCCGGTATATCAGAGGCCATTTATGAGAGGTCGACTGTACATTCATTTCAGTGTAGATTTTCCGGAATCTGGATCACTGGTGCCAGAGCAGCTCAAGGCATTAGAAACTGTTCTACCACCAAAGGCAACTTGCTTTTTGACAGAAATGGAGCTGGATGAATGTGAGGAGACAACTTTACATGATGTCAATATTGATGAAGAAATGAGGAGGAAGCAGCAGCAGCAACAGCAGGAAGCTTATGATGAGGATGATGAACCAGCAGGAGGCCACCGGGTGCAGTGCGCACAGCAATAATTTATTCAAATGTAAGATGCATTATAGGAAATTTAAACATATGCTTTTTGCTGTAAGAGGCAGCAACATTTAACTGTCCGGAATTTATTCAGGTGAAATTTCAACAATGATTATTTAGGTGAACCTTGAAATATCTGACCTGAGAATAGGTCGTATTTTTGAATATAGTTGTAGGAATTAGTTAATAAACTTAGTGTGGTTTTGATGTGGTTCATATGAAATGATGTAGGTTTTATGTTGGAGTATATGTGTATGGTGGTAATATACTTACAGGCTGTAGTGTCTAAATGGTTGTAGAATTTCTGCTTATGGTTAAGCAAATTAACTTGGGTGCAATAAAGCTCTATATTGTAGATTTTTAGCTAATGGTTAACTTATATGTCCTAGAGTTTTGGCATATGGGTAAACAATTATCTCTGGATTGAATGCTCCAGAGAATTTAGCTTATGGTTCAACAATATGTCTCGGGAGTTCTCGCATATGCTGCAGAGTTCTAGCATATGGTTTAACAATTTAGCTTGGTAGTTCTCACATACACTCCAGAGTTCTGGCATATGGTTATACAATTTATCTTGGGAGCTTGAATGATCTACACGCTGCATTGTAGAGTATTAGCAAGTGGTTTAAAATTTTTCCTTGGTAGTGTGAATGTTTTACATAGATTGCAGAGGTTTACTCCTAATTGTGAACAGATGAATCCTTATGACGAACTTCCAAAATGTTAAGAAGTAATGCACAAACGATTAAAATAGTTGGCAACCCTTTTAAGTGATATGCTCTGACTCTTGGGTGTAGAGCTAACCCATTGATAAGCCGAAGCAGTGCTGCTTCCCTTCTGGTTTTGCCCTCATGTTGGACAAAGGAGACAGTCCCCGGGGCGTCATTCATGCATGACACTTGGTAATATTGCAGAGTGAATGCAGTGCTTAACAACAATTTTGAGCCTACGCTAGGAATTTTGGTTTATGAAAATTGTTATCTAACAATCATACTCTCTAAAATCCATGAGCTTGGAATACACTTCTAAATTCTTCAGAAATGGCCGCAACAGTTTGATAGCTCTGCAAGTTAGCATCTCCTTTTGGAAGAATCTCATTATACAGATCTCATCCTTGTTTTAAAATGAGTGGAACTTATCGCACATCTGCGTGTAACTTAGTGTTCTTACAACCCATCGAGCATGGGCATTATTAGTAGTGTTCAATTCAGATTGATTACTATCAGTAGCATTCATTTTAGCTTCAAATTGTTTTGAGACGCCTATAAATGTCTTATCATTCAATAGAATCATTGAGATTTTTTTTAATGCAAATGTAGGTGCTATATCATGGTGTAAGAATTCCCTTTTCATCTACTAAAACCAACTTTAAGGGGATTGAATTCATCACAAGGATCAAAAGAAAACAGTTCTTGAAGGTTTTTCCCTTTGCACGTGGGTTCTTGATTGCTTCATAATTTCATAGCTAGATAATTTAAAATTGTATCTTTTTACCTCTTTTTAATATCTTGTGGGAGTAAAATTCTTCATAGTGGTTCTTTATTGCGTATTGCCTTGTAATTTTTGTTCTAGATAATCTAAAATTTAAAATTGTTACTTATATAATTGAACAAAAGAGGAGTAAAAATCTTCATTTTGGTATTTTATTGCATTGGGTCTTTTCGTCTCTCATTCTTGTATGGAATTTGACTTACTTGATTTGTTAGAGTCTATGTTGTAGCAAGTGCAAGGATGAGTAAAAATCTTCATGTTGGTCACTCTCGTTTCCACTCTCATTTTTGTATCTATGGAAATTGGATACATGATTTGTTAGGGTTGCATTGTAGCAAGTGCAAAGATGAGATTCAAGCTTTGTGTAACTTCACGTCTAAAAGGTAAGTGTAATGTACTTTATCTTTAAAGTAAACAATTTAATAAGATATGAAATTGAATCTCACTGTTAAATAGAATATTACAATTTACTCAAAAGCAAGAAATGAATGACAAACTGTACATAGAAAGTGTGTATTTAATAAACAGCATTTATTTGAAAAAACAGTTGAATTTATTATCAGGTATGTGTTTTTAATACTTTGTAATGTGTTTTTTAAATTATATTTATTTGAAAAATGGTTGAATGCCTTATCATGTTTGTGTATTTAATGTTTTATAATGATTTTATTTAAAACTACATTTGTTTGAAAAATGATTGGATGTATGAGTGTAATATAACGTTAGTGTATTTAATACTTCAAAATCAGTACTAGGGTAAAAACATGGAAAGTACTCTCAAACCATTACATTGAAAGAACTCTCAAACCTTTCATATGTGATTTGAAATGTATAACAATTCAATAAGGACATTGGCATTGAAAGAACTCTCAAACCTTTCATATGTGATTTGAAATGAATAACAATTCAATAAGGACATTCGCATAGTGTTTGGAGGAGTTTGAAGAGTGATCTTAAATCAAATTTCTAATATTCAACTTTGACAAGGAAAAAATATAAGACTACTTAACATCAACAAGAAAAAAATAATTCTTGATAATATCAATATGGATGCTATAATTATGGTTACTATTGTGATGCAAGTTGCTAGACAGGTCTAATAGTATTTAATGCTTCAAAATCAGTATCATGATAAAAACATTGAAAGAACTCTCAAACCTTTTATATGTGATTTAAATGTATAGCAATTCAATAAGGACACATTGGCATAGTGTTTGGAGTCTGAATTTGAAGTGTGATCTTAAAATAAATTTCTAATATTCAACTTTGACAAGGAAAAAATATAAGACTACTTTAACATCTACAAGAAAACAAAATTCATTCTTGATAATATCAATATGGATGCCATAATTATGATTACTATTGTGATGCAAGTTGCTAGATAGGCTTAATACAAGTAATAAATCGATGGTAATGAAAGTATTTTGTTTGATAAGTGTAATACAAGTAATAAAATTAATAAGTAGTGAGACCCATTTGTTTACCTCTCCTAAAATTCATGGTGTAATGTACTATGGGATACTTGTCATTTCTCATGTGTGGAAATAGCCAACCAAGATCTAAAGGTGTAATGGAAAGCACAATAACAAGAGACGATCAATATGACAAGAATGAATTGTCCTTTCATCAAGAATGCAATAGAATAAATGAATGTACATAGGAGACCCCTTTGGTTAAGTAGGCCAAGGTGAGACATAGGAAGGCATAAGATTATGACAAGTGTCTTAATCTTATGACATGATACATAAAGTGATAATCTAAGGTGGAAATATGATTGTGTGACATCTGCTACAGGGGATCACCCACCTAAGGTGGAAAAGTGATAGCATGGTATGTCAACTAAAAAGGTAGAAAAATGATAAAGCAATAAGTTCGCTAAAGTTGGAAATATTCCTATTAGGTTTCTAAGTAAACTTAAGTAACATGTGTATTCAGGATCAAGGAGAAGAACTTACTAGGTACAACACTTAAACCCATTGACACTTTACTTAATCACAACTTAGAGAGAATGTATGCAAACAATACAAGATGACTTCCAACTAGTAGGCCATGTTAGGTACCCATGTATATATGCGATGAAGTCTTGCGAATAGAGAAATAGAACAAACCTAGTGGGAAAAAACTCCTCCCCAAAAGAGAGATAAAAAGAAGAATGTAAGAGACAACTACATGTGAGGAAAAAGTTCCCCCATAAGAGAGAATTGAGAAGTGAAGTGATTGCCCTAAAGAAACATCTTGCAGCTCTAGAGAAAAAAATGAAGATACTTACTTAACTAAAGGGTTTAATTAAAAACTCTGTAATCTACATAAGACAATATTGTAAATCAATGACGTGATCTTTTATAAACTCCTTGAAGTAGTGCATATAAATTTTGACGTGCTTGGTCTACTGATGGTGAACTAGTATCTTTGAGATCAAGATACCACTCTGGAATTATGGGTTGTGGAGTGGTGAAGCCAAACATAGTGAGAATATTTTGAAGCCAAATAACCCCAATACAACATTAATAACCCTTCAACCCATCCTTAGTCGAAGAGAGAAATAAAATGCCGCTTCTTACTCCTTTAACAAATGAGGCCAAAACCAAGATGCAAGCTTTAGTAAAAAATAGGACTTACAATTCTCACGATTGCTAACTCAATATAAATTTGTATGTCTAAACAAGTTGTTAGTGAACAGATTTGTCTTTCTACAAATAACCTTTTAAGTTTACTCTATCACCCTTAAAAGACAAACTATTTCTAACAGTTGGGTAAATGTCTTTCGTGATCACTTCCCTCTGAATTTTATAATAGGTACAACTCCCTAATATGATATTCAATGAAATGAGATAATGATTTAATCGGTTAGCTTTTGACCAGAAAGCTTATAAAGGCAGCAATATCATTATTTGATGACGTGCTTCTAAACAACTGTAAAGCAAATATAACCTGATAATGAATAGGAAGGAAATACAGTCACTTCCGCAATGGCATTTCATGAAAAACATAAACAACTTCTAACTGCAGATAATAGATAACAGATAAAATTCAAGATTTAGATATCATGCAACAGTTGACAAAGATATAAAACAGGCCAAACAATATGCCGGCACAGGGCACCTTGCTCTAGGTCATAAACAACATAGATTCAATAACCTTCCTGTCATATCATTCAAAAATTACTACACAAATAATTGTTTGAAATCAATTCTGTTCACAACATTCACCATCTGAACTATAATTATCCAAACTATCTATCTATATCCAAAGTTTTTCCGAACCCTTTCAAAGTTTTAGCAGCTAGAATACATAGAAACAGAGCACCGAGAGGCCTCTTGAAAAACACGGCCTCTCGGGCAAACAGTTAAGTAACTAATCCATCAGACAGAGGACACATGTCCTTAAAGTTTAGCATAATAATATAGTAAAAAAGAAAACTAGATGGCCGAATCAGGCTCTTTATCTAAGGCACGATCCTCGCTTGTCGCTGGACTTCCTTCTTCATCGGTAACCGATTGAGTCAGCTTCCATTCTTTGTATGCTTGAACTAATTCCTTTGCAAGCGAAAGGTGCGGGATTTTAGAGTTTACTATTCGGGCCATGGAGGCATCTTTATTCCAGCTCAGTTTCTTCACCTTATCAGTAACATTGGATAACTGATCAACACACAAATAAAGCATGGATTCAATCCTTGCTATCTGGGTCAAATCAGAGGCCTTGGGATGAATCTTTTCTCTGGTAGTTTTAATAGCTGATTCAAAAGCATCCAAAGCACCTTTCAGTTCTTGTTCACCAAAGACAGACATGTAGGTATAAGTGAAATTAATCACTTTCAACTCTATTAGGGCAGCCTTTTGGATTTGCTTTGCTTCAGCTTCATATTCTTTATTCTCCGTAATGGCACTTCTTATCAGAGCAATACGCCAGCTGATGTTTTTTCTAAGTATGAAGAAGTAAGACTCCTTGGCACCTTTAAGTGACTTTTCTGCACATAATTTATTAAAGCCGTGCCTTTCGATTTCCATAAATTTAGTCATTGCTGACACCCACTTTTCTTCATTTGTGCCCCATACTTGACGTTGAGCCTGCAGTTCCCCTATCATTGTCTTAGTGTTATGAAGAATTGAATGAGAATCTTTAATATATTGTCTGCCATTATTTAGCACTTGAGCCATCCATTCATCAACTGAAGAAACTAAAGTTCGTCCCCTTTGAAGTTGATTCAGTAGAGTCTTATTTTCTTAGGAATTGGGATCAAACACTTGAGAAGATTGAGACAACGGGGTAGCATCAAAGTTGTAGAATGCATTAATAAACTCAGAAAGTGAAACAATGGTCTGTTTCAATTCTTTCTTCTCTTTGCTATCCTGCACCGATGTAATCAGCATTTGTTGGGCTATTTCTTTGAATAGGTGGTTTTTCCTGGCTCTGTCCATTGTTCCCAACTCAATTTTGGTAACTTCAAAGTCCTCAACCGCCACATCTTGCTTCTCTTCCTTAGGCCTATAAGTAGCGACCTCGACTGTCCACTTTCCAGTCTTAGCATCAACAAACATGCGTGCTGTGCTTTTCACCTTCTTGGCTTTAGGGGTTTTCTAAGCATACTTACTCACAATATCTTGCACTGGTATTGACGCAGGAATCAGACTTCGCTTCTTATTGACTGAAGAAGTTTACTATTTGGGTGTGTCACTGGTTGTTGCTGGTTGGGGACCAACTTTAACAGGAGTATCCATTAAATCCAAGGTTACATCTTCAAGATCAAAAAGATCTTTCCCAATTTGATCATCATCACCAATTTGATAATTCAAGTCTTCAAACTTGTCATCTTCCAAATTAACTGTCTCCATTGGCTCTTGAGTCATCTTCGCTTTCTTTTGTGATCTGGAGTGCGACCTAGTGATACGTTGAGGAGAGACCACAGATGAAAGCTCCGCAACAGACTTCTTTTTAGATTCTTTCTTTTGCTGCTTACCAGATGAACCTGCATTATCAGATGTTTTAGGAATATTAGAAACAATGGGGGGAGAAAATAAAATTGAAGATTTATTTCCATTCGTTTTAGGACTGGACTGCTCTTTTTTCGCTTGTAGCCATTTCTCAGTTAATTTGAGAACATGCCGTGTTCTGCTTTGAATGTCATCTTCTTCCTCCTTTGACCAATCAACATCTACCTCTTCAGTATCCAAAAGTCTTTTGAAATTAGGCTCAATCAAATCAGAACCATCATCTGTTACTCCTATGCTGAATTGTATTCTCATGGATAGAATTTGGGAGATGCAGAGTCTACTATGGCTTCTGGTCATGACTTGAGATTCGTTTACACAATCCTCCCAAAAATCCTCTAAATGGGGAACTGGAAACATGTGAGACCTTAAACCCAGGCTGCCGCTAGCAAAATTTTTGTTATCGAAGCCTGTTCTCTTTGTGTATTACTTGAAATCGAAATGACCAAGGTCACTTCCGATACTTATGGCATCTTCAAAGGTTAGACATGAAAGCTTTCCTAGCTGCAATGGGAATATTTTCTCACCTCGGTCTCCAGGAAGGAAACGTTTTAATACAACGATGAGCTGTCTACAGATTTCAGTAAAGATGAAACAATCAAATGCATATCTAGGCAATTTGGTAGGGGCATCCTCAAAACCACCAATTCTTAAATAAGAGAACCTAGGGAATTGGATATAATAACTCCCAAACCTAGTCACAAAGTGCTGAGCTTTTGAGCTCATCCTCCTGGCCGAATCTCCAAACATTTCAAAGCAAAGCTTTCCCATAAAAGTATCATGAACTCTCCTGTAATTCTAAACCACACTATCTTTGCGAAGCATAGAGAAATATTCAAACACACACATGCCATCAATCCAAGGCTCGTGAACCATGCCATCCCATATCCTACTGCATGCTAGGCAATAAATTAGATAAGAAGACATATAAAAGCTACAACCAGTATGCTTGGAACTATTCAACTGTTCCCTCATGGATTCTACAATTAACTCAGCCCAATCTAGTTTATGCTTACCCTCTAAAATAATTTCTACATAGCAGAATAACTAGTCTGCAAATAAGGAAGCCTTGGGTGACCCTCTAACTCTGTGCAACATTACCATGATATCACTAATGTGCAGATGCATGTGATTTCTGTTTAACTTCTTGGGCAAACGGGAACCTCCTCTTTGGGCATTTAACAACCAATACTTAGCCATGGAAGTACGATTCGCATCAGCATTAGGCTTGAACTTAACTAGGGATTGGGCAGGAGAGAAAGCTGAAAAAGTTTGCTCTTGGATTTGGAAAGCCGAGGAAACAATTCCTCTGTTCACAACCATTAACACTTCACCATTTCTGTTAAGAATTGACTCAGTTCATTGGTCATAATGTTTAATACATTCATGGACAAGCTCAGGGCAAACCACTGCAGGAGGGAAGCACGCGACTATACATAACCCACTACTCAAAATTTCCATAGAAGGGACATTTTCTTCAACACATGTAGTAAGTCTATCAGCTATCCCTTCAATATCATACCCTTCTAGATATGTGTCTGTTACAATAGAATTTTCGTAGACCAAACTAGACACATTCCCAAAGAAATGAAATGCTGACTTCATTCTTGCCAGAACAGACTGCAAATTGCTACAGAAACCCCCATAAAATGCACCAGCTTTTAAACTTAAACACTGGAAGAATGACAGCCTGACTTACCTTGATCTCTGAGGAAAATTCTACAACCGGAGCTCCGAAAACCCTTACGTCCGCTCTTTGCGCAGCAACAACAATTCAAAAATAATGAATACCAAGAAGAGCTTTTAAAAGAAATATCTCGAATGAGTAATTAATTACTCATAATTAAGACAATAATGTCTCGAAGAGAGAAATGACCATTCCCACACGCGATCATTTACTGCCACTTTGCGCAAACTTTTATGTCGCACAAATTCCTTATTAATTTTACAGCTCAGACATGACTTAACCGCCGCCAAAAAGAACTCTTCATTGAAAGCTTTACCCGAGTGGGGTCCACATCTAAAAAGATGGCGATTGTCCTTGGTTTATGCCACATGTCACTATTTAAAGATCATTGAACACTCTTGAACACCCTTGAACACTCTTGAACTGAGTTCAAGGATGTTCCTATGTGTTCACCATGGTTCAAGCTTGTTTCTTAATATCCCGCCAACACTTTGGTACAAAGAGCCAAAATATTTCAACCGATAACCTTCCACCCTTGATCGACCAAGGTTCTGTATCTTGTGATCATGAAACACCTCCATTAGAGAAAATGCTAATCACCCGCTTCCGCTTCATAAAAATATGAACAAGCTTGAACACCCTTGAACACTCTTGAACTGAGTTCAAGGCTGTTCATAGGTGTTTAAACCTGTTCAAAAGATACGTTAGCAAAAGACTTCTCTTTTTAACAAGCAACGATGGAACATAGGGGAGGTCTTTTCGCTAGGATTTTAAACATGAGAGCTTAGGAAACTTTGAGATATACAAAATAACAAGGCGACTCTGAAAAAGTAACACTAAGGACAAAGATCAAGATTTGGACTAACACCGGCTCAGACTGGGGACTGGCTTTTACCCAAAAGCCAGAGAACTCAAATACTCTGGTTTCGCAAACTGCTGCAAAAAGGGCTCAGAAAACTCACAAGAAAGGAAAGACACACCAAACGGAAACCAACCTAACCTAATATATATAGCAGGACACAGAGACTGAGACTAAAGCTTCAGCAATTTAAGATCTTGGCCATTATAGGAAAATGGTAAGATCGTTCCATCCAGATAAGCCAACTTGAAAGCATTCGTTCCCAACTCTTCAGTGATAACAAAGGGGCCTTTCCACAGTGACTCAAACTTACTGTGGGCTCCTTTAGGAGCTTTTCTTTTGTCCCATAATAGAACTTCATCTCCCTTCAGAAAACTTTTGGGTCTTGCTTTCCTGTCAAAAATGCTCTTCACTCTAGCTTGATGTTCAGTAATCTTATCTACCAGAGCTTCTCTCTCTCTCTCTCTCTCTCTTCTAGTTTATGCAAGTACATAATTCTTTTCTCCAAGGAGTCTTTGAAAGTTTGATCTTCAATGGCCATTTGCAGCTTAGCTGCGTAGATTTCCAGAGGAACTGATACTTGTGCCCCAATTCCATACACCAACTCAAAGGGTGCCATACCGATTGCTCTTTTAGGTGTAATTCTATTAGCCCAAAGGCATTCAAAAAGATTCTTATGCCAATTTTTGCCACTATCATCTATCAGCTTTTTCATGATCATTATCAGATTATTATTACTTGACTCGGCTTGTCTATTTCCTTGGGGGAAGTAATCAGACGAATGAGCCAGAGAGATATTATGATCAAAACAGAAAAGGGAAAGCTCCTGCGAGGAGAAATAAGTGGCGTTATCTGCTACAATCTTTTGGGGTACTCTGAAACGTACCAAGATGTTATCTTTTAAGAAGTCAGAAACTACTTGGGAATTAGCCTTTTTGGTTGGAATAGCCTCGACCCACTTAGTGAAGTAGTCAGTCGCTGTTAGGATATAAATGTGACCTGCACTTTACTAAGGAATGACAGGGCCTATAAAATCAATACCCCATTACTTAAATGGTTCACTCACCACAACTGGTCTTAAAGGTAAAGCAGCTAATTGAGGTCTTCCAGAAAATAATTGACATTTTTCACAATTCCTAACGAATGCATAGGCATCTCTGAACATACCTGGCCAATAAAAATGATTTCGGAGAATTTTGAATGCCGTTACGGTAGACAAGAAATGGCCTTCACAGGCCTCTTTGTGAAAGGTTTTGAGCAACTTCAATTGCTGGCTTTTATCCACACATCTTAGAAACGTACCATCAAGACCCCTTTTATACAACACACCTTGCCATATTACATACTTAGCAGCCTACAACCTCACAGTTCATCTTTCTTTAGGTGACAGTCTTTGTGGACATTCTCCATATGTCAGGAAATAGGTAATGTCACAGAACCAAGGATCTATTAAACTAACCAATAATACTTGAGATATTTCAGGTTCCAGATTTTCAGGATGACTAAGATTTTCTGCAATAAATCTACACAAACCTTTGCCTCTAACCAGTTTAGTGGGTTTGATTATCAAATCATATTCTTGAATCTTTGTCACCCATGCTGCTCTTTTGTTCATGGCTATTTCTTGTTGGGTGAGTAATGCCTTCACCGCTGAATCAGGGACAAACACTATAGAATGAGAATGGAGGATGTAGAATCTGAACTGCTTAACCGATTTCACCACAGCAAAGGCTTGTTTTTCAATTCAAGAATACTTTAGTTCATGCTTCTTTAAAGGTGTACTCATAAAAGCGATGGGAGCTTCATTTCCTGAAACATCTTTCTAAGTTAGAATTCCAGACAATGTGTGATCAGAAGCGTAACAATAGATGATAAAATATTTTTTGTAATCTGGGTAAACTAGAGATGGGGCATGGGCCACAGCTGTCTTAATTTATCCAAAATCCTTTCTACCTTCTTCTGTCCACTTAAAGGGATGTTTTTCACTCATCATTCCCACTATGTGCCTTGTTAACTCAGAAAAATCTGGGACAAAAGCCCTCAAAAAGTTAATCTGACCAAAGAAATATTTGACTCCTGTCCTCGTTGAAGGTAGACTGATCTGTTGAATAGCCTTAACTCTTTTGGGATCAATTTTAATTCCCTCTTTGGATACGATATGTCCCAATAATTTTCCCTCAGTTACACCAAAAACTAATTTTTTAGGATTAAGAGATATGCCATGATCTCTACATCTCTGCAGAATTGATTTAAGATCCTGAACATGATGTTTCCTTCTTTTAGAGTACACAGTTAAATCATCAAGGTAAATTACTATGATTCTATTTTTCAAATCAGCAAAAGAAGAATCCATTGCCCTTTGAAAAGTTGCCCCTGCATTGATCAGGCCAAAGGGCATCCTATTGTAAGCAAAAGTTCTCCATGGTGTAGTAAAAGTAGTCTTCTGTTTGTCATCATTAGCTACACTTACTTGATTATATCCAGAAAACCCATCAAGTAGAGACATCATTTTTGACCCTGCAATTGCCTGTAATACGTGTTCCATTTTGGGTAGAGCGTAATTATCTTTGAGGTTGGCCTGATTTAAATTCCTAAAGTCTACACAGATTCTTATTTCACCATTCTTTTTCCTGATAGGGACAATATTCGCAATCCAGTTTGAATGGTGGATAGAGTAGATGATTCTGGCTTTTAACATCTTGTCAACTTCTTTTAAGATTGCTTCTGAGACCTTAGGATTGTAACTACGAAGCTTTTTCCTGTAAGGCTTTGATTCAGGCTTGAGAGGGATGTGATGACTAAATTTCCCCTTTCAAAAATCTTTAAGATCACTATAATCCCAAGCAAAAACATCAGTGTAGGCTGTTAAAAGGATCTGGAGATTTTTCTTTTCTTGTACAGACAAAGTTTTACCTATAGAAATCCACTTGGGTTCAGCCATAGTGCCAATGTTCACCTTGTCATATTCCTTTTGCACATCTGACTGAGAATTTTTTATTGAAATGAAACTATCATCCTTTCGAGAAAACAAGTTCTCTAAGGAAACCAAACCTTTGGTAATTTTGTTGCTCTTCAACTAGACAACTTCTTCTTCCGGTAAGAATCTAGGATTTAACCCTCCGCTGTCTTCATTCATTCCTTCAAAGTACATAAAAGAGAAAGCTTCTACACACACCATAAAATCCTTTATCCGGGTATCATCTTCAAAAACTTGCAAGTGTTCAATGTTATCTGGGATAGCCGGTCTATATATCATCTCGACCCTATATGTTCCTATTTTGAAATCCAGGTGAGGAAGGAGCAGAGACGCTGATACAGCTAGGGAGTCAGCCCTTGTATTGAGACTCTTGGGAATAGCTTCTATGGAAAAGGCTTCAAAATAATCTATTTTGTCCCATACCAAATTTTTGTAATGTCTCAAACGCTCAGTTTTTACTAAAAAATGACCCTTTACTTGTTTGACGATAAGCTTAGCATCGCCTTTCACAACAAGTGCCTTTACTCCCAATGCTTTGGCTTCTCATAGCCCTAAAAAAAGAGCCTCATATTCGGCGGTATTATTGGTATTTTTGAAATCCAGCTTGTAAGAGAAAGGGATATATTGATCATCAGGTCCTTTAAAAACAACATCGGCTCCGGAACCAACAGTAGCGCAACTACCATCAAATTCCATCGACCAGATCTGCTCATTTCTACTAGGATGTTCACAAATAGGAGGGACTTCATCTGAGAAAATCAAGTAATTACCAAAATCACAGTCTTCAAATAAATTTGTGCCTTAGGATCATCAGATGGAATTACAGTGTATTTGTTCTTGGCTTCAGGTTCCAGTTTGACCTTTTTCTTCCCAATAGGGATGATGGCTTCTGACCAATCCATCTTTATTTCCCCACCCATATCTCTGCAGAAAGTTCTACTCAAGAGCATACCGTAACTTGCAGGTATGTCTGATACTAAAATAGTTAGTTTGAGTCTCTTATCAGGATAGGCTGCTAAAACCGCTTGAGCATCTTTAACTTGACCAATTAAGGGCACCTGTTTTCCATCCATTGAATAGCACCTCCCAAAGGTTTTGGTCATGGTTAAACCTAAAGCTTTGGCTACAGACGAGGGCATAATGTTATCAGAGGCACCTGAGTCTATAATGCAGTTACTCAATTTAAGGCCATTTAAGAGTAGGGAAATATAAAAGGGGCCAGGCTTCCTAGTTTCATCAAATTCACATTTCACCTCAGGAGTAGGAGTGACAGTAGTGTCACTCTGATTCATGACAAACGGTGAAACAACTGCAGGAATATCGACTAAATGATCAATTGAGTCAACAGTACATTGGTTAGATTGTGATGGGTCCACAAGGTCACCTTTCCCATATTTGACCAATTTATCTAATTCTTTGGGGTTTAACCTCAAATATTTTGCAGGGGAGATTGAGATAGCAGAAGACTTGCAAAATTCTACAATATCAAAAGAAGACAAGCCAAAATCTTTTTGCACAACCCTAACATTAGGAGTCAAAGAACTAGAAGAAGAAGCATTACTTACAGGATCCCGAGTCTTATGGACAAAATTAGCAGGAGTTGAAGTGTTCTTTGAAAACTTTTGATTTTGAGTAAGCATAGCACAAGTAGGATCCCCAAGGGTGACCATAATATCTCCTCTTTTTGAGTCAGATTCGTATTCTAAAAAGTATGAACCAGAGTCGCCAGGTCTATCTTGAGGGAGTTCCTCCACAGTACATTCTCCTAACACATCTTTAGTGGCCTCCATTTGTACATGTCTTTGCATATCAGGGCAAGAATTTCCATCATGATCTGTTGTTAGATGAAAGGAAAACATGATAGCTTCTTTGGGTGAAGCTTCTATGGACAATCTTGGTTGATTCGGAGGCAACAAAGGATTTTTATTGTGCCATTGATTAGGCTGCTTTCGACTGATATCTTGATAAGGAGAAGGGAATGGAGATCCTTGTTTTGGTATTTGTCTTTTCAAAGCAATTACGTCATTCAATAGTCTTTGAACAACTGGATCTATAGGAGATGAAGTAGAAAGTTGAGAATGAGAACTCTGAACATCTTTTCTCCATTTCCCAGCTGTAATAAGATCATCTTCTAACTCAGTAGCCTATTCTTGGGCAACAACTAAATCAGCTGACCTACTCCTTCTTAAGTGAAATCCTATGTCTGGGGGCATATAATTTACAAAGAAACACTGCTGGTTTTCAGGGGTTGGTCTTTTGGCAACCGGGATTCTATGGATAACTTTTTTATATCTTGCCACATAATCTCTCATGGGCTCATGAATCTCTTTCTTCATTTGTGTTAATTGTGCTAGCAAAGAATGTTCATCTTTAGCCCCTTTAAAATGCCCTTCGAATGCTGTCTTCAGGGTTTGCCAATTTGTAATTGATCCAGCTGGCAGATGGCCAAACCATTCCGTAGCTCCTTCTGAGAGAGATTGCGCGAAGAGTCTTACTACTACATCTTCATGTTGTACTGCCAAAATGGCAGTAGCTACATTGAATGCATTCAAGTGCTCATCTATCAAAACTTTGCCATCTCTATAAAATCTAGGTAAGACTTCTTTAATACCTTTAGGGAGAGGATGATGAGCTCCCAAATTCAAAGGATCAACTGCTGCACCCCATGGTTGAGCCATAACTGCACTTGGGAAGATTGTAACTAGAGTGGTGCTTGAATACCAGACAAAGTTAAAGCTTGCCAGACACTAGAGGATGAAGAAGAATTGGGGGTAGCTTTAGGAGGAGAAGAGGGTCTACTTTTTGCTTTGGGTCTTAAGATGGAAGAGGAGGAAAAATGAAGATTTTGCAAGCTTTTGAAGAAAGTATCAAAAATACCCTCCTTCCTCTGAGACCTAGTGTAAGGTCAAGAATCCAGAATTATTCTATCTTATTACCTTTGAGTGAAGCTGTCAACAACTTGTACCTCCTGGGCAATCGGGAGTCCTCTCAACCAATCTCCTATATCTTCCTCTTCTTCTAAAACTAGGAGAACTTGTTGATACTGGTGATAGCAGGTCTTTAAAATCCAAGCGACAGTATTCAAATTAGAAATGATATCCTCCTGAGTGCTTTGAAAACTAAGGTCTGGCTAAATAAAAGGAGGCTGCTCCTCCAAATTGGGTATTATCATAGCTCGTAGGACCATAAATTGTTCAAAAAATAGAGCATTAAAACATAGGTCTACACTGTATGCGCTCCCCAGTAGAGTCGCCAAAATCTATTAGTGAACAGATTCGTCTTTCTACAAATAACCTTTTAAGTTTACTCTATCACCCTTAAAAGACAAACTATTTCTAACAGTTGGGTAAGTGTCTTTCGTGATCACTTCCCTTTGAATTTTATAATAGGTACAACTCCCTAATATGATATTCAATGAAATGAGATAATGATTTAATCGATTAGCTTTTGACCAGAAAGCTTATAAAGGCAGCAATATCATTCTTTGATGACGTGCTTCTAAACAACTGTAAAGAAAATATAACTCGATAATGAATAGGAAGGAAACACAATCACTTCCGCAATGGCATTTCATGAAAAAATTAACTACTTCTAACTGCAGATAATAGATAACAGATAAAATTCAAGATTTAGATATCATGCAACAGTTGACAAAGATATAAATTAGGCCAAACAATATGCCGACACAGGGCACCTTGCTCTAGGTCATAAACAACACAGATTCAATAACCTTCCTATCATATCATTCAAAAATTACTACATAGATAATTGTTTGAAATCAATTCTGTTCACAACATTCACCATCTGAACTATAATTATCCAAACTATCTATCTATATCCAAAGTTTTTCTTAACCCTTTCAAAGTTTTAGCAGCCAGAATAAATAGAAACAGAGCACTGAGAGGCCTCCTGAAAAACACGGCCTCTCGGGAAAACGGTTAAGTAACTAATCCATTAGACAGAGGACACGTCCTTAAATTTTAGCATAATAACATAGTAAAAAGGGAAACTAGATGGCCAAATCAGGCTCTTTATATCCTCGCTTGTCACTGGACTTCCTTCTTCATCGGTAACCGATTGAGTCAGCTTCCATTCTTTGTATGCTTGAACTAATTCCTTTGCAAGCGACAGGTACGGGATTTTAGAGTTCACTATCCGGGCCATGGAGGCATCTTTATTCCAGCTCAACTTCTTCACCTTATCAGTAACATTGGATAACTGATCAACACACAAATAAAGCATGGATTCAATCCTTGCTATCTGGGTCAAATCAGAGGCCTTGGGATGAATCTTTTCTCTGATAGTTTTAATAGCTGATTCAAAAGCATCCAAAGCACCTTTCAGTTCTTGTTCACCAAAGACAGAGGGGTAGGTATAAGTGAAATTAATCACTTTCAACTCTGTTAGGGAAGCCTTTTGGATTTGCTTTGCTTCAGCTTCATATTCTTTATTCTCCGTAATGGCACTTCTTATCAGAGCAATATGCCAGCTGATGTTTTTTTCTGAGTATGAAGAAGTAAGACTCCTCGGCACCTTTAAGTGACTTTTCTGCACAAAATTTATTAAATCCGTGCCTTTTGATTTCCATAAATTTAGTCATTGCTGACACCCACTTTTCTTCATCTGTGCCCCATACTTGACGTTGAGCCTGCAGTTCCCCTATCATTGTCTCAGTTTTATGAAGAATTGAATGGGAATCTTTAATATACTGTCTTCCATTATTTAGCACTTGAGCCATCCATTCATCAAAAAAAGAAACTAAAGTTCGTCCCCTTTGAAGTTGATTCAGTAGAGTCTTATTTTCTTAGGAATTGGGATCAAACACTTGAGAAGATTGAGAAAACGGGGTAGCATCAAAGTTGTAGAATGCATTAATAAACTGAGAAAGTGAAACAATGGTCTATTTGAATTCTTTCTTCTCTTTGCTATCCTGCACTGATGTAATCAACATTTGTTGGGCTGTTTCTTTGAATAGGTGTTTTTTCCTGGCTCTATCCATTGTTCCCAACTCAATTTTGGTAACTTCAAAGTTCTCAACCACCACATCTTGCTTCTCTTCCTTAGGCCTATAAGTAGCGACCTTGGCTGTCCACTTTCCAGTCTTAGCATCAACAAACATGCGCGCTGTGCTTTTCACCTTCTTGGCTTTAGGGGTTTTCTGAGCATACTTACTCAAAATATCTTGCACTGGTATTGACGCAGGAATCGGACTCTGCTTCTTATTGACTGAAGAAGTTAACCATTTGGGCGTGTCACTGGTTGTTGCTGGTTGGGGACCAACTTTAACAGGAGTATCCATTAAATCCAAGGTTACATCTTCAAGATCAAAAAGATCTTTCCCAATTTGATCATCATCACTAATTTGATAATTCAAGTCTTCAAACTTGTCATCTTCCAGATTAACTGTCTCCATCTGCTCTTGAGTCATCTTCGCTTTCTTTTGTGATCTGGAGCGCGAACTAGTGATACGTTGAGGAGAGACCACAGATGAAAGCTCTGCAATAGAATTCATTTCAGATTCTTTCTTTTTTTGCTTACCAGATGAACTTGCATTTTCATATGTTTTAGGCATATTAGAAACAATGGGGGGAGAAAATAAAATTGAATATTTATTTCCAGTCATTTTAGGACTGGACTGCTCTTTTTTCTCTTGTAGCCATTTCTCAATTAATTTGAGAACATGCTGTGTTCTGCTTTGAATGTCATCTTCTTCCTCCTTTTAACCAATCAACATCTACCTCTTCAGTATCCAGAAGTCTTTTGAAATTAGGCTCAATCAAATCAAAACCATCATCTGTTACTCCTTCTATGTTGAACTGTATTCTCATGGACAGAATTTGGGAGATGAAGAGTCTACTATGGCTTTTGGTCATGACTTGAGATTCGTTTACACAATTCTCCTAGAAATCCTCTAAATGGGGAACTGGAAACATGTGAGACCTTAAACCCAGGCTACCGCTACCAAATTTTTTTTATCGAAGCCTGTTCTCTCTGTGTAGTACTTGAAATTGAAATGACCAAGGCCACTTCCAATACTTATGGCATCTTCAAAGGTTAGACAAAGCTTTCCTAGCTGCAATGGGAATATTTTCTCACCTTGATCTCCAGGAAGGAAACATTTTAATACAACGGCGAGCTGTCTACAGATTTTAGCAAAGATGAAACAATCAAATGCATATCTAGGCAATTTGGTAGGGGCATCCTCAAAACCACCAATTCTTAAATAAGAGAACCTAGGGAATTGGATATAATAACTCCCA
>MU225550.1:3030028-3049799 GCA_018584345.1 Thuja plicata
TTTAACTTCTTGGGCAAACGGGAACCTCCTCTTTGGGCATTTAACAACCAATACTTAGCCATGGAAGTACGATTCGCATCAGCATTAGGCTTGAACTTAACTAGGGATTGGGCAGGAGAGAAAGCTGTAAAAGTTCGCTCTTGGATTTGGAAAGCTGAGGCAAAAATTCCTCTATTCACAACCATTAACACTTTGCCATTTCTATTAAGAATTGACTCAGTTCGCTGGTCATAATGTTTAATACATTCATTGACAAGCTCAGGGCAAACCATTGCAGGAGGGAAGCACGCGGCTATACATAACCCACTACTCAAAATTTCCATAGAAGGGACATTTTTTTCAACACATGTAGTAAGTCTATCAGCTATCCCTTCAATATCACACCCTTCTAGATCTGTGTCTGTTACAATAGAATTTTCGCAGAACAAACTAGACACATTCCCAAAGAAATGAAATGCTGACTTCATTCTTGCCAGAATAGACTGCAAATTGCTACAAAAACCCCCATTAAATTCACCAGCTTTTAAACTTAAACACTGGAAGAATGAAAACATGACTTACCTTGATCTCTAAGGAAAATTCTACAATCGGAGCTCCAAAAACCCTTACCTCCGCTCTTTGCACAGCAACAACAATTCAAAAATAATGAATACCAAGAAGAGATTTTAAAAGAAACATCTCGAATGAGTAATTAATTTCTCATAATTAAGACAATAATGTCTCAAAGAGAGAAATGACCATTCCCACATGTGATCATTTACTGCCACTGTGCGCAAACTTTTATGTCGCATGAATTCCTCATTAATTTGACAGCTCAGACATGACTTAACCGCCGCCAAAAAGAACTCTTCATTGAAAGCTTTACCCGAGTGGGGTCCACATCTAAAAAGATGGCGATTGTCCTTGGTTTATGCCACATGTCACTATTTAAAGATCCTTGAACACTCTTGAACACCTTTGAACACTCTTGAACTGCGTTCAAGGATGTTCGTATGTGTTCACCATGGTTCAAGATTTGTTTCTTAATATGCCGCCAACACTTTGGTACAAAGAGCCAAAATATTTCAACCGATAACCTTCCACCCTTGATCGACCAAGGTTCTGTAGCTTGTGATCATGAAACACCTCCATTAGAGAAAATGCTAATCACCCGCTTCCACTTCATAAAAATATGAACGAGCTTGAACGCCCTTGAACACTCTTGAACTGAGTTCAAGGCTATTCATAGGTGTTCAAACCTGTTCAAAAGATACGTTAGCAAAAGACTTCTCTTTTTAACAAGCAACGATGGAACATAGGGGAGGTCTTTCTGCTAGGATTTTAAACATGAGAGCTTAGGCAACTTTGAGATATACAAAATAACAAGGTGACTCTGAAAAAGTAATACTAAGGACAAAGATCAAGATTTGGACTAACACAAGTCAACTCCTATAGTTGTTGCATAATAAATCCCATAGAAATCTCATAGAGGTGTGTACCCTGTTGGCATTTGGTGAAGATGAATTGAGTGTTGATCATGATAATGTATTGTGGCATTGTCATTGCTAGGAACATGATGTATTGGAGGTAAGAGATCAGTTTTACCGATGGTGTTGAAGATCTAATTGAAGAAATGACTCAGTCAACTGGGTAGAAGACAAAATGTAAGGAACAATCAACCAGATTTGGAGTTGGAGATCGAGTTAAGGTGTGTGATCATATGTTTATTATCTATAGAGGCATATAATGTTATGTCTATGATCACATCAGCTAGCTTGAAGATCTGTACGAGTTATTGAGGATTCAAGTGACACCGACATGAAGAACAAGAGGTAGACAAAGCAAGGTTGGTTAGATCAGTTCCCCGATCTATTTAATGTTTGTAAATGATTGTTTGCGACCTGATTAATGTTGTGTTGACTTTATTGAGTTGACCAATGCATTTTGGTGTGATTAAATTTGAGTTTTATGTTTGTGGGTAAAATGTTTTAGGACAAAAGGTTGACTTTGAAAAAGTTGTTATAAAAGAAGGATGAGATTGAGATTTAGGGTTATCAAGGTGATGTTTAAATGACACGATAAGTGGTTGTGATTGTATGAAGCTGTTTGATGCATTAGGAAGTGCTGTGAGTTGAATTGAAGTGGATCTAAAGTATAAAATTCTCTAACAAGGTAACTCTTAGGAGTTTGAAATCCTTTAACAAGGTAGTTCTTAACAGGACTTGTATTATCTCTTAACTGAGCTTAAGATACCAATAACCAGGTATTCCCTTAACTGGGTGTTTGTAATTGTTCCTAACATGGTAGATTTCTTGGTACACTAGTAAAATATGTGGATACCATTCCATATGTGGTTTTCTCCCTCTAACAAGGGTTTCCATGGGAAAAATCCTATGTGTTGAGTCTACATTGTGTGAATGCTTTATTTGTTAAGTTTCTACATAGTGTTTTCATTTGCATGTTGGGTATTGTGGAATCTATTTAAGAAGAGTTTCAGAATTGTGGTTGCATTGGTTCACCCCCCTCTTAGTGCCTTTAAAGACTAACAATTGGTATTAGAGCCTTGTTCCCTTGAAGAATCCTAACAACTCAGGGAGGATCCTTAAGGAAAATATGGAGGGTTTTTTGAAGCACAAGAGGAAACTCAAAGAAGTTGGATTGCTCATTGAGGATTTGAAGAAACAACTGAAGCAGTCAAGAGATAAAAGACGATCTTGTTGAGCAACTAACTGAGAGTAAAGACTACATTGAGAAAGTGTGTGAACAAAGTGAATCTGATGAATATGAAGCAACCTTAGAAGAACTGTCACAAGAGAATGAGCAACTGCATAATGAAAAAAAGAACATCAAGAGAGAACTGGAAGCTTTGTCAATTAGGATGGGTGAAGAAATGGAAACAAGGAAGGTAACAGAGGAAGCAAAGACAATTGCAGAAGAAGCCCTAAAAGAAAAAGATAAAGCCCTAAAAGATAAAGTAGATGATATTTTAAAATCTGAACAAGAGGTTGGTACATTTCATGGATATTTACATGAGAAAAATTAAAGTCTACAAGAGACTATTGAAGGGAATCAAGAATCCCTAAGGCAGAATGAGAATCTGAGAAATGAGAATGAGAAACTGAAAGAAGAATTAAAGAAGGCTAATGATCTGTTGAATAAATTCAATGAGAACACTGCAAAATTTGATGAGAAGATAAGGAATCAAAGGAGAAAAGAGACCACATGCCTTGGATACACCATTAATACTACTTTCAAAGTTGGTGAATCTTCTAGAACAAAGGAGATCAAGAATGAAGGAAAGTCTCCACCGAAGGTAACACAAGGAAATTTTGGTAAGAAAGCCTACAAACCTGTGTGTTTCAATTGTTTTAAGGTAGGTTATACTGCAAATGTATGTAGGAGAAGATCTGTAAACAAAGCAAGTACTTTTGATGGATATTGTTACAACTGCAATAAGGATGGACATACAACCTATGATTGTAGATCTAGATCCAATAGTAGATCTAGTAGCTTTGATGGTTACTGTTAGAAGTGCAACAAATATGGTCACAAAGCTGATGAGTGCAGGTCAAGAGTTATCAATCAAAGGTCACCTGTGAACCGGGAAATCCCTTACAAAAGGGAGAGGCACTTTGATGTCACATGCTCAGTTTGTGGTAACTATGAAAGCATAGTTGTGAATTGTAGAATGACTACAAGAGGTAATGTTGGACCCTAGAGAACAATTGGTATGAAATGCTTTCATTGTCACAAGATTGGACATCTAGCAAGGAATTGCATGTTAAGGAACCAATCGGTAAACTAGCCAAGCAATCAGAAAGGAAAGTAGATTGTGAATGTAGAATAAGTCAGGAAAGAGATGAACAAGACTTGGAAGAAGAAGGAAGACAATAAGACATCGAAGGAATCCAAAACTCCATCGGGTGTGGAGAATTATTCATCGAACTAAGCCTTCATGTGGCTTAGGAGGAGAAAGTATTTCTGAATCCATCTTTAGACCCTCTATAGGTGTGTGTTAAGATTTATCAATATTTTAAGATGAAATAAGGACTTTTGGAATGTATTGTGAAGTTGTGTTGAATTATGTTGTGTTTTGATCACCAGTATTAAATTTTGGGTCAATCAGTGATAAAGTAAGTTCTATCGGTAAGTGCATTCAATGTGTGCATGCAAAGGTTGATTGAAGATGCTGTAGTTTTTAGCATGCACAAATTGAGGGACAAAGAGTTGGTGAAGTATGTTTTGTTGAGCCTAATGCTCGAATCTTCAGAGGAAATGATAGAGAACAAGGTCAAAGAGGTAAGACCTCTACTTAGAACAAGAACAAGGGATACACAACTGATGATTGGGGAGACTCAATCGGTGAAGGAAGAAATAAAGGAAATTATGAGAAAATATTTAGGTCTGGAAAAAGATAAGGGTGAAGGAACTTCCATGGATATTCAAGATGAATTAGTGAAATAAAAAGAAGATGATCCAGTGGTTACTCAAACTGATGAAGGATTTAATATTGATGGTGTGAAGGTCACACTTGATGAACTCAGAGATGAAATGGACAATACAAGAGACATCCCTATTATGAAGGTACAGGATGAGAAAAAAAATATACAAGAACAACAAAAAACACATGAAGTATATGATTCACCTGAGACACAAAAGGAAGAAGAACCAATAAGCATAGGAACTAGTTAGGCTATGAAAGATGACACTCAAGGGATATGTTCTAATGATGAACAACAAGAGAAAGAGAAGGAAAAGGAAGTAATAGATGTTGCTACTCAAGACAAACATGTAAATGAGGAGGAAAAAATTGAAAAGGAACAAAGTAAAGACAAAGTAATACCTCCTACACAGTAAAAAATAAGCATGGATGATGATATACATATCAAAGGACATATTGACTTAAGCACCATGAGCCCCAAAGAGGTGATAGAAAAGGATGCAACAAGAATCTCAGGTAATACTCATTGCCATAGATTTGTTTTCAGAATTATTAAGTAATGTTAAATATGATGAGAAAGATACACCTATAGAGAGCTTAACTCATTTTGTCACTGCAACCGAAGATGAGATGAAAAGTTTAGAAGATGCAATAGTGTTAAAAGAATAAAAGGTGTATGAAAAGAAGAGATCAGAGAAGTTGGCTCAGTCAATTGTTATCGACAACAAAACTCTTACATTGGCTGTTAACCGGTTGAAGGGTTCATTGATTGAGGGTGGTAAGATTTTGAAGTGTGTCTATGATTTTTCTCAATATTTGAAAGATTTAGAGAGGAGTAGAAGTGAAGCTTACTAGGAGCTTAGGTTACTTATTACCAATTTTGATACTATACATGAGACTGCTACTGCATTTGGTGCAAAGGTTAGTAACCTACACAACAAGTTGAAATCAAATAGGAGTGAGCTAGACCAAAGAATTGCTAATTTGCTAGAATTTCAAAGTTTTTTGATCCCCAAGCTAGATATTTTGCAACAAAGTGTAAAGGAAGTTGAGAAAGTTTTAGTATTTCTAGATGTGTGTACAATTGATGGATTAGAAGAATTAGCATTTCTCTAAGTGGTCAGATTGCAATTGTGGAGATTTTACTGAATAATGTTACTCCAATTGCACATTGAAGTTGTCATTAGTTATCAAGAAGACATTATGGACAGTCGGTAGAAGAGTCACAAACAAGATAGTTGGTATAATCACCAAAGTGCAAAGTTAACCGAGAGCACTGATCACGCCTAGAGTTAATGATGTGCAGTGATAACTGAACATACAGACTATACCGAGCAATAGACAACATTGAGATACATAGACTACACCGAGAAATGAGAGACAGGTTTAATCGAGTGGACCAGAAGCCACCTAAAAGTTTTTTATGGCACATCATTCTATGTAACAACTTTTTTCCGACCTAGATAATGGTTTACATGACTGAGGAGTACATTAATTATAGATTTATAACATTAATTGTTTATGTCTCCTATGTTTATTTGATCAAAGTAAATTATGTACACCATTGATCTTAGGGTAGGGATATAATTGTAAAGCCCTAATTAGGTCATATCGTTTGATATATAAATGTATAGATGTCATTTTGTAATGTATGTTGATAAAAAAATGATCAAGTAGCCGCCATACTATAGACATCAGAGATCAGACAAGGGTTTTAAGGACAAGGAACTACATTGCAAAAACCAGTTTTCAGAACTAAGGCAAGACTACCGAGCATAACAAAGCAGAAGGTATTATCACTCACATTGAGGTGATATGTCTTGTATGCACTTAATGGATTTGTATCAGCAATATTAAGATTGTATATGTTTCAGATCAAACTTCTATTAATCTCTAACAATTGTAATAGACCCCAAAATCTCTTAATAGAGTAGACTTAACTGTCTTTTTGTAAATCTCTTAACCGAGTGCACACATAGATTGTGTTGCTAAATCCTCACACGAGGTAGATCTAATTGATATCATTGTTAATCCTAATAGGGTAAGATCATCAAAAGTTATCACTATTTGTAAGCTTTAACAAGGTACTTTATTTTTGAAGTAATGAATTTTTGTGGGTCTCATCCCCACCGCAGTTTTTACTTTCTAACAGGGGTTTTCTGTGATACCAAAATACTAGTGTCACGAGTACTTAATTTTATGTATGTGTATTGCTAATTACTTTACATGCATTTACATTTTAGAAGTGATGCTATATGTTTGGTTTATGCAATCTACTCGGTTATTGAAGAACAATAGGTTACAAAGAATTGATTAAAAGTTCTTAAGGGTACTGATTCACCCCTCCCCTCTTAGTACACACCTCTCCATTATCCCAAAAATTGGTATCAGAGCTATTTCTCTTATTTTGAAGGTTTAATCACTGAAGAGAAAGGATCTTACAATGGAAAGGTATACACTTGACAAAACTATTGAAAATTAGAAGTTACAACTGCAGATCTATGTCGAACAATACAAGGAAGCCAAAGAGAAACTTAGGGAGATGTTGATTAAGAGAAAGGACATGAAACTTCGTTGTCGTGAGATTGATTATCATGAAGAAGAGATTCATGAACTATTTGATACATGTGGATTTGAATCTGGTAGCATTTATGAAGGAATCATATCAAAACTATCTGAAAGCAATCAAAAACTTACTGAACAAGTGAAAGCACTGCAGATCGGTCAAGATACACAAATGGTTAGAATGGTTGAAGTCTTGAATGGTGCAAAGAAAGATGAACAAGATAGAAACATGGCTGTTGATGATAGAAGATAGATGACTAAAAAATTACAAGAGAAAGAAACTAAGATATTGAGACTTACTGAACATTACTTTGAGCTCACCAATCAAGTGGTTGCTATGAATCATGAAGCAAACCGAGTGAATACTGAACTTGCAAAAAGAATAGAAGACATTGGTGTATTGAAAGAATAAAATGAAAAACTGAGAAATGAAGTGAAGATTTTACGTCAACATAATTAAGTGATTAAGAGATCTGAAGAAAGCACTAAGAGAATGGATGAATTTCTGAAACATCAAAGAAGACTGAACAAAAATATCGGATTAGGGTATACCGAGCAAGGAGAATTATCAAATAAAGCTGAAAAAAGGAATGTATACTCAATTCCAAAGCCAAAGAAGCCCTCTTTCCATCATTGTGGAAAACTGAGCCACACATCAAATGTTTGCAGGAGCAAAGAAAAAGGTATTCCTAGAAACCCTCCTAAATTTAATGGTATTTGCTATAACTGTAATAAGCATGGACATCAAGCACATGAGTGTAGATCCAAGTTGAAAAAACCACAAAAGAAACCATACATGGATAAATATTGTCAAAACTGCAACATGTGGTCATACATCACAAGCATGTAGAAGGAACACAAAGAAAATCTGGAAACCTAAAGGACAAGAAAAGGTAACAACCGAGAAGACAAGGCAATGCTTATGCATGAGATTATAACACTTGGAGTAGTTGTAAAACATGTAGTAAATATGGGCATATAGCAGAAAATTGTATGAGACAATAGCGAACCAAGTCAAGGAATTGGTCAAACTCTAGAATGAAATGTTCTCACTGTCACAAAGTCAGTCACTTAAGCAGAGATTGTGCAGACCGAATAAATAATTATGGAAATGGAAATACAATTGATGAAATTGTAAGGATCAAAAATCAAATGTGGAGAAGAGCATAAAATGATAATGCATGACCAAGCACAACAGTTGGTACCTCATCCAATGGGTTAGGTGACTCCACTGTCTCCACCTGAGCAATACAAGTAGGTATGAAACTATGTTTTGCAATGCTATAGCTTACATTAGTTACTGTATTTATTGTATATATGCCAAATTAGCATGAATGAAGATGCACTATGGTATTACATGTTTGATTACTTTGATCTAGTTGAGTCAATTAATATGTACCGAGTTAGAGCTGTCAGTCAGTGAAAATGTGAAGAGACAACTAAATTGCTATGGTAACTGAGTATATGTGATACTCACCAAGATGAAACATTGATAGTATTAACCGAGCATAATTTTTGTTCACCAAGCGGTTGGTGAAAAGCATTTATTGCACCTCCCTAAGTCATTTTCTATATATTTGATTGATGTGAACTCATTTGGTCACACTGCAATCACAGAGAAAGAACAACGAAAAGAGAGCAAAGTTGCAGTAGAGCATTTTTGCGCATTATACAAAGATTTAAGAATATTCTGAGCACATTAAGAGGTTAGTCATTGCACATTCTGCTTTACCCGAGTCATTTAAAAACATTCACGCAAGCCCTAAACCAAAAATCATGGCATCAACATCTCGAACCATGCAAGCCAAGATGGAGAATGATAAAAAGATTGTTTTGGTAAAGAACTCTACTTGTACAGAGCCACATTATAAGATCCACCCATAGGTTGCAGCTCAACCATATGAAAAAGGCACATTTTCATCAATCCCGCCTAGGGTTTTGTTTGTACAAGACGTGCGTGCCTACATTCACTGCAAAATAGGTGAAATTAGGGATTTTGAAATCATGTCAACTTATCAGTCACTATGCACAGATGGGAAGTTGAAAGAAGATCATAAACATTTGGAGGTGAAAGGGTTAACCAATGCCCTAAATTTCCCAAATGTATTCAAGACCGAATGGATCTGCATTGTTCCGAGCATAGTACACAAAGGAAAGCTTTGGTTGGATGAGCCCAAAAAGATAACAAAAGATGTTATTCATTCCATGACACGTTATCCAATATGTGATAAATCCAAAGCCCTAAGGCACCCATCGAGAACCAAAATTGAAAATTTATCAGGAGCCAAATGGGATGGTAGAGGTCTGAAGATCAATTGCATTGGTGATCCTAAAATGAGATTTTGTGCATATGTCATTGGTTACAAGATATTCCAGTCCAGCAGACCGAACATAGTTGCATGTGGAGCTGTTGACATAGCCTATAAGATTGTTAAGAAAGGAGTACAATATGACCTATCCAAGCTATTATAGAGACAATTTGAAGACCATCAGATCATCACAGTCAAATACATGTAAGTATGGTTCACTACTACTATGCACATTCTTCTACCTACAAATTTTCTTTCCATCTGTCGGTACAATTAAATGGAAGTCCAACCAACCAGTTACAATGCAAATAAATGATATGATTACAAGCCTAGGAACAAATTTTGAACCAGTCATGAATGACTATTTTGCTAAGTTTAGGGCTAGGATGGAAAAGAGGACTAGAATTCCACTACAATTGGTAGATAAGTACATAGATGATATATGTTTTATAGTAGACGCTGATAAAACTCTAATCAAGGCAATACAACTGAGGACATCATGGCTACCTCCATTATAATATGAATTAGATATTGATATTGCATCTGAGGCCATTGAAAAATTGTTGAATGAGCCCATTGACAAATTTTCCATGAGATTTGGCACATTTAATGAAGCCCATACCCAAATATCTATAGGTCTACAAGTTCAAAATTTGGGTAGGAAAAAGACAAAAATTGTAAAAACTAAAGAGGAAACTTGCAATCACAGATGAAGAGTTAGATAAATCAGTAGATGATACCAAGGAGTAGACCTCAATCGATCAAAGAGAAGAAACAAAACATGATACCAATGCCATTGAATCAGATGAAGAACAAGATAAGGCACCTAAGGTCAAAAGGGACAAAAGCACAAAGACTGAGTCTCCATCACGTACCATATCAAAATTGGTGACTATGGATTCCCAACCTATAAAGAAAGGTATTACAAAGATCACAAGACCCTCACCAAAGTTCACATACCAGACAAGAAAATAGAAGGGCACTACCAAGAATCCAGTGCTGAGACAAAGGAAAAGATATGTAAGGAACAAAGATGACAAGGATGATTTTTATGACAATCCAAATCAATTCAAGGTTGTAAAGAATAAGACACCATAGACTATTGATGACATTGCAGAGGCAATCATAACAACCAGATGATTAAGACATCCAAAGATACATTCATATTATGATCTGAATACCAAGAACAAGGATAAAATTGAAGAAGCAATCATAGGTATGATGATCAAATTCAAACAAGTTCCAATTGAATTTGCTTCTTACCTTCCTTCCAAGTTGTACAATAAGATATCATCTAGATGGACTTATGCTTTTCACACTGAGAAACAGATGAGAGAGGCAGCTCTCAGTCTCATTAAAGTTGACTGCACAGTAGAACAGATAAATGATATCATGTAGTAGTATGCCAAGAAATTTTCTAAGAAGGCACGAGCACTGAACATCTTTCAAGGAAATATGAAAGAAGTGGATATAGAGAGAACACAAATATGGAATAAACTGCTGAATCCACTGAAGGAAATCCAAGATATCAAGGAAGAAATGGACATTACATCCATAGTCAATACCGAGAGAGATCGACCGACCACAGAACCCATAGATGTTGATGATGCAGATGTTAACAATATATTGGATGAAATTCCTCAACTTATGACTAACATGAGTCACCCAAAGATCACCATAAATGACATAACTAAGGATGATCCTGACGATAAAGCTAAGGAAGATGAGATAGTCAGAGAAATCAAGACTTTAGATGAGCAAGACACATAAGAGGTTACCCAAGAAAATGCACCAGGCCAGTTACCTATTTTGGTCAAGGCAATTGAAATTGAGACTGAAGCACAACAAAAGACACCCGAGAAGGTTACACATACAAATGATGATAAGGGTGAAGATCACGATAAAGAGATCGATCATAGTGATAGAACAACACAAGGTGATGCACCCAAAGATACCACTGATGCAAAAGAAAAAGGTGAAGGTAACACAAAGACTCCTAAAAAAAATAAAGATACTCCTACTACAGATACAAGGTCAATTACTGAGAAGATCAGCTAGGTAGTGGTGGTACACAAGGTAACTCTGTCTGAATTTGTGAATGTAATAGAAACAATAATATCCGAAGCCATTAAAATTCTACAACAATTATGCACATTAGTTCACTTCATTACTGAGATTAGTGGAAAGATAAAGAAGATCGATCAAGATCTACAGGATAGTGCAAACAGTCTATCAACCAAGCAACATGCATTGCAGATGCATTACACCAAGGTCCTTCAGAACCAGCGGTTGAGACTAGACTTGAAGAAAGAAGAAGAGCACATCAGAGAACAAGTAACTGAGCTCGAGGCAATGTTACTACCACATTTGGTAATGATGAAAAAACATGTGACTTTGGAAAAAAACCTGATTGCCACCCTAGAATTATCAATGACAAAGAGCATATATGATATGCATGCTCAGTTAAATTTAGAGATACTAACCCTCAAGAATTTAAAGGAGGAATGGGAGCAGCTACTAAAAAATCTCAAGAACACCCATCCTAATATTTTTGACAAACTGTAAGTTATATTCCTTTTGTCATTATTTTCAAAAAAGGGGGAACCATATGTATATAAGTATAGTATAGGGATACTATAATAAGGAGAAGTTCATATTCATATACATGTATTGAGCATGTACAAAGGGGGAGTCATCATGTATATTATGTATAGTACTATGTATAGTAATAAGTTTTTGATACTAATGCCAAAGGGGGAGAATGTTACTCCAATTGCACATTGAAGTTGTCATTAGTTATCAAGCAGACATTATGGACAGTCGATAATAGAGTCACAAACATGACAGTTGGTATAATCACCAAACTGCAAAGTTAACCAAGAGCACTAATCACGCCCAAAGTTAACTGAGTGCAGTGATAACCGAACAAACAGGCTATACCGAGCAATAGACAACACTGAGATACACAAACTACACCGAGCACCGAGAGACATGTTTAACCGAGTGGACCAGAGGCCACCTAAAAGTTTTTTATGGCACATCATTCTATGTAATTTTTTTTTTCGACCTAGATAACGATTTACATGATTGAGGATTACATTAATTATGGATTTACAACATTAATTGTTTATGTCTCCTATGCTTATTTGATCAAGGTAAATTATGTACACTGTTGATCTTAGGGTAGGGATATAATTGTAAAGCCCTAATTAGGTTATATCATTTGATATATAAATGTATAGATGTCATTTTTTAATGTATGTTGATCAATGAATGATCAAGTAGCTGCCATACTACAAACATCAGAGATCAGACAAGGGTTTTAAGGACAAGGAACTACATTGCAGATTTTAGTTTTCAGAACTAAGGCAAGGCTACCGAGCAGAACAGAGTAGAAGGTATTATCATTCACATTGAGGTGATATGTCTTGTATGCACTTAATGGATATGCATCAGCAATATTAATATTGTATATGTTTTAGATCAAACTTCTGTTACTCTAATAATTATAATAGACCCCAAAATCTCTTAATAGAGTAGACTTAACTGTCTTTTTGTAAATCTCTTAATCGAGTGCACACATAGATTGTGTTTCTAAATCCTCACATGAGGTAGATATAATCGATCTCATTATTACTCCTAACAGGGTAAGATCATTAGAAGTGATCACTCTTTGTAAGCTTTAACAGTCTACTTTAATTCTGCAGTAATGAAGTTTTGCGGGTCTCATCCCCACTACAGTTTTTACCTTCTAACATGGGTTTTCTTCTATACCAAAATGCTAGTGTCATGAGTACTTAATTTTATGTATGTGTATTATTTACTTTTCATGCATTTACATTTCAGCAGTGATGCTATATGTTTAGTTTATGCAATCTACTCAGTCGGTTATTGAAGAACAATAGGTTACAAAGAATTGATTAAAATTTTTTAAGGGTACTGATTCACCCCTCCCCTCTTAGTACACACCTCTCCATTATCCCACCAAAGAATTGGGACAATGATCTATATCCTTCAAAGGTTAATTTTAGTGATGTCTTTAGTAGATTGTAACTAGGTGGTACTACTCTTACATTAATACAAATTTTGACACTTTTTTTCATACCTTTGTCATTGTTGTCAAAGGGGGAGTGAATGTAATGATGTACTTAAGTTGAAATTTGGTAAAGTTTATGAATAGTTTAATTGTAATGGTTAAGGGGAGCAGTATACATGATTTTAATTCCTAGGGGAGATTTTTAAGCTATTGGAAATTAGTTTACTGCTTTACAATGTAACATATTTTTTATTTTTGTAGTAGATTAGACACTTAGGAAAATTTCTTGTTTATTTTTATAAACAAAGGGGGAGATTGTGTTAGAATTTGAAGAATTCAATCACCAAGATCCACTATATGCAAAATACCTGTCACAAAAGCAAAGAATGGAGAAACAACTCATAATGATCTGAAAGATGAAATATTCATTCAGAGACAGAATAGAGGGAATTACAAAAGAATTAATAATTACAAAGAGATCAATCCTTATAAAGGAGATCAAACACCAGAAGGTGGAGAAACCTAGGTTGCATGATAATAATTAATAAAGAATTAATTATTATATTCCTAAAGTTTAGCTTAAGTGAACTAGAGATAAAAAATGACTTAATAATTAAATCAATAATAATTTAATTAATAAGTGAAAATACCTTTTTACTCTAACACCCCCCTTAAGATAAACTTAGGGAGAAGCTAAAAACCTAGAAACAACTACTGAAAGCAGGAAATGGGTCCCAACAATATGGCCTAATCAGGTACCCAAGTAAAAAAAATCTCTCTAAAGAGGAGAAAAGGAGAAAACCCCTCTCCAAAAATAGATGAAGACTAGTGAAGGACTGAAGAAGCCTCCAAACTACATAATATCCAAGAAGATGGGAACAAAGGGAGAACACGAAGAACATCATTGAAGCATGAAGCTGCAAACACTGTCGAAGAATAAATGTTGGAACCTCCACTGTAATAGAACATGATCAGGTAGAGAAGAATGTAAACAAAGTCTGAAGAGATGATCAATCGAAGATGGAAGGATGCATCCAAAATAAGAATGAAAGAGTGTCCATATGGTAAGTGATCCATTTCACCAAAATGCATAGGTACCCAACCACTGCATTCACCTAGTACGTAGGAACAAATACTAAATACATAGATCACTTCATCAAACCAGCATGAGATACCCCAATAATGATGAGCATGTAGAGGCATGACATGTACACTAAACCATACTGCCAAGAATAACTGCATGATGAAGAACCATGAACATAGAAAGTGCAATAGAAAGTACAAGGATATATAAATGATGATGTCGTGGAGGAAACACTCTCTTAAAACACATCATGAGGCTAATGTCATGGAAAGAACACTCACTTGAAAAATTTAAATCCAACCCCACATTGCACTTTATAATGTAGTGTGAGTATCGATAGGCACAAAAATGTCCAAGATCCCAAACATGCATTAGATGACACTTTATCCCAGTGTGCTTACAAAAAAAAGCTACAAAAATTGATGTCTAAAATGATCAGGAATGAAAGAAAGGTGTAGGTACATAATTAACAGGTAAAAAGGAGTCATCCCATGCAAGGAAAACAATCCCAGGACCTGAAACATCCAAGAAATTCACCAGATTGCAAAAAAGAAAAAATATGAATAAAATGTACTTAGAGAAGATTCTAGAAATGAGACCCATATAGGAAGAAAGAGCACATAATCAAATTTCCAAAGATGTGTGGAAGTCTAAAATCAGAGCCCAGATGAGCAAGATATGGCTCCCAGAGTGAAAAAAGGAACCTTGACTTTGATTGGCAAAAAACCTTGCAATACGACAAAATTAGAAAACCAAACTTGCAAAATCAGGTTGGGCTCAAAACCATCTTTTCGACGATATCTCATTTGGAAAAAATGCCCCCGTTTCTCAAGATATGAGAAAAAATCTGAAGAGGGCTAAAAAAAAAGAGCTTCAAGAAACCTCTGCTAAATCTAGCGAAGCTCCACTAAATCTAGCGAGACTGCTAAATTTTTGGCCAAATTTGGCAGATTTACCAAGATTTTTTTTTAATTCTTTTATTCTCTAGTATGGTGGTGTGAATTTTGAGGTGGCATGAAAACTGAGGTAGTGTGAAAACTGAGACATTTTGTTGCCTCAAAAAGCATGCCAAAGTTGTGCATGCAAAAAAGAGGGTCCAAATTTCAACTATGTCCAAATTGGATGAGCCTTATATAAGAATATGGGGTTTTGGGCCTTTTGAGCGCAACCGTGAGGTTAGTTTGTGCCCAAAGTGCTCCAAAAAATAGCTCCCCATAGATCCATACAAAAAACTCTGAAAACTTGAAACCCCCAACGCTTCAAAAAATCTTCAAACAACTCAAGAACGACCCGCAACAACAAGACTCTGATACCATGTTAGAATGTGAAGAATTCAATCACCAAGATCTACTGTATGCAAAATACCTGTCACAAAAGCAAAGAATGGAGACACAACTCATAATGATCTGAAAGATGAAATATTCATTCAAAGAGAGAATAGAGGGAATTATAAAAGAATTAATAATTACAAAGAGATTAATTCTTATAAAGGAGATCGAACACTAGAAGGTGGATAAACCTAGGTTGCATGATAATAATTAATAATAAAATTAATTATTATATGCCTAACGTTTAGCTTAAGTGAACTAGAGATAAAAAGTGACTTAATAATTAAATCAATAATGATTTAATTAATAAGTGAAAATACTTTTTTACTCTAATAGATTGTTGGCATTTGGTGAAGATGATCTGAGTGTTGATCATGATAATGTATTATGGTGTTGTCATTGCTGGCAACATGATGTATTGGAGGCAAGAGATAAGTTTTATTGATGGTCTTGAAAATTTAATTGAAGAAATAACCGAGTGTTTAGTCAACAGGGTAGAAGACAAAATGTAAGGAACACTCAACTAGATTTGGATTTGGAGATCGAGTTAAGGTGTGCGATCATACATTTATTATCTAAAGAGGTATATAATGCCATGTATACGATCACATCAGCTAGTTTGAAGATCTGTGCAAGTTATCAAGGATTCAAGTGACACCGAAATGAATAACATGAGACAAGCAGAGAAAGTTTGGTTAGATTGGTTCCCCAATCTATTTAATGTTTTTAAATGATTGTTTGCAACTCGATTAATGTTGTGTTGACTTTATTGAGTTGACCAATGCATTTTGGCATGACCGTATTTGAGTCTTATGTCAGTGGGTAGAACGTATTAGGGCAAAAGACTGACTTTGATAAAGTTAATATAAAAGAAGGATGAGATTGAGATTTATGGTTATCAAGGTGATGTTTAGACAAAAATATAAGTGGTTGTGATTGTATGAAGCTGCTTGATGCATAAGGCGGTGGTGTGAGCTAAATTAAAGTGGATTTATCAGACAAAGAGTGCCATTTTCAAATCAGTTATTCTTGGGTATTTCTCAAGGTAGGCCCTAACAAGTTTGCAGCTTAAATACTATTATATGATCTTAAAATAAATTTCTAATACTCAACTTTGACAAGGGAAAAATATGACTACTTAAAAACAACAAGAAAAAAATTCTTTAAAGGCACTAAGGGGGGGTGAATCAATGTAACCAAAATTCTAAAACTCTTCTTAAATAGATTCCACAATACCCAACACTCAAATGAAAATACTAGGTAGAAACTTAACAAATAAAGCATTCACACAATGTAGACTCAACACACAAGATTTTTCTCGTCGAAACCCATGTTAGAGGAAGAAAACTGATGACATATAACTTATTGAATGTTTGATAATGTTAAGTTGAAGATAATGCAAGGCATTAAATCAGTTAATGGTTTGTATTGTCATTGATGTCAACTTGATATCATCTGTACGATCATGTACATAATGCCAAAGACTTTAGAGAATCAATGGAACAAAGGTTATGCTTTCAACAATGCATAAAAGTCAAGTATTCACTAAGTGACAAACTACACCGATGGAGTGCACACCATCGATAAAACCAAAGAATAAAAGTCATAGTGATACCCGACGAGATGAAGACAGTGTTTCCCAACGAAGAAAACCACAGGTTGCCCGACGAGCTGAAAATAAGAGTTACCTGAAAAATAAAAATCTAATGATGCCCAACGGACGGAGATCCCAAAGCTAACTGGAGTCACACCGACAAAACTGGCAGTTGTAACCAACTACTAACTGAAGAGTTGACCGACGGAACAGAAAGTTCAAAAAATGACAAAATATCTAGCTTGCAAGAGCTAAAGATAGACTTAACTGGTTGTTTTCATTGTTTTATTCGACCAGAGTTAAGTGATTAATTTAAAACTGATTTGTACAGTTGGCAAGAAGATAACTACGAGATAAATTAGGAGTTATGCTTTAAATCAGATTGGATGGATTATTTTTCACGCCAAGAATCAAGAATCAAGAATTAAGGAATATCATGTCTATATAAGAGACAAGCATTAGTCATTCCATACATACATGGAAGGGGAGTGAATCGAAAGAGGATGCTGAAGAGAAACTGATGAAGGATAACTTCATACAATACTGATCAATTAAGATGAAGGAAGATCTAAGGAATTTTGTAGACACTGAAAAACAGTGAGCACAACATCACATAGAAGAAAGTGTGGGACACAAAGAATTAAATTGATATATTGATCAGAGAGGTAATGTACTTAAATAGATCTGAAAATCTGCAATTCAAGTTGCATTAGAAATATGTCATTTTGTTTTAGTTTAACCATTGAAACATCAAGTCTCTTAACAGAGCAGGACTTAAAAATCTTCTATATATTGAGGTACATCCCAAGGAGTGCCAAAAATGTTGATTCATGAAAGTAGCACTAGATTTTTCTAAAGCCTATTGACAGTCTAAGAAAGAGGCTGATTCAAGGATGGTAGAAAATTGAGTTGCCCGATACTAAGTGACAACCTATATGTATAAAATACTCTTACAAGGTCACACGTAACAGTGTGTTTGTAATCTTTAACATGGTTGGCTCTTAATAGGGCTCACTTCAGAAGAGTGAAAATTTTGGGTACCGGTCCCAGTGGTTTTTTCCCTCAACAAGGTTTCCACGTTAAAATCCAAGTGTTATGTGTGTATGGTTTATTACTTTACTATTTTATATTTCACATATGCATTTCTAGATATATCGGTATACTTTGCTTATTTACTGTATTTTGGTAAATAGTTATACTGTATATCGGTAATCAAAGAGAATAAGGATAGACAAGGAAAACCGATAGACAGTTAATCATTATAAGTACTTCATGGCATGCATATTGTAGGGACTTAATAATCTGAGGTTTATTTGATTTGTGGTTAGTGATTAAAGGATAAATTTTTGAGGCCACTGATTCACCCCCCCTCAGTTATTACAAATAATTGTTATCAGAGCTTGTGTGCTTAAAAGGAAGGTTTCAAGACCTAAGTCAAATATCACAAGATGAACAGATGAGATGTGCCCAAGTTGAACAAAGATAATTTTGCTTTATGGAAAAGAAAAATAAGACTCCACCTATCAGGTATTGGTAATGATGTTACTCAATTCCTTGAAACTGAATATGTGTTTCCCATAGGAGCACCAATTGTTGAACACATGAGAGAGAAGCATGAACACAATGACATGGTGATAAAGCTTGCTTCCTCACTCTCCGATGCTGAATTTGAAGATGTCAAGGAATGAAAATCTACAAAGCAGATGTGGGACAAATTGAAGCTTGTACATGGTGGTGACAAAAAAGTTTTGAGAGCCAAGGAAAAAATTCTTAGAGGAAAGTTTGATGATCTCAAAATGAAAGAAGGAGAAAACATCACTCAATACAACACAAGAATTAAAGAGGTATTCAATACTATCCAAGGAGTTGGAGGTGTACTAGAAGAAGATACAGTCGTAAGTAAAATTCTAAGAACCTTAATTCCTACCTATGCTATTAGAGTATCTTCCATTCAAGAAATGAGAGCAGTAGCAAATAGAAATGTTACTCTAGACAGTTTAATTGGAAGACTGATTTCATTTGAAATGAATAACTTTGATAATAGTGTCTTACCAAACATAGAGTTTGTATTCAAAACTTCAATGAGAATAAGTAAATCAAGTCACAGAGACACTATAAGAAGAGATAGTGATAGTGAAAATGAAGAAGATGATCTTGATAAAATTGAAGCACTTATGGCCACAAGAATGTAGAGAGGCAAAGGTAAATATAAAGGTAAATTGTCACTTGTTTGTTTTAATTGCAAAGAGATTGGATACTTTGCTACAAGATGTATTAACAAAAGAAAATATGACTAAAGTAATGACATATATTTTGAGAAAAGGTCTGACAGAGGTGATTACAGAAGCTACCGACAATCAGAAAGAAGAGATACCTGAGACTACAAGGACAAAGGAAAGAAGGTCAGCTACCTAGAAAAATGCAAGGATGATGAT
>MU225550.1:3054983-3076162 GCA_018584345.1 Thuja plicata
CTAAGAAAGAGGCTGATTCAAGGATGGTAGCAAACTGAGTTGCCCGATACTAAGTGACAACCTATATGTATAAAATCCTCTAACAAGGTCACACCTAACAGTGTGTTTGTAACCTTTAACAGGGTTGACTCTTAACAGGGCTCACTTTAGAAGAGTGAAAATTTGGGGTACTGGTCTTTGTGGTTTTTTCCCTCAACAGGGTTTCCATGTTAAAATCCAAGTGTTATGTGTGTATGGTTTATTACTTTACTGTTTTACATTCACATATGCATTTATGGATATATCGGTATACACTGCTTATTTACTATATTTTGGTAAATAGTTATACTGCATATCGGCAATCAAAGAGAATAAGGACAGACAAGGAAAACTGACAGACAGTTAATCATTATAAGTATTTCATGGCATGCATCTTGTAGGGACTTAATAATCTGAGGTTTATTTGATTGGTGGTTAGTGATTAAAGGATAAATTTTTGAGGCCACTGATTCACCCCCCTCAGTTATTACTAACAAAACCATGTGTGTAATGGTATCCAAAAATTTCACTAGTGCACCAAAGAAATCTTCCCTATTGGAAAAAATTAAAAATGCCCTATTAAGGGCATACACGATTAAGAGCTAATACAAATCTTGTTAAGAACTACCTTGTCAAAGGATTTAAAACTCCTTCTAAGAGTTAAAAAGATATGAAGCATAAAATCATCTTAAAATGTAACTCTTAGAAGGAGTTTTAAATCCTTTGACAAGGTAGTTCTTAACAAGATTTGTATTAGCTCTTAATCGTGTATGCCCTTAACAGGGCATTTTTGATTTTTCCTAACAGGGAAGATTTATTTGGTACACTAGTGAAATTTTTGGATACCATTACACATGTGGTTTCCTCCCTCTAACAAGGGTTTTGATGAAAAAAATCTTGTGTGTTGAGTCTACATTGTGTGAATGCTTTATTTGTTAAGTTTCTACATAGTATTTTCATTTGCATGTTGGGTATTGTGGAATCCATTTAAGAAGATTTTCAGAATTGTGGTTACACTGATTCACCCCCCTTCATTGCCTTTAAAGACTAACATACCCTGTATACAATGCAAGATTCATTTGATAGCTTTCCAATGAAGCTCACATGTTTATTGCAAAAAGTGTGAAACCAAGCCAATGAGAAAGGAAATATCTAGGTGAGTGCAAGTCAAGTAGAAGAGGCTCCAACAAGATGAGGTTGTATCAAAAAGTGGAGTGAAAAACAAACTAATCTTGAATCCTAAAAGAAAGGGAGTTAGGATAGGTTTACAATCATCTATGTGGAATCGAGGTGGAAGATCAAGAGTATTTAATGCTTCCTAATCAGTCTTATATTAGGAACATTGAAAGAAATATCAAACCTTTATATGTGATTTGAAATGTATAACAATTCAATAAGGACATTGGCATAGTGTTTGGAGTAGGAATTCAAAGTGTGAACTATTATACGATCTTAAAATAAATTTATAATACTCAACTTTGACAAGGAAAAAAATATGACTACTTAAAATCAACAAGAAAAAAAATTCTTGATAATATCAACATGGATGCTATAATTACGATTACTATTATCACACAATTTTCTATATAAGGCTAATATGAGTAATAACTCTATGGTAATGTAAGTATTTTGTTTGATAAACCTAATACAAGTAACAAAATCAATTATTAATGAGACCCATTTGTTTACCTCTCCTAAAATTTATGGTGTAATGTACTATGAGATACTTGTCATTTCTAACATGTGGAGTGATAGATCAAGTATGATTAAAAATATTTAAATATATTCCATTAACAATATTAATATACATGCCATTGAAGATGACAAGGGAAGCATAGATATGACATATCTCAAGATCTCAGAGAATTGGAAAGCTCAAATTATTGCAATCATTAATTGCCGGTCTAAAAGATGACTCTTGGTTTAAAGTTACCATTTTTAATTTCTTGAGAGTGGTAAATATGATTTACATATGAAATCAAAGCATATAGAAGGATTTTCCGGTAAATCTTGTGAGTTCATCTCTATTAGTAGAATATGTGGGTTGGAAATTATGGGAGGCCTCAAGAAATGTCTTGTCAACTATGAATTGCTTCAAAAATGTGGAGCTTTGGTACATGTTTGTGAGATCAGTCATGTCCTTATAAACAATGTAAGGATATAACGACACTCTGACATCCAAATTATCAAACTCCTGGATTAAAGGCCAAGTTACCATTGGGAGCCTTAAATTTTTGGTGACTCCTCAATTGATTGAGGAGGTGATTGAGTTTGAACACGATGGTTTGAGAATTAAGAAGAAGAGCATGGGGATACACCAAACCTCCATTTAAAATACTTTGAAGATGGGAAAAATCCTAGATGGTTCCAGGATAGGTATGACATATTGAACTTGCCTCCTCCTTATACCCTGGTAATCCTTCATATTATGCAATATTTCACTTTGGAGGGTTGATATGTAATACCCACTCATATTTTGCTTTCAGTTTTGTTGGTGTGCTCTTTTAGGCAGTAATTTCAGTTGATTGACCAAATTTTTTTAGGCTACATTTCATGTCAGCTATTATTCTTTCATTTGATGGTGATCCTTGATTATGATGTTATGGATTTATCATATGCATAGATAGATGTGATGATATTATCATGATGATTATTACATGTTGATTTCTGATTAAGATGTACTTACCCCATACTTTCATGTGTATGGTCATTTTATATGTTGATGTACTTGTTGATGTGTTGTTGTCGTAGAGGACAGAGACATAGTTACTTTCTTTGTGAGATCCACACGTTCGACTGATCCCTATCATTGTTTGCGATATTATACTGTATATACATGCGTGTTCTTTTGATGACAGGATTGCAGGTACATGGCATTGTCTTCCCTGAATTGGCAGGAGTGAGCGTGCCCATAAATATTCATCTCAATGGCAAAGAGGGGAGTTAACAGTTAGACCTAAAATCCTAACCTAAGCCTAATCATCCTAATGTTGGATGAGTTTCAGTTTGACTACCCTATCCGGATTCATCTAGTTGATAGGAATTCAAATATCCCTTCCTTGAGTATGTTTTTTTCTTGTGTTTTCTTTTAGGTGATTTATTGGGTTATTGAGTGATTTTCCATGTTTTATGATTTAATAGATTATAGTTGAATTAAATATTTAATTATATCCTATGTTTATTTGAGATAATTAATTAAATTGAAATATTTTGATTTAATTAAGTATTTAATTGAAAATTAAAGTAAATATGCTTTTATGATTAATGAAATGATTAAATATTTAGTTGCATGTATTATTGTGATATAAATATTTAATTTAAATATTTTATTAATTACATGTGCATGAATGTGTTGAAAATTTTCAAATTCAAAGATATCTCAACTAGATATTAGGAGTCAAAGTTGAGTTGTGGAATAAAAGATATTTTTAATTATTTAATTATGAATTTCTTTCAATTTCAATTCGAGTCTTTTTAGGGATTGACTTGGGAGTTGTCATCAGTTTTTGCATGTTTAGGGGAATTTGAATCTCTTTAGGGGGAATTGGTCATTTATTTTGGAGCAAGGGGTTTTGGTTTTTTGGAGAGCTTTTGGTGTTCTTGGATTTTTGGATAATTGGGGGTTTTTGTGGTTGCTTGTTAGATTGGAGATTTGTGTGACTTCTTGGTTTGCATGTGCTTAGATCTTCGTAGTTTCCAGATTTGTGGTTGATTCATGCTTGGAGGTTTTCAGGTTTTCTATCATCTTCAAGGGCACATTTCTTCAGTTTCTTACATTGGAATCAAGGTAGGTTTTGTGTTCCTTATATTATTTCAATTTTTGCAATTCTGAGGTTTTTAGTGTTTGAATAGATGCATGTTTAATCTTTTGGTATCTAGGTGGTTTATTAGTGTTTCTATGTTTACGGGTATCTATAAAACCCTTGGACCTGAATTTCTTATGTTTTATTTAGACTTGGCATGGTAGTGTTATGCTGGCAAAATTTCATAGGAAAATTCAACATAGAACTCCTAGAAAACAATAAATTAATTTGCATTATAGTCTAAACTATAGAGGAGAGAAAAATAAATCATCGTATGGAGGAAGAAATTCTTTTTGAGTTAAAAAAATGCATTCTGGGTTAATTATTTGCTCCCTGGAAAAATATAGTCCAATGGAAAAATTCACCAGTGGACAAAATAGAATAAAAGACAAAAAAATGTTCTCTTTATTTTTCCGTTTTTGGAAATTTTGGTATTAAAAAAAAATAGCATGTTTTATTTGACGAAATTAAAATTTTGTTTTTAAAAAAAAATTACAAAATAATAATAATAATAATAAAAAAATTTGGGGGTGGGGGCGGGGTGGGTTTGACCCCACCCACCCCGCGACACATTGGCCGCTGCAACAGTAGCTGCTAGCGCAGTCCATGCTGCACGACTGCCTAGGTAGCCTGTGCTACTGTAAGGTAGCACAACTACCTAGGCAACCGGACTACCTACGACAGCACGACTGCCTGCGGGAGTCGGGAGGGGGGGCATGGGGCCCGCCACCCCTAGTTTAAACTTGTTTTTTTTAACGTAATTTAAATTTGTTAAATTTGTTTTTTTTTGTTAATATGATAATTTTTAATTATTAAAATTTTAATATATGTTAATTCTTAAATAATGTTTATTAATATTATTTTTTAATTAATAATCGATAGTTATTAATTAATACATAGAGTTATTTAAGTAATTTAATTTAATGTACTTAATGTTATTTAAATTGGTTTAATTAGATGCCATGTAAAGTTTATTTATTTGGCATTAATTGAAATTTAATTTATATAATGATTAAGTATTTTAGATTAGATTAACTTTAAGATTGGTTTTCTTTTGAAAATCAGGTTAATTAAATTGAATTTAAACGAGAGTATTTAAGATTGAATTTAAACTAGTTATCATCATTAATGGTTTAATTAGTTTAAATTATATGATTTAGTAATTAATTAATTACTTTTATAATGAGGTTATATTAGTAGATTAATTGGACTAGTAAATGACATATTGAATTCTGATTTGATATTAATTTAGGCAAGAGGATTCAATTGATTTAGTGTTATATACGTAAATGTTCTAAATCCATTAATTTAGTTAATTTAATTAGCTATTGAATCCTAGTCTTTTGGGAATAGATGTTTTACAATGGAATCTTTTTCTATTATTGTTATGGTAGATGTATAGGAACTTTTTTTGACAATTCTGCATAAATGAGGTGTTGATTCCGTTCTTATGTATTTATCTCTATGTTTTTGGGTATCTGGGTTTTTAGATTGCCCTAGAACGTATATAGAGGCTGGGGGGTGTTTTGCATTTCTGGTTATGATATGGTGTGTGCGTTTCATGTAACTACCCTAAACTGACCATGTAAACCCTTTCAATTATGATATCTGATTGTGTACCTCTATGTGACCGTTCTTGTTATGTATGGATATTGGATTTGGGTATGCTTGAGGTTTGACCTATGCTAGATCTATGTAGGATCTATGAGCCTAGGGTAGGTTACCTAGATGTGTAGTAGGGGGTGGCTTGCAATAAGTTCTGTGTTTGTAAGTAACTACTTGGATTGCTTATTGTAAGTATACTTAATAAGTGATAATTAAATGCATAACTGAGAGATCTTAAAATGAACTAATAAGATGTGTCCTCACCCATGCTTGAGTGCTAGTATAGACTAAGATAGAGGATGAGAAGATGCTAGTTGCCTCAAGGGGTATCTGGCATAGTTAGTGGCCTTGTCAGTTTGAGAGGTCATTAGCACCATGTATGGTCACTTAAGTGACGGAATCCATAGGGATTTCTAGGACAAAAGTTAAGGGTTAGACGTACAAGATGACACCTTCCTTTATAGAGTCTAGATCTCCTACGGTTGTCAGTTGCCTCTGGATTAGTGAGTCTTACCTTTCATGATGTATAGTACACCTGGATTAGAGAGCTATTAGGATCCCTTTCTTAACAATTATTTCCTTATTGATTTTGGATATCCGAGTGGGGTCTATTGTTATCTCCTCAGCATGGTGGGGTGGACCTTTGTGGTTCCACACAGACGAGTGGTAGTGATTCTTTACCCATTGAGATTCGACATCCTTATACCAGGTGCTTGATGGTTCTTTGTAGATGAGCTCTTTATGTTTCTTCATTATTATGGTTATGTACTTATCATTCATATTGTAAATCTTGTATTAGTGTATCACATGTGATACCTAATATGGATATTGTATATTAAGTAGATTAGAGTGATTACCACATACCCTGCGACATGTGCAGTGGATGTGAGTTTATGGTGGTTTCATGGTTATCCATGAGGTTTGTAATTATGGTTTTCTAAGTTGGAATTATTATATCTATTCAAATGAAATAATTTGTTATATGGTTAGTTGTTTTTTACTTTATGTAATTCAACGTCATGGAACCCTTGATTCGTGTAATCCACGTGAGTGTATGACATGTGTATAAATGGTATTTTCTTCCGCATTAATGTATGTCTCTTTATGTAAACTTAAAAAAAAAATATTCAGCAAACATAGTATCATGATCTAGGTTAATCTCTCTTGGGTTCCCTGGCGGGGCTTTACATGTTATATGAAGGTTCATGGATATCATTCCCCTATTTAAAATTATTTAAAGCTTAATGAAATGATAAATGTTCCATTCTATTTGTTGTCATCCCTACTACACAACATAGAAAAGGGTGCTTCCCCTCTCTTGTACCGAGGTTTGATCATGGCCTTGTATAAGAATATTTTAGATTTAAATCCAAATGGTCAGTGAGTTTTTGATTTAATCCCTGGCCTTCACCTAGTTCTGTTAGGCTGAACTCCTTGATAGTAAGTCCTTTATAAAATAGGTAAATTCTCAAGAAATAAAAGCCAACATGAATCAGGTTTCCTCCACTTTTCCCCAAGAAAATAAACTCCTAAAAATTACTCTTGCAAAATGTAAACCCTCACCCTTTCTCTCGAGGCCCTCTAAAATTGGAAGAATGGAACATAAAGGTTGAAGAATAAGGGAGTAAATATCAATTTAATTGATGACTAGGAGGGTGAAAATAAGGTAGGTAGGATGGATGAATAGGAAGACGCTTTTGGTGTTCTAGGGTCTTCTTATATTCTATGGTAGCCACTAAAGATAAAGATTTTGATATCAAGGGGAAAAAGTGGTTTTAAATATAAAAGAGGATGTCTTTTACTTTGAGGAATAATTTATCCTAAATAAAAAAGAAGAGAGCGGTTTAGACTAAAAAGGACCAAGATCACATGGAGGATGAAGAGGATATGCAAGAGGAGGATAAATTTTTTGGAGAGAATGATAAAAGAGTTAAAAATTATGAAATGGATATTGATGAAGATGGGGGGACATAAAAAGGATAAAAATGACATGTCAGAGGAAAACATGGAAGAAAACCTTGATTTTAGATACTGTAGCATAAAAGAATGTATGTAATTAAGGTGACAATAATGAGGTCTTAGAGTGGTTCCTTAATGCAACACCTAACCAATCCTTAGTTATATTTGAAGGAAGATGACCCACTAGGCCCAAGTAAGACTGAAGCGCTAAGTAGGTGTAGTGATCCTTCATTTTTAAATGTGGGGAATGGTTAGGGATATATGATTGGATGATGCAAGATAAAGGGCCAAAAAGGAGGAAAAAACAAGTTTTGGGATGCACGTACTGACATAAATAAGATAACTCAGTACAAATGCTAGAAATGAGGTCCAGAGGATGTAAATAACTTGCAAAATCAATTTGAAGTTGTTTTGGAGGGACTAGATTTCCTGGACTGACCTATTCTCTACACTTTCAACTATTCTTAGTCAAAGACTATCTTCGGGATCCAAAAATTTCCAGATCCAATTTGGTGCGAATGCCACTTGCACCTGCACACAAAAAATAGGGAAAATATTGTGTAGAAGGGGGTTTGCCTTAGTCAAACCCAGGTTGAGGAATCAACTTTGAAATAGAAATGAAATATGCATGAAAGGAAAACTTGTAAGTGTAAATTAGATATTAGATCTACAATGTAGATGTATATACCTTCATAAACAAACTTTGAGGTCGTAATGTCTATGAAGATGCTTGTAATTGCGTGAATGTTGTTGTATGTGGTTGTTGGATCTTGGAATGTAGAAAAGAACCAATGATGCTCTTCACAAATACATAGATATGAAAATACTCTTCAAAGTCTACAATGTTTCTATGCTTGATTGACTCTTTCCTTAAATAATGGATCAATGAATGTGAGTGGATAAAAGATATTCTTGATTGATTGAGGTCTCATCTACTTGGCCTTCATGAGGGTGAGAAGATTGCTACAATGGATAATATTGCTTTCAAAGGTGCCTCAGATGCTTGAAAAATGCTTGAGTACTCTTGGATGCTTGAATGATTCTTGAAATCTTGAGAGTGATTTTGAAATCTTAATCATGGTTACCAAAATGAAGAGAGATAGGTTGTTTATATATCTCTCACAAAATTTTGGTGCTCAAAACTTGAAGGAAGTAGATGAGATTTTAGATTTCCCACTTAACCAATGAGATGGGATGTTGATTTGAATTTTGGGGAAAACCAAGGGGAATCCTATTCCCCCAAAAATACATTGAAATTTGGTCCATTGGTTGGGAAGGTGGAGAAGATGCTGGAATAATAAGCGCTATGGAGTTGGATCAAGCATAACCGACATTAAAACTTGAGAACACAAAAATGGTACTTAATTGAGTATCTAATCATAGGTTATTATAATTTAGGATGGTCCACTTAGCCCCCACTTTAGTGGGAGTACTAGATTAGCTCATAGTCATGGTAAAGCAGATTGATGCATTGAAATTTTTTTGCAAGGTCAAGGAGACACTAAGCCCCAAAGTGACTCAGGTCCTTATCAAATCCAAAACCAAGATAAAAAAAGAAACACTCGAAAAGAGAAAGAATAGAGACATGACCAACTAGCCTAGTAAGGTTTTGAATTACTATGATTCATGGAAAGAGCCAGAAATATTAGTGCAAGATGGAATTAATAGTCTAGCAAGCTGTGTTATGATAGTCAAGCCAACAAAAAGGATAACCAAGTGAAGCATTGTCCATAAGGAAATCTTCCATAAAAGGATCAGTCCTAAGGAAAACATTTTCTCCAAAAGGGCTCCATTGTAAAGGAAGGATTAGACCTAAGGAAAGCATAGTCTCCAAAGGAACCCACCGAATAATGCATAGAGACATGTAATGTAATGAAAGGATGAATCCAAGGAAAACATTGTCTCCTTAGAGAATCCTCTAAGAGACCAAAATAATGAATTAAATTGTTGTGTATCTGTGTGCAAAATGTGAAATACGCCCCACATTAAAGGGATTAACATTACCATAATGGGAGCAATGGAATTAATAGAGTAGAAATGTACCCACAAGACATTTCCACTATGAAATTCCCCTAAGAAATGACAAACCAAGGGAAATGAAGCACATGAAAAAAGAGAGCACAAAGGGATCTACCAAATTTGGGGTTAGTATGATCTTATGATAACTCATGTATATTAATAATTATGGAAAAATGAATAGACATCATCCCCAAAGGGTAGAAAAAATACAAGCACAATGGAAGAAGATCACATAAGAGATACAAACAAAAGTATTTTTGGGTTGGCATTGTAGAGACCAAAAGAATAAATGGTGACTACTATTTTGTATCGTCCCCAATTAGAAAACACAAAGACACATTTACAACAAAAGCACATGCACAACATAACATGTATATGAAATATATAAGAAATGATATACAAATAGAGGAATGCCACAACATATTGATTCCTTTATCACCTCGCACCAAGGGAGAAACAAGGTTTTTTTAAAGAAATCTATACAAAACATATAGAAAACAACACATTATGGGGGAAGCACAAAATGACAGGAAAATACATAAAATAATCCATCAAACAAGAGGATATATTCAAGCATATTTATTTCCCCTATCTTGGTCTTTACTATTTAGGGAAGGAGGGGAAATATGTAAGAGGCACAATGTCGAGCATGGTAAATGGATCCTTCACAAGTTTTAAACATGGACTATGCTCTAATGATGAGTCACTTTATTTCTCTCTAGGAGATCTTGGATAACATTTGTGAAAATCTAGAAGGTAAGTCATGATTAACATCAATAATATCATCATTTAAATTAAAAGTATTGTAATAATCATCAATAAGAGTATTTTCTTCATCCAAATTAATCATAGTAGAAACTTTGATACAAATAGAGAAATCATGTTTATTCAATCTGATTTTATTTAGGTTAACTTCCTCCCTTGGTCTATGCATAGGTTGGTCAAAGGGAATCAATATGTTAGAAGGTTTTTAGGGGAGGATTTGTTTTGGGAAACAAGCTCATGAGATCTAACATGACATCTATGATGACCGTCATGAACACATCAATTACATTTGGTTTTTTTGGATATTTTGATTGGTTCAGGATTAATAAACATCGACTCCTTTTCTCCCTTGGGGGGAAGAATGAAAGGAACCTCACTAGGTTGAGAGATAGTAGACACAATATGTTTATAAGATATAGGTAGTATAGTTGAAGCATAAATAGGAGGAAAACAAAGTGTGGGAAGGAGTTTAGGTCGAGGATGAGGAGATGGGAAATATTTAGGTTTTCTAAGTGTAGAGTAAAAAATTGCATACCCCAATTTGCAATTTATACCATACTTTTGTAACCACCTTAGTGTCCATTCCCCTAGCATTTGAGTAGGTCCATTTAAGTCTTTGCATTATCCCTTTCCCTCTTAGGATGCTCAAATTCCTTGTCAGCAGCTATCTTCCAACATCACCTTCACATTGTTCGCAGAGGAAACCTATCACTTTGAGCATGATTCGTTTGGACACTAGCACACCGTGTGGACGTCCGTGCATTTTACATTCATCCACCAACATCTTAACGCTCAAATTTCATACATATGCATGTTTTACACTTGTCACTTGATTTTGTCAGTAGAATGACCTAGAATCTTCTAGATCCGCCTACAAGCTTCTTTTCCCCTTTAAATTGAGGTCTTTGCTTCATTCAAGCTGTCTAGAAGTGCTCTCTTAGATTATAAGTTCTCTCTACATTCTATCTCTCTCTTGAAAGACCTCTTTTTTTCTCTTGTATTATCTTGGCTTTCACAACTCTCTTTCTCTCATGCTTTCTACAACGATCTCTTACAACATATTTAGTAATATCCTTCTCTCTCATTTGCTTCTTTGAGCATCTTGGGATTCATCACATCCCTTTCTATTACTATTATTTTATTTTATGCAATAGGGGCTTTCCTCCACTAGTGGGGTTTGTTTCTATTTTCATATCTCAGGTAATAGGGGTTCTCCTCCATCTAACGGGCTTTGTTTCTATTACATTACCATTTATCTATTTGTCTTTTCAATCTATCTTTCTATCTGGCTACTATGGACATGGAAACACCAAAGCAAGGACTTGAATAAGGTAAGTCTCCAAACAAACCCAAACATTTTTTCTCTCTTGATTATGTGCAGGGTTATTGCAAGCATTCAACCACACAGAGGTTTTCTTGTATTTAATTACCTTGTTTATTTTAATCTAATTATATAGTATTTTCTATTATATTTCTAATTCTATATTTTGCAGGTTATTTGAAGTACAGACCTAGACTTTATCCATATCCTAAGTATTTTTTGTCACTATCCATACAGGACTACAACACGCCGTGCATACGTCTGTGCACCGAACTCGCGTCCTTGGCCGAGATGCTCAGATTTGGACCAAAGACTCTTTGTTGTCTGGTCTTTCTATTTCTTCAACTAGAATATTATTTTTCTTCATCTATAATAATATATTTCCACTGGTTCATCTAGTTTGGAGGTATTTGAATGTGCGTTGTGAAATTGGCTCTCAAGGGAACATAGTTTCCTTTTCATAGGGTCAAATTTACGACATTAAATTTTGGTGAACCCGATGTGAACACTCCTTCTTCATCATTTTTAAAGCATTCTTTATCATTCCTTTTGGTAGTCCTTATACCTCTTTAAGAAAAAGGACAATTCAAAGGTTTCACCTTCCTAGAAAAATTTATCGGGGCACTGCCCCGATTCCTATTATGTGCTGTCACTTCTGGGATATACGGTAGCCTTCAACTGAGCTGTCTATATCTATATTTCAAAATGGAATTTTTATTTTATTTATTTATATATATTTATAACTTTGCTAAGAAGCTTCAATAGGTTATCATGCGAGTTTATGAAAGTGAGTTATTTTCTCCTTTCTCATCATTATTCTTCACTGACCCCTCTATTGAAGTTGTTTTCTTGTGAATAAATTTTAATACAAGAGGGTGAGATCATCAATAAGTTTCTTAATGTCACTTTACCATATCTTAATTCAAATACATTCTCTTCTAGAGAAGATGTATTGGAAAATGAGGAATCTCATCTCACAGCTGAACTCTAACAAGTCGATGTCAAGCATATTTCTTCAACTAATTCTTCCACTAGCTGTAATATATATGTTAATGCAATTGTTGTCTCTGCTGCCCCTAAAAGGCCTAAGAGAGCAATAATATATGCTAATGGAGAATATCCAAAACCAAATTCAATTAAATTTATGACATCTAGAGGTGATCCTTCTAAGGTTCTCCCTATGTGTCCTTTCTCTGAATGTTGTCTATCTTTAATCTTTGAGAAGTGTGTGGCTACTAGTTATCAAAAAGTAGCTCACACTTATCACGCTATTGGAATTAAATAAAGCACTGACATTCCTACATGTCTTCCATCTTATCAACCTATTATTTCATCTACTCCTAAAATATCCTCTCAATCCCCAGTAGAGTCTGATCATATTGAGAAAATCCATGTCATTCCCACTAAGATTTCTCTTTGGGATCTCCTTCAAACTTCTTCCCTTTATCATGATATGCTTCAGGGGGTTCTATAGAAGATCCTTGTGCCATATTCCACTAGACACGATGATAAAGATTCTTTATTGGATTTCATACACTCTAGTACTCCATAGATTACATTCCATCAGAATGAATTTCCCTCCACTAAAGTACAAGATCAAGATGATCCATTAATGATAGCTCCTTTTGTAAATAGAATTAGTATTAGATGTACTCTCATTGATACTGGTTTAGAAATCAATGTTCATATTATTTATCTTTTACCTAAAATTGAAATGGATCCAAGTTAGCTTTCAAATTCTTCTCTATCTATCCATGGGTTCTATGATGTTGGTCACAAATATCTAGGTAAAATAATGCTACCTTTGCAGCTTGGACCTATTACTTTACCTACTATAATACATGTTATACCAGACACACTATAATATAATATTCTTCTAGATAGACCATGGATTCATGCCATGGGTGAAGTCCCATCTACCTTGCATAAATATATCAAATTTATTCAAAATAATCAATTAGCTATAATAAATACTAATCCTACATCCCTCCATTATTATTACAAGGCTAAGGATAATCACTCCTCAAGTTGCACTACTTTCAAAATCTAGTTACTTCATCATCTTTAGGCTCTATAACACCACCATTAGTTCATAATCCTAAGGATGGTGCCAACTTTCCTTCTCCTCACTTGATTGCATGTCTCAGTGATGATCAAGGTCCTTTGGATGAAACCAACCCTACCCACCCTTATATTCCAAAGATTTCATTCACACTTGCTATTGAGGATGATCATTCTTCTATATCACAAGAGAGTGTGAATGATGTCAATTATGTCGATAATATTGATCCTCCCCCTTTTGAGGAGTTTCAATCATGATATGGTCTAGGATTCAATATTATTTCTAGGCATGTGTATAAAGGAAAGGGTCTTGGATGCATGGAACAAGGAGTCAAGGTCCCTTTGGAACTGAACCCCCAGTCTTCTCTGATGGGTTTAAGTTACAAAGCTTCTCCTTTGTCTTAATCCAAAATTCCATTTTCTAACATCTATATGCCCTCTTCTTATGAACACTCAAACCTTTCTTTACAAGAGAAAGGGTTGCTTCTTGCTCCTCATTCTTTAACCAAACAAGATCATTGATTCAATGTGGGGAATTAGAATAGCTTGCAGCTCAAGGAGTTCTATCCTTATCTTTTTCTCTTCTCTTCTAAGTTCATGCTGCATTCCCATCAAATGTTTCAACCTTGGGTTATAGCCTTGGTTGTAACATTATTTAGCTACTCGGTCAGCTCTTTCTCTATAGACTCATCTTTCTTTTTGATCTCCTCAGTAAATTGTGACATTGAACAAAATATTTAAAATAATGAAAGAATACCAGTTAACTTAATCTCTATATCTGTACATACCTCAGAAAGTGATACCTTATGCAATGAAACATTCTTCATAATATGTTCAATGATTTGTTTTTCCATTTTCTTCTCATGTATTTTTATCATGTACTCGATGGTATCCTTACTCAGTTATTTTATTTTCTTAACTAATTCTTCCACTTGAATGATTAGACTTCTCTTTTTATTTACATTTGCATTAGGAACAAAATTTATCCACTTTCACATTAGCACTCTCAATAATCTTTCTCAATCTATGATTATAATATTTGTATTCTTTTCTCTTTGTAGAATAACTGAGAAATATTCTATCATCACTTCTAGGATCAAACTTTCCTAAATCTTCATCTCTCTTAATATAACATTTGCTTCCAAAGATTTTGAAATACTTCACAGTAGGAATATGACCATACCAAAGCTCATGAGTCTTACTTGTACCATGCTTGATTTAAACTTGGTTGTGTATAAACAACAATGATAAAAAATTATCTCCAATAGATATGTGAAATGTTTCCTTCAATCATCATAGTCCCCGTAGTGTCAAGAACTGATCTATTCCTTCTCTCAATAATTCTATTCTGCTATGGGGTTTGCAGATAAAAAATCTGTCTCTTTATTCCATTCTCTTCACAGTATGCATAAAATTATCTAGATGTAAACTCTCCACCTCGCTTAGATCTCAAAAATTTCATCAGCATGCATGTTTCATTTTCAACCATAGCTCTAAAGATCTTGAATTTGTCAAATTCCTCAGACTTTTGTTTCAAAAATGTAACCCACATCATCCTTGAATAATCATCAACAAATAGAATAAAGTATCTATCTCCATAGTAAATTCTTGTTATATTAGGCCCACATAAATCAATATTTACCAAGTCTAACAATCCACTTGAATAATAGGTCTTACTTTTGAAAGTAGATTTAGTAAGCTTTCCCAATTGACATTCCTTCCACATCGCATTAGCAAGATTAAACAATCTAGGTAAATTTCTTACAATATTTGTAGTGCTAATATTCATAATGTTATCAAAGTTTACATGACAAAATATCTTATGCCACAACCAACTATCATCAACCTTTGCAATCATACACATATTCTCTGAATTGTTCAAATGAAATACATTAGTACCTCTTGTCTTTGTACCTGATGCAATCTCAATTCTAGTGCTTCCAATGATTTTACACATTCCATTATTGAATACCAAGTGATATCCCTTATCAACTAACTATCCAACACTCAAAATATTATGCTTTAAACCTTCAACATACAAAACATCATCAAAAGGGAGAATTGTTACCAAATCTAACAACACCATCATCATAGTCTTCAAGCTTCACAAATTTTCTTTTGTCTCTGGTCATGTGATGTGAGTATTCACTATCAGTAAACCAGTCATCTCTCTTATCCACATGCAAAACCAAGGCTTTCTCCTCATTAGGATTATCATCTTTAATAGAAATGAACACAATCTCATCTTCACTCTTCTCATATTCATCATCCTTAGCTCCTTCATCAACAACATAGTAGCATTTATTCTAATATTTATGTCTAAACTTCTTATGCTTATACTTAAGATCTTTGCTAGGAAATCTAGAATAAATGTGACCAATATTATAACATGCAAAACACTTCAAAGGAAACTTTCCTTCATACTTACCAGATCCCTTAGGTAGTTTCTTTTCAAATAGGGCTTCAATATCTTCAAGCTCTCTTTCCTCTTTCTCAATTTGTTCCCATTCCTTACCATATTTATGAAGATTAGATGAACTCTCACCAGATTCATATCTTTGCTTATCCTTAGAAATAGTAGCTTTAAATGCAGATTCAAATTTAGGAAATTTATCTCCAAATTCACTCATTTCAAAAGCATATAACTTACCAACCAATGTATCTCTTGTCACAATAGACATCGTTATGATTTATTCAATAGTAGTAACTTTATGTTTGTAAGGAGGAAAGGATCTCATGATTTTAGAAACAATCTCCTCTTCCTCTAATTTTTTTGCTAGCACATATGATTCCACAAAAAAGGTCGGTGATCTTGTTCACATACATAGTAATGTTCTCATCTTTTCTCATCTTCAATGCTTTATATCTTCCTCTTAGTATTTTTAGCTTCACTTGCTTCACAAGCTTGTCTCCTTCATATAATATCTCTAACTTTTACCATACTTGATGTGCAATCTCCAATCCTAAATTTTTTTTATACTCAATATATGATAAGACACTCTTCAAGGCTTCATAATCTCTGGTATTAATCTAATATTATTTCTTCTCATCAACAATCACAGTAGCAAGATCAGTAGGATTCTTATAATCTTTCTTTGTAACAACCCAATGTTCTTCGCTAAGACATCTCAAGTGTGTAATCATCCGGTCCTTCCATATAGTATAATTTGTTTCTTCAAATATCAGACTATATTTCTTAAAGGTCGACATCCCAGATCTCCTCAATAATTCAAGCTTCTCAAAGAGGACACTAGCTCTCATACCAATTATTAGACCTTAAGAAAAACATACAACTGAGAGGGGGGGAGTGAATCAATTGTGCCACAACACATTAAATTTTCACCAGCTTATAAACTTTAACCTCAAATATGTGAGGCCCTACCCAAGCCTGTCATAACACTCCATTTATTTTCATGATAGACTTACTATTTGGATACACTATTTTGATGCATTATGGTTTTAGACATTATCTGATAGGGTTTTGATAGAATTGTATATGATGCATTCTATTTTATGTTGATTTTAGTACTTATGTTGATGATGTTATGATACATTTATGCATGCATTATGGTTAGTTGACTTAAATTATTATTATGATGATGCAATTGAGTATCGGATTTCATGTTAAATTGGTTATATTCATGTTGAGTTATGATTTGGAGTAGATTAGATGTTAATTGGATGTTATGTGACTAAATGGAATGATTTCACATGCTTATATATATACATGTGTTTTTGAGAGGAATTGCTTGGAAAATGCTAATTAGTTTCTATGGTCTTGAGCTATGAGTTGATTTTGAGAAGATGTTAATTAAACTATTATATGCTTGAATTATGTTATCTCTTTTACAATTATATATGTTAGTAATAACTGAGAGGGGGGGGGGGGGGGGGGGGGGGGGAATAAGNGGTGGGGGGGTGAATCAGTGGCCTCAAAAATCAATCCTTAAATCAACCCTTAAAACTTATAACCACTAATTATGTCTCAAGTTATCTTCTGTCCTGCAAGATGTATGCCTTGAAATACTTATATCAATTTACTACTTGTCAGATAGCTCTGTTAACCTTTTTTTTGTATGAATACTGATAATCATGCAGTCATCTATTTACCAAAACATAGTAAATATTCAGAGTATACCAATAAATCTAGAAATGCATATGTGAAATGTAAAACAGTAAAGTAATAAACCATAAACACATAACATAACGATTTTAACATGGAAACCCTATTAAGGGAAAAATCACTGGGACTGGTACCACAAATTTTCACTCTTCTAAAGTGAGCTCTATTAGGAGCCAACCCTGTTAAAGGTTACAAACACACTTTTAGGTGTGACCTTGTTAGAGGATTTAGAAATAGTTTGTCAACTAGTACTGGCATCTAATTCTACCATCCTTGATCAAAAACTCACTTGGCCTGTCAATAGGTATCAGGCATATCCAATGCTACTTTTGTGATCAAATTTTTTGATACTCCTTGGGATGTATCTCAATTGTAAAAGACTTTTAAGTCCTGCTCAATTAAGAGGCTTATATGCTTCAATGGTTAAATTGAAACACTAATGATCTGTTCATACATACAACTCAATTGCAGATTGTTAGATCTATTGTAAGTCCATTACCTCTCTGATCAATATAATCACTTATACCTTTGCTCCACAATGTTCTTCTCTTTGATGTTTGTCTCACTATCCATCGGTGTCTGCAGAATCTAGCTCTTTCCTCAGCTTTTTGATCAGGACTGAATGAAGACTTTCTTCTCCTTCAAATTTTCTTTAGCATCTTTCCTCTATTTTCCTGTTCACCCCACAATTTGTAATGAATTGAGTTTGTCTCTATATAGAGATGATTTCCTCTTTTCTTGGCTTTCTTGAATCTTGGCGTGTTCGAAAATTCTCACCAATAGATTTAAAGAAAACTCATGATTTTATCTCAAAGAGATCTTCTTGCCAACTAGACAAATTAGCTTTAAATCACTTACTTATCTTTGGCTTTATCTGGATGATTAAAACAATGATAATTATCCGTTAATTCTATCTTTAGCTTCTTGACAACTAAGCATTTTGTCATTTTCTAAAATCTCTATTCTGTCGGTCAACACTTCAGTTAGTCATTGGTGATAACTGATTGTTCCATCAGTGTGACTTTAGTTGTCATCGGGATCTCCATCCTTTTCTTTTTCGTTAGGCAACACTGAATTTCTTTCCCTCTGGTTACTCTGTGTTTTGTTTTTCAGGCAACATTGTAACTCTTCTCATCGGTAATGCTGTGCATTAGCTCGTCGGGTAACACTGTGACTATGCTCTTTTACTCTGACCGTCGGTGTGCACTCCATTGGTGTATGTAGTCACTTAGTGAATACTTGACTTGTATGCATTACTGATAACATAGTCTTGATTTATTGGTTCTTTGAAGTCTTTGGCAGTATTTCCATGACCATACAAATTATATCAAGTTGACATCAATGACAATACAATACATTAACTGATTTAATGCCTTGCGTGATCACCAACTTAACATCTTCAAACATTCAATCAGTTACATGTCATCAATCTCTCCCTTTGGCATTGATGGAAAAATACTACATTATCATACTATACTATTGCTAATACAATATAAAATATACAGTTTCATCAAGCTTTCCTAATGTAACTATTAAAAATGTCTGGCTATCAGTAAGATCAAATAGTTTTGATTTGATTCTTGCAGATTTCTTTATGTCTTCAATCCCTCTACTGGATAGATGTAGAATCTTTCTTTCTCTGATGTGATGTGTTCTCCTTCTATGTCAAACTCTCTCCCTTTGATTGTTCTCCTTTCTTGTGATGTCTCTTGTCAGCAATTCTCTTCCTTTGTGTGTATTCTCCCTTTCTTGTTACATTCTTCTCTCCTTATGGATACTGTGATGAATATGATATTTCCCTAAGTTTAAACTGGATAAAATCTCTGTATGTATGATAATGAGATATCTCTCTCCCTTTGACAACAATGCAAAACATCTTTTTCAAACAAATATTTGACAGTGATGCCAAATGGATTGTTTCTATCCATAATATATTCCTTGAATTTCCCATTCCATCAATAATAACTCTGGTGCTTGGTGTAGATATATAAGATTTATCTTTGAAGTCCATCTCTCTACTTGCAACAACATGAATGATATTTTGATAATATGTAGGCTGATGCAGTTTTCTAGCCAGCTTACTGACCAGTAGACAAGGGTCTGACCCCTAGTTTCTTTCTCAAGTATTCAAATGCATCCTTGGGTAGTGGCCCAGTGAAGATATCAGCCAATTGTTCCTTTGATTGCACATACTCAAGTATCACCTCCTTTTCCTGAACTTGTTCTCTTAATAATGATACTTGATGGCTATATGCTTTGTTTTAGCATGTATGACTCGATTCTTGGAAATTTTTATTGCACTTGTATTATCACAATAGATAATTACTGGTTCTAAAATTTTCATATGCATACCTTCTAATAATTGTTTGATCCATGCAATATTTGAGCAGTTTGCAGCAACAACAACATACTCTACCTCTGTAGTAGATTGTGAGATGCATCCTTTCTTCTTGCTGATCCATGTGACAAGTCTGTCACCCATAAATAACGCTCCTCTAGTTGTGCTCTTTCGGTCATCAATATTTCTAGCCCAATCAGTGTTGGTAAAGACCTTAAGTTCAAATTTTCCTTCTCTTTTGTACCATAAGCCATATTCCTCTGTATTCTTCAGATATCTTAGGATTGTTTTCACAGTAGTCATATGTGATTCCCTAGGATTAGCAAAAAATATAGCAACTATTTCTACTGCATGTGCATTATCTGGTCTAGTATGTACAACATACATGAGTTTTCCAATCATATATCTATACAAAGTTTGATTTACCTCTGATGACTTGTCTTCCTTTGTCAGTTTTCATCTAGTTGACATTGGTGTTCCAACTGGTTTGGACTCTTCTATCTTGAATATTTTCAGTACTTCTTTGATGTACTTGGATTGTGTAATGAAAATACCTTTATCTTGTTGCATGATCTACAGACCAAGAAATAACTTGATCTCTCCAAACATAGACATCTCAATCTCTTTTCTCATTTCATTTGCAAATGATTTGCATAGCATATCATTGCCTCCAAATATGATGTCATCAACAAATATCTCAGCAATCAAAATGTTAGCATCAATATCTTCCTTCAAATAAAGATTACTGTTTTCACTAGTCTTTACAAATCCAATACTTATGAGATAGGAATGAAGTCTTTCATACCATGCTTGGGGTGCTTGTTTCAATCTATACAGGGCTTTGTGTATCCTACATATCATGTCCTTGTCTGGATCAACAAACCCTTCTGGTTGTTCAATGTATACCTCTTCTTCAAGTATTCCATTTAGGAATGCAGACTTGAAATCCATTTGATATACTTTGAATCCTTTATATGCATCATAAGAAAGTAGTATTATTACTCCTTCTAGCCTAGAAATGGGTGCAAAGGTATCTCCATAGCAGGGATAACTTTAAGGAACCCCCCCCTCCCAAAAATTATAAAATTGTGGCGAATCACATGTCATTTGGGTGAAAAAAATTTAATAGTGTTGGCGAATTCTGCGTCAATCAATGGATATTTGGTG
>MU225550.1:3078843-3094278 GCA_018584345.1 Thuja plicata
CTTAGAATTTTACTTACCACTGTATCTTCTTCTAGTACACCTCCAACTCCTCGGATAGCATTGACTACCTCTTTGATTCTTGTGTTGTACTGAGTGATGTTTTCACCTTCTTTAATTTTGAGATCATTAAACTTTCCTCTAAGGATTTCTATCTTGGCTCTCAAAACACTTTTGTCACCACCATGTACAAGCATCAATTTATCCAATATCTATTTTGCAGTCTTGCAGATTTTGACATCTTTAAATTCAGCATCAGAGAGTGAGGAAGAAATCTCTATCATCATGAAATTGTGCTCATGCTTCTCTCTCAATTGTTCAACCATTGGTGCTCCCATGGGAAACACATATTCAACATCTAAGTATTGAGTAACATCATTACCAATACCTGATAAGTGGAGTCTTATTTTGCTTTTCCATGAAGCAAAATTATCTTTGTTCAACTTGGGCACATCTCATCTGTTCATCTTGTGATCTTTAGCTTAGGTCTTGAAACCTTCCTTCTAAGCACACATTCTCTGATACCAATTATTATTAATAAATGAGAAGGGGGGGGAATCAGTGGCCTCAAAAATCAATCCTTAAATCAACCCTTAAAACTTATAACCACTAATTATGTCTCAAGTTATCTTCTATCCTACAAGATGTATGCCTTGAAATACTTATATCAATTTACTACTTGTTAGATAGATCTGTTAATCTCTTTTCTGTATGATTACCGATAAGTAGTCATCTATTTACTAAAACATAGTAAATATGTAGAGTATACCGATAAATCCAGGATTGCATATGTAAAATGTAAAACAGTACTGTAATAAACCATAAACACATAACATAAGGATTTTAATGTGGAAACCTTGTTAAGGGAAAAACCACTAGGACCGGTACCCCAAATTTTCACTCTTATGAAGTGAGCTCTGTTAGGAGCCAACCCTGTTAAAGGTTACAAACACACTATTAGGTGTGACCTTGTTAGAGGATTTAGAAATAGTTTGTCAACTAGTATCTGACATATAATGCTACCACCCTGATCAAACACTCACTTGGCTTGTCAATAGGTATCGGGCATATCCAATGCTACTTTTGTGATGAAATTTTTTGATACTCGTTCGGATGTATCTCAATTGAAAAATAATTTTAAGTCCTACTCGGTTAAGAGGCTTATATGCTTCAATGGTTAAATTGAAACACTAATGATCTGTTCATACATACAAGTCAATTGCATATTTTTAGATCTATTGTAAGTCCATTATCTCTCTGATCAATATAATCACTTATACCTTTGCTCCACAATGTTCTTCTCTATGATTCTTGTCTCACTGTCCATCGGTGTCTACAGAATCTAGCTCTTTCCTCAGCTTTTTGTTCAGGACTGAATGAAGACTTTCTTCTCCTTCAGATTTTCTTTAGCATCTTTCCTCTATTCTCTTGTTCACCCCAAAATTTGTAATGAGTTGAGTTTGTCTCTATATAGACATGATTTCCTCTTTTCTTGGCTTTCTTGATTCTTGGAGTGTTCCACAATTCTTGCCAATAGATTTAAAGAAAAATCATAATTCATCTCAAAGAGATCTTCTTGCCAACTGGACAAATAAGCTTTAAATCACTTACTTATCTTCGGCTTTATCTGGATGATTAAAACAATGATAATTATCCATTAATTCTATCTTTAGCTTCTTGGCAGCTAAGCATTTTGTCATTTTCTGAACTCTCTGTTCTATCCATCAACACTTTAGTTAGTCATCGGTGATAACTGAATGTTCCATCGGTGTGACTTTAGTTGTCATCAGGATCTCCATCCTTGTCTTTTTCGTCAGGCAACACTGAATTTCTTTCCGTCAGGTTACTCTATGTTTTGTTCATCGAGAAACACTGTAACTCTGCTTGTCGGTAATGCTGTACATTAGCTCGTCGGGTAACACTATGAATCTAATCTTTTACTTTGACTATCAATGTGCACTCCATTGGTGTATGTAGTCACTTAGTGAATACTTGACTTGTATGCGTTATTGATAGCATAGTCTTGATTCATTGGTTCTTTGAAGTCTTTGGCAGTATTTCCATGACCATCCAGATTATATCAAGTTGACATCAATGAAAATATAATACATTAACTAATTTAATGCCTTGCATGCTCATCAACTTAACATCTTCAAACATTCAATCAGTTACATGTCATCATATATATACATGTGATTTTATTGAACTATTGATATTCGAATTGAGTTGTGCTGGAAAGTGACTATGGAATTATTCAGAGAACTAAGGACATACCTATGTGTGAAAGTGAAGCCAAGGTTGCATATAATTGAAGAGACAATACCCCATATGTAATGTGTTTTAATTCATAAAATTGAATGCTTGTATGTTTGTTCAAATTGTATTTTGTTAATTATGTAATTCCTAAATGGACATGCCATGTGTATTTTGTGATGTGTATTTATGGTGTCACTTGACACTTGTGATGTGAATGAGTTGGAAATGACATGTCCATTTGAGAGAGATTGTGCAAAACCAATGCATACCCTAGTACCTTATAGTATCCCCATGAGACCACTTGATTAGAGAGCCTTGAGTCTGGTCAAATCGAGTTTGACCCATAGGTAAACTTTAGGTGAGTTTTAGAGGGGTCAAAATAAATCCTATGGTTGTGTTTAGGTCCTTTTTGAAGGCCCACTTGATGTACCTATGGTTAAGGGTGAGTTTCAGCCATATGACCACCTACTTATGACTTTGGAGTCCTTTGAAAAGTTAGCTTCTCAAGATGGACGAAAATAAACTTTTGGGAGATTTACCTTGGGTAGATCAACCAATGGGAACTCACATCTTTCCCAAGGGAGTTGGGAAATGGGAGGAGAGCCTTTTTAGAGGGTTTACCAAAACTTAGAGGGTGTTCACCCACTCTCCAATTTTGGAGACAACTTAGAATTTGGAAGAAATTTGGCTAAGGAATAAGACTTGGGAATTTGGGCTGATCTTCTACAACCTTCATAACCATATATGGATTTGAGGTTGGTCACATTCATTCTCATAGTTAGATTCTTACATTCATTTTGATAGAAATGTAAAATTGTATGAGTGTTGCGTATTTTGTTTTGTGTTTTGGAGCTAAGTTCTCCATGAATGCTTGTTGTTCATTCTTGAATTTATGTTTTTTCTTACATATTTATGGGAGTGCAAGCCAAAAATCACCCTTTGGAGGGAAGAGTAGCCTTGGGGGTGAAGGGAATTTGTGACAATCCATAGAGTATAGAGTCTCTCTTCTAGGAAGAGAGGGATAAACATGGATTATGGGGTCCTTGCTTCTATTATGTTTTTGCTAAAATGGGGGTCATAAGGGGAGTTTCTGGCTCATAGCTTTGAGGGGCATATGGGTTGTTGTTATGAGTATCAAGGTACTGTACCCCTACTGGAACTAAAGAAGCCAAGCTGTAATTATTGTGGGAATCCTGGACACACTACTAATGTTTGAAAAAGTAGGAGAGGTAAAGTACCGAGTACACCTAAATTTGATGGTTATTATTTTAGATGTAATAAGTATGGACATCAAGCTTTTGAGTGTAGAACTAACCTTACTAAAAACACAAGGAAACATCAGTTTGATGGTTACTACAAGAATTGCAACAAGTATGGTCACAATACTGAAGAGTACAGATCAAAGAAAATAAATGATAATTGGATGCCTAACCGAGATAATGCAAATACTAACTGAGCAAACACATCTATACCATGGCATTATAATACAAGTATCTCATTCTTATCTTTTGGAAGATATGGACACATTTCTGCAAACTACATATTGATGTAAAAAATGTATAAAAGAAAATCATGGAGAAGCCTTGGCATGACATGTTTCCATTGTCATAGGGTAGGACACCTAGCAAGCAACTGTAGATAACAAGGAGATGCACTGACCAAAGATCAATCTACAAAGAGTGCACCATCTACTGTAGAAAAAATCAGAGAACAAATGAACAAAACCTGGAAGAGAAAGACTTAGGAAGATAGAACATCACTTGGAACCATAGAAACAACCATCTCTATCGAGTCTGGTGCATCGAGGTCCACGTAAATGGTGAGAGGTATGTAGGAACTATATGATTATTATAAATTTTACATCAGTTCCTAAGCATTAGAGTTAAGATCCATATCAACATATTAAGATGCATTTAGATAAGTTGTAAAATTTTGGTTGAGTTTTAATGCATGGTTATTTTGTTTAGTCGGTTAAGAAAAGTATGTTGTCGGTATAAAGGTAAAAAGGGAATTGACAAGCACATTTAATGCAACAAAATAAATCCATTGGAAACCCTAATTGAGGAAAAGCTATAAATAGGTAAGTTTTCTATTCATTTTGGACCTAACATTTTTGAAGAGCATTTGAGCACACTATAGAGCGATCACTCCGTCGAAGCAATCAAAGCAATTTCAAGGTATTTCTGAATCTGTGTAAAATAATTGAGTGATATTTTTGAGATAATTGGTTACACCAAGTTGTGTTTGTGAATTCATATTTTATCAAGCGCGCCCTAGTTTATTAATGTGACACATTTGGATATTATCATGGCACCAAGGATGCAAAGACCTATACTAGTGAAGAATGTTGAACCGGTGAACCCTAAATACAAGTTTCCCCCAGCTATAGCTGCATAAATTGACATGATGAGAGAATTATCTTCAATCCCTCTACAAGTTCTTTTGATTGAAGATGTTTTCACATTTATTCACTATAATATCAAAGACTTGTGTGCAGCTAAGATTGATGCTTCATTCAACAAGCTGAGCGTGAATGGAAGAGTAAAGGATTAGCACACACATCTGGAAACTAAATTATTGATTCATGCAATAAATTTACCGTGGGTATTCAATCCCGAATGGGTAAGGATGGTACTCAACTGAGTACATGACCATTTTATGTGGTTGGATGAACCTATTAAGATAACGAAGGATTTTTTTCATATCATCATTGGATTCCCTACTAGAGAGAGACCAAAGGCAATTAAGAAAATTGAAAAGGGTAAGCTCACTGAGCTAACCAAGGCACAATGGGATGGAAAAGGAGTGAGGATATCTACTGTTGAGGATCTCAAATTAAGGTATGCATGCAATATCATATCTTACCGAGTAATTCAATAATCCTGAGTGGACAGTGTACCATGTGGAGCAATAGACCCATCATATAAAATAGTGAAGAAAGTACTTAAGATAGATCTTTGTGAAGTTTAGTTGAAGCAGATAGATGACAACATGAATACAATTAGAAAGGAAAAGACCAACACTTTGAAATTTGGTTCATTGTTGGTATGTATTTTCTTTTACAACTAGAATTCATTTCCCTCTATTGGAGATGTAGTATGGAAAACTGATAGGGTAGTAATTTATCAGATAAATGAGTATATACAAAGTCTAGGAGATAAATTTGATGAAATCATGCCTGATTACTTTTTGAATTCCAAGCTAGATTGCATAAAAAATACAAAGTTCCACCTCAACTAATTGCTAAGTATTATAATAATATATTTTTTGAGGTAGATACTGATGTTTGTATAATCAAGGCAGTTGAACCAAGAGTTGAATGGATTCAATTGATGGGATATGAGATGGATATAGATATTGGTTCGAAACAAAAAGAAGATTTATTAGCTAAACCAATTGAACATTATGAAAAGAGGTATGGAACCTATGAGGAAATCAAAGATAAATCAAGTAAGGTATATTGGTACCTAGGTCTATCAAGAAAGAAAACAAGATGATTGATGTTTTATCAAAGACCCTTAGAGTCGATGATACATTGGATGAGAACACTAGGAATGAACATGCCATTGTAGTGGTTGACAAGAAAAATGCACAAATGTCTTCACCGAGTAAGAGAGGTATTGGAAGGAACACCAAATCTTCAGTACAACCGAGAGAAAATAAAGATGCAGAGGTAATACAACTGAGAGGAAAACCTTATATAATATCTAGAGGAAGGAAACAACCTACATGAGCAAGAAGAACAATATTACTTGTTAATGAAAGTAAAACAAATTCTGATGAGGCAAACAAGTCTATACCATTTTTAGACCTTTCACGAGTTCCACAAAGTCTTGATGATTTTCTAGAAGGACTAAATAAATAATGAGGATTTAGAGGTTTCAAGCAAGAAAAATATGAGAAAAGGAATGAAGAAGATAAAAAGAAGATTGAAGAAGCTATTGTTATGACTTTACTGAGATACAAATTGACACTTATTGAACTTGCAGACATGTTACCAAATGAACTATACAACAAAATTGATGCAAGATGGAAGTGTGCAATCAATGCAGAAAAGGAAATGAGAGAGAGGTCTCTTGTACATACTAGTCCTATCTTGCACCATCTTAAATTCATGAAGCATTAAGGAAGAATTTGAACAAATTTATAGTCAAGGGAAGAACCCTAAGAATAATGAATTGAGATATACAATATTTGGAGAAGGAAACAACTGCAAAATGGAAAGAAATATTTCACATAGATGATACAGAGTATCATGAAGCAGAAAAGGAACAAGAAGCAACCATTTTTGATAAGATAAAGGGAAGCACAAAGAAAATAGATCCTATTGATCTAAATACTGATAATGTAAAAATTATTATTGAAGATATACTTGTAATCACCTAAAATTGGTCTAGCAAACTTATAGCCCCTATTTTTGATTAATTGGTCTTAATAAATTCTAAAATCTAAGACATTATTTATAGACTCTAATTATGAGAGAAATTAATCAAATTTGCTTACATAATATTAATCCTAATTTTTTGAATCAAATCATCAATCATCAAAGCCTAAATCTTAAAAAGCATGAAACATTGGAATAAATAAAAAATTCCTAAGTTCCCTTTCATGAGCACATGAAATTCAAAATAAAATAAATAAAAAGGGAAATTACCAATTTTGTCTTATTCTCCAGAAATTTGACCAATCAAGATCACTTTATCATCTCACATGGATTGAGGGAAGTTGCATCTCCACCATTTACCATTCCCCTTTTCCTCTTAATCTCAACCACTCATTTCTTGGAATCTCTTATGAAAGGGATAGCTCCCTTTCTGATTCATAATAGGCAATTTGGAGAGCATTGATATAATGATATTTTTATTATAGGGTTTTAGTGTGCACTCATAGCTCTTTCTTTCATAGTAGTTTTATTACATCTTATGGATTTTTAGTTTCATTTCTTAGTGTAATGGCATTTTAGCTTCCTTTCATAGATTAATGGTAGATTCATTGCTCATTTCATTGATAGTTTATACTTGCATTTAGCCTCATTCTTCATGGTTATCAAGCATTTAGTTTGATAGTTAATGCATTTCATTTTCAAATATTTCAAGAGAAAAATATGCAAGTGCATGCATCTTGCTCCTTCTTGCATTGAATCTTCCATTTTGGAGTAGTCAAGCCACTGATCTTCTATGTCCAATCTGATGGAAAAATCATGAGAATCACACTCGCTTCAACTAGGAATCAATAAGCCAATTTTAAGGGTTTTTATGCAATATTTGATCTTTGTTTTGATGCTAACCCCTTTTGATGTAATGGTTTATTGAAGTATTTGGTTCAAAATATTGAAGACACATTTTACCACGCACATTTTTGGCGCCCACTGTGGGGCAGAAAACTAATTTTTTGCGTCATTTTCATATTTTCTCACATTTTGAAGAAACTACGCTCACTGTCGTACGAAGCTTGTTTATAGCTCATATACAATTCATGGGATAGTAGTTTTTCGTATGGTGACACACCATTTGTCATACGGGGTTGTTTTCTATTTCTTTTATCGTTTGGGCTTATTACATTTGGCATACGAGCTTTGAGTGATGCATGTTTTGTCGTATGGGAACATGTTATTTGTCATACAAGTTTTGCTTCTAGTCTATTCTCTGTAATTTTTCATTTCAGGAATAGAGAGTATTTTTAGGGGTCTTATTGAGACAATTTTGGTTTTCTAACTCCTAGCATGTTTTGTGTGATCTTTTTGCTCTCTGGTTTTGTGGCTTAACTAGGTTTTTTAGGACATGTTGAGGAATATTCGCTTGTCAAAGTCTCCCTAGCACACTTCTTTCTTGAAAGATTACTAACGGTTTGTGCTTGTAGGACACTTTTGAGAGAGGAAAAGTTGAGAAACTTCTAATGCTTATGCTTGCAGGTTGCCTTGACTTCATCAACCAAATAAAACATGTACTTTATTAGATGATTTCTTAGGCACTTAGCTTAACTAGGGTGTTTCTTGTTTGAGTAAAATTAGACATTAGGGGATTATTCTCTTCTCTTTAGAGAATTAGAAACCCAAACATGTTTGATTGAGCTTGGGAAAACAACACTTTTTTTTTTGTTAATGAACACGTGCTTGATGTATTTGGGAGACACTATGAAGTAGGAGACTGTTATCTTTTCCTTGTGTAAATAAAAAATCTTGACCTTCGTTAGCTATCCATTTAATTTTATTGCATTTACCTTTAGAGGGCCTTCCAAGAGTGCAATCTTTTGGGAACGACTCAAGTGGGGAACAAGCGAATCCATCTACTCCACCCCACTATAATTAGAACATTCCTTCAATCCAAAGAGAGGGAAGACATGGATATATTATATTCCTAATGCTGGATATTTTCTATTCCTAATGCTTCTTCATGTGTAGGGCTTTGTTTCCTCAATCTTGCTAAGCAAGACTACATTTGACTAGGCACTTGTAGGACCATTTTTGGTCTCAATCTTGTTTACAAGACTACAAGGGGAGTACAATAAAATTGTGTAGGACCAAGAGGTCTCAATATTTATTGCAAGGCTATGCATTTTTGGTGATTTTAGGTCTATACACCTTAATTTCATTTGTGAAACTACAAGGGATAGTCATGAATGAATGTCCTTACTAGACACTTTGTAGATAGAGGCTACCCGACTCACCTCCGAAAGTATCATAATATTTGTGCAAGGATTGATCCAAGTAGATTTCCTGGATCACCTGAATATTTTTACACTCACCATATGTATTCCCAAGGGCATTATAAAGCATGAATGTGGCATGAGGGAGCCTGTACGATTCGAGCATTGAGTCTCTTTTCAAAACCAACAACGTGCATAGTCCTGGAAAAATCCAATATCACTTTGTGTGAGGTGAAGGAATATCAAGCATGGGAAAAGATTTTGATACTAAGACAATTTTACTCTAGGGGTAGAAAGTGCTTGATTATCTCCTCTTTTTGTTTGGTGTGCTTGAACCACTTGAAACTTGACACTATCAAGAACAACAACATTCTTGACAACATAACACATCGTCTGAAATTGACATTTGAACAAACAAAACAAGTGACAAACTATCTTGGGTATCTTTTGCAATTTTATCTCAAAAATTACTAGCTCTTGACTATGTGACTTGGCTCACTCAACATCTCTCTTCTTAGTCTCTTGTATGATCTCGCTAGTCCTACGCTTTTCCATCAACAATCCATTGCAAATCAACTTGGTCACAAGTATTGTCTAGTAGGTATTCAAACCTTAAAGCGTGATACCTTGTATCCTGTTCTACAAACCTTTTTATCTTCTTTTCTCAAGCTATTGAAAAAATGATCATTTATACACATTTGACATTGATATGATCAGCCTAGTCATTATAGAATTATAACTACAATTGTCTTTCATGGTCGAAACAAGAAGTCAAAAAGATGATATCGATTCCAAGGGAAATCTATCGACAATCTTTCTCAAGGGCCAACTTCCTGTCAAAAACCCAAAAAAACTTACAAAATCCTACAAAAGGACACTTCAATTCCATAGTAGATAGTTCCCTTGTTTGATCTATCAACCTTGGTTGCACACAACACATCAACAATGTCAGCTTACGAGTGGGGGTCTCAACATGACCAACATAGTCAACATACTAATGTCTCTTCTTCCATAGAAGATCCACTGAGAAAGAGATTAGAAAGTGTCAAATAAAAAAACTTTCAAAAGATGATGCACACTCTCATGCAATTGGACAAGGACACGTAATTTATGCATCTTGCATCAACAAGTGTCAAAATTCTACCTGACTTTGATATTGACGGACTCATAGAAAAAGAGGAAGAGTCCCCCATCAACATTCTCAATCAACAATTGTAGGACATGAGGTGATAAATTAGGGAATTGAATAAACCCAAAGAGAAATCTCCTATCAAGTATTCATTGGAATCCATATGTCCATTCCCGTTTGCTAAAAAATTGTGCATGCTGCCATTCCCCCTAATGTTGAAATTCCCAAATATGAAAAATACAATAGGGAGGGTGACCGTCAAGATCATGTAAGGGAATTTTTTTCTCTTAGTATGGAATTCATGCACAAAAGGATATATTTTATGTGACTATTCCCATGAATCCTCAGTGGCCAAGCCTTGGAATGGTTTATGAAGCTCACACCTAGTATTTAAACATTTGACAAGCTTGTGCAGAAATTCATCCACCACTATTCCTATAACATCCTACACATGGTCACAATGTTGAATCTATGCAACACTAAGAAACACGCTGGTGAAGCATTTGTCAAATTTATTGAGAGATGGAGAAAACTATTTGCAAGATATCCCAGACAAATACCTGAATCAAAAAATATTGACATCTTCATTAACAACCTGGTTCCCAAGATGAACTATGCAACTCAAATGCAAAAGTACACCTCTTTCAGCGACTTTGTCAATAATGCTATTAGGATCAAATTTGTTCTTGTGAAGAAAGGAGAACTCACCTTGAACAAAGACACTAAATCTTATAGCAATGGAAACAACAAAAATAATAACAAATACAAGAATAAGAACCACAATGTGGTCAATGACGATGTGGTTGATTCGGCTGAATACAAACCCAAGGAGCCAATGTTTAATCTCACTGGTAGCATTGAGGCTACTAAGTTCAACACAACTACTACTAGCTCTTCTAAGAACACCCAAGACTCTTAGAAAGGCAAGGTATCTTGGATTCCATGACCCAAGTGAAATTTCATTCCTCTTGGAGAACCTCTGGGAGATGCATTAAAAACATTGGTTTCCCATAAGATCATCATGATACCTGACTCAAAACCTTGGGAACATGTGGTTAAGCCCAAGTGGTGGAACAATAACCAATACTACAAATTTTATAAGAATAAAGGACATCTGACTAATAAATGTATGAAGTTAAAATACCTGATACAAGACCTAATTGAAAATGAAACCATCACCATTGGTAGCCATGGATCAAATGATGACTATAAGGCTTTGAAACAACCTTTACCCTCCTATGAGAAAGAAGAATCTTTAAAAACTCAAGGAGCTACAGTAAATCATACCTACGCTAATAATGACAATGTGATCCACATGCTTGAACCATCTGATTGATTGATCAATGTCATTATTACCAAAGATAAGGAAGTTGAGTCTTCTAATGTTGTTACTCATAATCAATCTAAGGTTTCTCTTAAGCGAGTAGCATATGCATCTAAACAAGTTGTTACATCAACAAACAAACCAACAACATCTAAGAAAATTGCTCTATCACTCCCTACTATGAACTAAAACCTAGTTGATCAACTACAACAAACTCCTACTTAGATATCCATCTTGGAATCACTCAAACTATCACCATCACATAAGGTGATCCTTGAGACAGCTCTTTTGGAGACTAATGTGCCCAAAGATGTTGACGTCAGTCTATTCCAAACCATGGTCAGTTACTTAACTTCCCCTCATTACCTATCCTTTTTAGAAGAGGATCATAAATCACTCAGTCATCCTTACAATCAACCTTTGCATATAGAGGTCTTAATTCATAAGCATAGAGTCATACACATTTTGATAGATGGAGGTGCCAGTTTGAACATACTATCAAGATCATCACAACATTATGTTTCTCTGAACATGCTATTGATCCTCAAATAAAAATCACTCTAAAGGAATACAATGAGGAGGAAAGATTGTCTAAAGGATTAGTAGTGCTACCCATCAGAGTGGGGACAGTCGAATGAGATGTCATTTGTCAAGTGTTAGATTTGCCTTTGGCATTCAACATCCTACTAGGGAGACCTTGGATTCATGACATGCAGGAAGTTCCTTCTATGTACCACCAATGTGTGAAGTTCCCACACAATGGGGTGGAAATATCTATCTCAACTGACAACACTTACTCTTGTAATTCCTTAAAGCAAGCAAAGAGCATGGTTCCTTACAACAAAGAAGCATCCCATGGACCAAAATTTGAGAATTATCAAATAACACTTATGAAGAGTTTTGGAGAAAAATTGCAAGTCAAAAACATCAGTATGGGGGAGTATCAGTTATCCATGACTAACCTTTCAACATCTCCCAAATCTTATAGGATGCCATCATCATCATTTAAACCCTCCAATGGTCAGATGCTAGAAATACATGAAGGGACCAACATGGTCAAGGGTTGCGTCCCTCTCTCTGAAGAAAATGAGGAAAAATCCATCCTGACATGGCTATATAAAGGTGAATACCAAGATCAAGAAGTCAAGCATGTCAAGATCTATCCAAAAAGTTATGGCAAAGGTTATCAGATTGCTAAATAAATGGGTTATAAAGGGAAAGGACCCTTGGAAAAAAACAAAGGGTTGCTAGAACCTATACATACTAAGTTTCGGAGTCCCATGGATAAAACATGAGTAGGATACCATGAAAAGAAGTTCCATCCTTCAACTAGAAACATCCCTACTAATTCTCATGTGGATATATCTAATGATGAGAGTGAAGATGAAATAGAACTCCTCCCATGCCCTTTCAAAAGACTACTTCAAATTCAAGATCCAAGATACCAAGGAGAACCCTACATCCCACAACCATTCAGAGATCACTACAGAGCTCACTTTGAACCAAATGAATCCCCGTCTCCTCTATTAGAGGAAGATACTCAAATGACCTAAGTAGGGACAATAAATCCCTCCCAATAAGATGACCTATCTATAAGAGAGATTGATTTAGAGAAAGGGGCAGAACCTAAAATTAGACATCCAAATTGGGGGAAAATTGTTCTTGTCTCTCACATACTATATCTCCACCATTTCCCAAATGACCGAGTACATTCTCTTGAGGAGGCTCCAATTCTAGCCAAAAATGGTGAGATTAAACAAGATGAAACTGTAAATAACTCCAGTAATGATACAGCTGCCTTAGAAAAACTCTCCCAACATTTGGAAATACTTGACCATATTCACATTCAATATGACTATGGGGGAAATGTGGGGAATTCTTTAGAAGAATGAAAGCCTAACTGGGGAAAAACTATGGCTCCTACCCATGTGCTAGACCTACCCCGCTCTATTTAAACATACTCTCATGAGTACAAGTGGGATCTTTGTCTGATGCCACCATTGATATTGAAATATATGTAATCCATAAGTATGCTCCTCAATTCAAAATAGGAGAAATTTCTAATGCCACTCAAGCTTTTGAAGAAGATTCTAACTCAAATTTAGAAGATGATGATAGACCTCCCCTTACTCCTAATATAAATTAGAACTTTGGAGATAATAGAAGAAATACTCTTCCTTCGACACTTCAGAACTCTGAAGAAGAGGATGGAACAACTTGGAGCCTTTCAGTTATTGGAATGACCCCTCACTCACATCTCCTATCCTCAAGAATTTAAATCATACCACTAAGTACTCTTTTAGAATGGGTGGCTATTCGCAAAGAAAATCAGAATGCTAATGCTAGGGTAGTTGGGTCAAACTTGCACAATACTAACAATGACTCCCATAGTAAAGTTAGGAAAATTCACAGTCTTGGTAGTCCTTTGGAGAGTGCTGTAACAAATATTCTCTTACCTATTGAAAATCTTGACCTTGATAACTCCGTGCTATCCTTGAAACCCATTGGATCTTTGCCTCTTGTTTACCCTGAGTTCATTGAATGGAACCCAAACAAACTTTTAAGCCTGATTTCTACACCTAATGACTACACCTTGGTTTTCTATCTAAATTCCATTTAACCCTTCACCTCTTCCACCACTACAATGAGTGTCAAAATGATAGAGGGGGACATCAAGTTTATCAGCCTACAAAATAAAAATAAAAAGAGGTCTGACAGTGAAGACCACCTTGTGGCAGTTTCAGAACTAGTTATAGTAAAAAAAAATGACGTATCTAATGGTGAAAAACTCTCCTAGGCGCTGGAGGATTGGACACTTGATCTCCTTCCAAATCACTTTCAAGAACAATCCTCAGTATTGATAGAACTGACACAACCAATTGATCTGAGAACAACAGAAGAACCTCAGTTGATCTAGCTGGCACAATATATATATGAACAAGAGAAGAAAGAATTCATCTAGTTCTTCATGAGAAAGAAAATCAACTTTGCTTGGTCGTATTCAGACATGCCAGGACTCGACACAGATTTGATCATGCATCACCTCTCGATTTCTCTAGTTTTCAAGCCAGTCAAGAAAAAGGTTAGAAAGATACATCCTCATGTGGCATTACTAGTCAAGGATGAATTATAAAAAATGTAGAAAGCTGAGTTCATTCATGCTATAGCATATGCTAATTGGATCTTGTACATTATTCCTGTAAGTAAGCATGATAAATCAATTCGGGTTTGCAAAATGTTCAAATATTTGAACAAAGCTTGTCCTAAGGATGAATTTCCATTGAGAAACATCAACATGATTGTGGATCTTACAACTGGCTACGAGATGTATTCCCTAATGGATGGATTTTCTAGTTACAACCAGATAAGGATAGCTCCTAAGGACCAAGATAAAAATGCTTTCACATGTGCTTGGGGCACTTTCTACTGGAATGTCATACCTTTCAGTCTCAAGAATGTAGGGACAACATACCAACAAGATATGACTACCATATTTCATGAAATCATGCATAAGAATATGGAGGACTATGTAGATGACACCTTGGAAAAATCAGCAAGAAGAATTACTCACCTGGCTGATCTGGAAAATATTCTTGATCGAATGGAACAATTCAAGCGTAGGTTATGTTAGCACTATTCTATGAAAGTATTTCATATTTCAAATTTGGTCTTTTCCCACGTAAGTGTGATCAAAGCATTTTCTTTTCTTTTGAAAAGGGTTTAAAATTTTGTTAATTCCTCAAGCTATCACTTTTTGTGCTTGGTCGCTGTTAGAATTTGTAATCTTTCCTTGGTGTATTTATAAACCAAGGTTAGACTATTAATCTTTGTTGTAATATATTAGGATATAAGCCAAGGTATCCTAATATACTTCTTTGTCTTCTTTCCACTACATTCTATTTCGTCCTCTAGTGGAATATGTGAGGACAAAGATTTATTGTAATTTGTAAATTAGTTTATTCCTCCTTAAGAGGAATCTCACACTTGGCCCTCACACATTTATGAAATGTGGCATACATAGATATGGGAGTTACCATGCAACTCCTTTTTCACATCTCTATTAAAGAGATGCCTCTTCTTCTCT
>MU225550.1:3094480-3131183 GCA_018584345.1 Thuja plicata
GTGTTGGATCTTGAAGCTTTCTCTCTCAAACTTATGGTAATATCCTTTCATGCAATAACTCGCTTAGATTCTTTCCTGGTATTGCTTATTTTCATATTTCTTTTTCATTTCTAACATGGTATCAGAGAAAATACCAATAAATATTTGTCCTCACATATTCCACTAGAGGATGAAATAGAATGTAGTGGAAAGAAGACAAAGAAGTATATTAGGATACCTTGGCTTATATCCTAATATATTACAACAAAGATTAATAGTCTAACCTTGGTTTATAAATACACCAAGGAAAGATTACAAATTCTAACAGTCGCGCAGTCATGATGTGTCTTTTAAGTGATCCTTTGGATGCACGAGTGAGCGATTGCTTGGTTTTTCTATGGTCGCGCAATCATGAAATTTCTATGATGAGTTGATTTGGTTGTGCGAGTGAGTGACCGAGTTGTCAAAAAGTGTTTATCGCGCAGTCACAGTGTGTCTTTAACATCAAGTTTTCATGCTGCGAGTTTGCGAGCGAGGAAAGATTTAAGTCATCGCTCACTTGTCGAGTTCTTTGGTCTATCGGTTTCTAGCTGTGCGAGTGAGCGAGTGGTTTGGAAGATGTCTATCACGCAATCATGATCTATTTTTCATAGTAGCATTTTATCCCGCTAGTGTGCGAGCGAGGAAATTTTTAGGTTAATCGCTCACTCGCTAAAATCTTTTGTTCTATGTATTTTACTGCGCGAATGCGCGAGTTAGGTTTTGTCTATGAGTCATCTTTCACTCGCTGAGGTTTCTATATAATATATTTTTGTTGTGTGAGCTAGTGACATGTTCTCAAGAATTCTCATGTTTTACTATCCCTCACTCACATTGAAGATTCATTCAGAGCATTTCGGATTGTGAGTGAGCGATGGAGGAAATGCTCGAGCTCTCGCACACTCACGAGTAATAAAGGTTAAGACAGATTTGCATGGCGAGTGCGTGACTCAAGGAAGTTCAATGAATAAGTAGTGTATAATCACTCACTTGTGGATGGTTCATTCACTTTAGATATTTCTATGCAAGTATACGGCCAGGTATGTTTTTACTTAATCATTCACTTGCCAATGGTTGGCGGTTAAGTATTTTTGGCATGCGACTATGCGAGCAAGCAAAAGAGAAGTCATCGCTCAATCACGGTGGATTATTCACTTGACATTTTTTCAACAATGAGTGTGTGAATAAAGAATATTTTCATGTCAGTGCTCAGTCGTGGTATATCAACAGTTAATGTTTTTCAAGATGCGATATTTAGAGTAGAGGATTTTATGACCGTTGCTCACCTGCTAAGGCTTAACAGTTATCAAAAAATGGACATCGAGTGAGTGAATCGGTTAGTGATATGTTCTCGAAGGGGCTTTCACTCACTTGCAAGTATAAGAAGATCAATCCAAAAGGGTGCTATGAGTATGCGACAAGGTGAAATGTCAAGTAGCGGTTTAGTCATCGCTCACTCATGAAAGTACAAGCATGATGAAATAAAGTGATGTGAGTGCGCGAATGAGAAAGATAAAAAACATCAGAGGCTATTTATCACTCACCGGATGATCAAGGTCAAGTTATAAGGGTGTTGTGAGTGCACAATAGGGTAATAGAAAGAGATTTTGTCACTCAATTGCATAGAAAATTTTGAACATTGGAGTTGTACAACAAGTGTGCAATTTTCTGCCATCTGTCTTATTCCTAGTTTTAATTGCGAAAAGGAAAAAATATACAGTTGTTCCAGTGAGGATACACAAGTTTGAATTTATGGAAGCACTAGTTGTAGGAGCTAATGACTGGTTTTTGCAAGCATGAGAAGTTGCAGTAAAGAAGACAAGATGTTGATGTGATGGGCTATAACTATAACTTATTTGCTTGAATTATGCACAATTATCATTTTCTGCTTTAATAAATTTCTAAGCGAATTGCAGAGCATATTGTCTGAGATACATTTTCAGAGGGAAAGATGAGTCAGGCCACTACTTCTGGATTATTCTGGTAATTCTTTGTTTCATTACTTCTGGAATAATATGGTTAAGTCAGTCCTTATTTGTAACCCGTGGAATTTGAATATGGAAAAATTGATTATTCTAGATGTTTATGTTGATGTGGATTTAATAAAAGAGTTTGGTAAAATTTACTGTCCAGTAGCTAGAGTAATTAGAAAGAAAAATAAATAATCCCTAGTGGCTATAAACATAAGGACAGTGTCTGAGGTTTTCAAAATTCATGGTGCAATCTATACTGAAATTAATTTAGACAAGATACAGGTTCATTTTGAAAAAAGGGAGAAACAAATAAATAAACATGAGATGCTGAGAATCATGCCCAGAGTAGACAAAAATTTGGTGTTAGTCCCAGACAATGTGAAACCTTCTTTTGACTTATCTATTTTCCACAACTATCTCAAATGCACAGTTTATGGCTTGAGAAAATTCCTAGGTTTTGATGTGGATTCAACCACCCTTGTTTAATTATTGATCATGGCCATGGATATTCAACATCTAGAAGTCAATATTGATTTTGATTATGTAGGGTATATTGTTGATTCCATACATACAACACTGGTGGAGATACAACAGGATGTGTGTGTGCCTACCTTCAAGCATTACTCATATTTGATGTTCTTAATATTATATTACAATAGGTATAAGCTGGAAAATGAACTAGAATTGTTTGATTTAGAGTATGGGGTTGAAATGCCAATTCAGAGATGGACCCAGGTATGGGATAGTGCTTCTAAGGACTCTTCTTTTGTTTGTTTTCATAATTGGATTGTTGATCCAATCCTAGATATGTTGGGGGTAAAAAGAGAAAGGTTGTCAATTGATGTTAGGAGATTACTAAGACCATGAGATATCATTTAGGGCTGGTCTATTTCCCATAATTGGGGTGAATTATTTTTCTTTGATAAATTCACTATAATTAGGGTTTATGGCTGTTCACAACCACCCCATGTTCTCCCTCTATTTGTTCCACTTAGAATTTCCTTTTTAGAATTTATTTGGAAAATTACCTGGGTAGATAAAGAATACCTAGAAGGGCATAAGAAGGGTGATTTTACCCAAGGTTATGGGTGGGATGTGAATTTTCTATAGGGAAGAATTTTTTGAATAGATCAATGGTTTTTTAAAGCAATACAAACTATCCACCACAGTATCAAGGTTCTGTGATCCAGAACAATTCATTAAAATAGCCTTAAAGGGTATGACTCCTTGGCAATAGGTGAGAGACCACGAAGCCTTAGGTGAAGAAAATGATGTGAGGAATAAATTGAACAAAGTTGAGGTTCAAGAGAGAAGAAGAAAGTGGAAAGATCTCAAGAGAGTTGAAGTTGAGTGGAAAGAATCAGATAAATCTTTCTCTGGATTTTTTCCTGACACCCCATACTTGCAGAGAATTGAAAGATGTTGGAGTCATATGACAACTTAATGGCACAAGTACCAAATTTAAATACTAAAGATGAAAAATCTTAGGGATGTCCACACATAGTGGCTCTGAATAATGAGGTACATGTGGAACATCATGAAGAAGAAGAAGAAGAGGTTGGTGAAGAAGCCACTTCTGTTAGGGAACCACCTAGAAAGAAACAAAAAATAGAGCATAGAATGGTGCAAGCTAGAAAATGCATGGCTAAGGCAGTGGTAAAAGAGCATGGAAAGTACTTCAGGAAATTCAAGAAACAATTGCAGAAAGTGCCAGAGGATGAAGGCAAGGGAGAGAATAAAATGATATTGAGTCCAGAAATGGATGAAAGGGTAATGATGGCCAATGAATTTATTAAAGATGATGACTTTATCAAATCAAAAGAATTCAAGAGTTCCCTGATTAAGCTGAAGTAATAGGATTTAAGACAGAACTTAATAATAGAGGAAGGACAAGAGGAAAAGAATGAGGAGATTGTATAGACACTTCAGGATTATGACCCTGAGAGTGTGCTAATAACTATAGAGAAGGATAGACTCTTGGTACAAAACAATGGAGTTCTATTAATGCCTGACTAGTATTTAAAGTAAAATTTCATCATAGATCAGATTAGAAGACAGGAAAATCCCATGTTCAAGAAAACATTTGAGATAGATGATGTGTTAAGAGGATCAGGTTTTGATCCTAAGTCTAAAACTTTGGTTATCTGGTCCCTTTCTCCTACTACACATGACCATCTATTTTTGTGTATTAGAGAAGAGAGAAAAGCATTCAGGATGATTTGGAACTTGTAGAATACCGGTGACACCGAGATTTCTCAATTAATGACCCAAGTTTCATTTATGAGCTTGGCAAAAATAGGGGATTTATCCAAAATATATGAACATGCTTTTGGTCAGATGATGGATTTGGAAAGGAAGCATGAGGAGGTTATGGTTAGTAACTATACTTTGGAAGAAGAAACAGAGAAATTAAAGAAAAAATTGGATGAAAAGAGGACAGATGAAATTCCTCAAATAGTTGAAAAGGAAAAGATAGATGTTACAATAGAAATAGAAGGTGACTTGGTACTAGAGGGAGGCCAGACTCAAGAGCCATTAGAAGAGAAAAGTGATAGTGTTGTATCTGTTGTCCTTGCTATCTTACAAAACCATGTTAATATTTTGAAACAAAAGACTAAAATGGTACACACTTTACATGGATCATTACATGAAGCTTCTAGGATAGCTGTAGGAGCAATGACATTTCTTGAGCCAACCTTCAAAACTTGGTCAGGAAGAAATATATTGATGGATAAGTTAAAGACAACAATGTTATATAGTGATGATTTTCCTGATAAAGTAACCAAAACCATTGAGATGGTAAATGATCTGCAAGTTACTTATGCTTTCTTTAATGGTAAAAGTGAACTGATAAATCATAAGTTGCAGCTATTTGGTGATCAGTGCCCTGCACTTATTCCTAAGATCTATGATGATGCTAGTGCTTTGAAACCACAACCAAAATGGGAGAAGGAATTTGATGAAATTTGGAAGGCTGATGATGTCAAACATAACTTGGAGAATGACATAGATGCAAGTTACTGCAATGATTTGATTGAAAATTTGTTCAAGGTTGAGGTGGACATGAAAAAATTCATTGCAGAGGAAAAAGCAATTTTAGATTCCATGTGGACAGAAGCCTTGGCTAAACTGGACCAGGAGAAGAATTTCAATTGGCCCACCACCAAAGAAGTGAATAGGTGGGAAGCGAAACTGAAAGGATAGAAGGATATTTTCAAAGCAGCAACCAATTCTGTTCAAGCTTCGCAAATTTTATGCCACCTGTGTTTTGTTTCAAAGTTTTTATTTTGTTAGTTAAAATTTTTGCAAGATTTTATACATCTTCCCATGTAGTCCGAAGCTTTTTGCATCCTTAGTTATAAAAGGATTCCAAGACTACTGGGAAAATATATAGTCATTTTTACATCTGGAAATAGAATTATATTGCACAAACTTTGGTTTGAGACCAATTATTTGATAAGGGTTTTGAAAGCTTGAATGTAATAAATTTTTGATGTGAATACAAATGAAATACATTAACAGTTTCTGAACTTATGACGAGTATTTGTCTTCATTATTGTGTTCTGAGTTTTGTTCAAATTGAGTAATTGGATTGTTCAATTTATTTGTCTGTTAGGAAGATTATGGAATTATCTTAGGGGTTCTTTCAAGGAAAGATTAAATTAACTTAGGGTTATTTAGGTGAAACTTAGAATGTATAATGAATCTGATGATTATCTTAGCAACGTGTGAGGGTTGATATACAAGGTATATCTATTTTCTATTCAGATCTATAGTTGTTTTTTTAAGTTTATGTTTATGGAAGATGGTTGTGAATGTTCAGAGTGAATCCAATGCCCTAGGATAAAGCACTAGTCTATTATTCATTTGGAATAGGTACCTATCACCATAAAATTGATCTTTATCATTCTGTTTTAGTTTTTTAGATTAATATTATAGAAATGAAAATATTTAACTCCACTATGCACTTGATGGAATAAATTGTCATAATTTGAATATCCCAGCTGAAGAAGGGTAAACCCACTCAAGGTTGTGGAATTCAAAGTGTAGAGGGCTTGAAAACCCTTTTTATTTCATTCTATTTCTTTTTTGATCAGTGTTTGGGATTATAGAGCAAGCTTACTGCAAGTATTTTATGTGTTAGCAAGAAAAAAAACCAACAGAAAATGGCGACTCTACTGGGGAATTTCAAGGAATACATCCAAAGGTTAGTCTGAATCTCTCATTTCATGAAAGTCAAGATCATTAAAATCTAGTTTATGAAATCATAAGTTGTATACTATATCTCATTGTTTTATGCTTTACTGTCATTTTCAAAGTGAAATCTCATTATTTTATTCCCAATAAGATTTGGGTGGTGACTCTGGGTAATTGGTTATAGTATTTCTAAGGGGAACATTAGTAGATCAAGTGTTAGGGGATTTCATTTTGGTTAGGATGAAGAATACAAAAGCATACACAAAGGACCACTCTGAAAATGTATCAGAGAGTGATGTTCCCAAAACCCCTAGAAGAAACTATTCTAGGAAGGGAGAATCTCATAGTAATACTTCTTGGAAAACTAGGTTTGTAGGTCCAAGTCATCCCTTAGGTACTATTCCAGAGAGAGATCACTGTACCCTTGAATTCTAGATCTAGTAATCTGGGTTATTTTGATGACTTGTTTGGTTCCCCTACATCAGAGAGTGTATTACAACAGAAGGGGTAACATCAGACCAATATATAGGGAATTTTTCTCCAAGTTCATCAGATATCCCTTATCAACAATTGCAAGGTCAAGGGGAAGATAATTTTATGAATATTCAAATTCTGACATAGATGAAGTCCTTAGGGACACTGATCATTTGAAAAGGGCATTAAAAGACTAATGCTTATCAAGAAAAGAAATGATAAAGCTAGAGAAGAGCAAATTGTAAATGCTATTACTGAGAGGGAGAATTTGAAGAAACGGGTTGCCCAAATGAAATTAGTAGATCAGGGTGCAAAAGAAGGATTTCATGATTTGAATAAAGAGATTTTTGGAGACGTAGACACCTTGAGAAAAGAGTGCCAAGAGAGGGAACACGTGTTGAAGAAAAGTGATTCTGAGAGTAAGGAACTTGTATTGAGACAGGTTCTCACTTACGAAACTCAAAAAAATCCTAAAGGTCAAACTTCTTCACAAGGTACATTAGAAACTAATGGTAGATAGGAAACCTCTGATAGAGGAAAACAAAAAGTCACTGGTGTACAATTTTCTGAACCTAAAATTGAAGGAGTGTCCCAAAATCTTTTCTCACTTGATATGGAGTTGGAGAGGGATAGAAAGGCCAAAGATGATATTGAAAAACAACTGGAGAAAGAAGAATTAGAAGCTGCCTCTACAGAAATGAGAAGAATAATTTATTTCTTAAATGCTTCCACTCACACTAATGTGATAAATAATACTACCTCATCTGGTCAAACCATGTTTGGATCTACTTCTAGGACTCAAAATAATAGTGCAACTGCCCAGATGTTGGGTGAAACTCAACGAGTTGCATCACAACTAGGAGTTGCATCATAGTCAGGAGGAGGTGGAATGGGTGGCACTACTAGTCATCAAAATATAGGCATTGTTAGTAGTGGCCCTAATCTTGGCACAATTTTTTAGAGAAGGCCTATTCATTTGGAAAGATATAAGCAACTATTTTTTGATGATATCCTAGGTCAACCTAATGCTATCCCTAATGAGATTAGAGATAGGATTCCCAAATTCAGTGAGAACAATGCTATAACAGGTGAAGAGCATATGAAATTATTCACTGATACAATGAATTATTATGTAGTTGAGGATGAGGATGATGTGATGAATTTATTTGTGCAATCATTGATTGAGGATGCAAGAGACTGGTACCAAGGATTGCCTAATAATTGTATTTATTCATGGGCTGAGTTTGTTAGATGTTTCAAAGAGAAGTATTGTGATAAGATAAATTCTGGCTTCATGTTGAATGATTTCAACAACATGAAGAAGCTTCAAAATGAGAGCATAGCTGAGTTCAATATAAGATTTCAAAAGGCTGTGTATAAATTGTTTAAAGTTTTGAGACTGGAGGAGAATTTCTACCTCACCACATATTATAATGCTTTGGATGGAAAGACAACATACTTGCTGAGAGATAAAGATCCTCATACCATGAGGAATGCTTATAAAATAGCTATAAACATAAAAAGTAATATAAGATCTTCTGGCAAGCTTGGTAAAAGAGATGATACCAGACTCTGGAAAGAGTCAAAAGGATAATCCACTAAAAATCCCAAAGAAGAAGATAAAATGGATGCATTGGTAAGTGTGGTAAAATATTTTGCTGCAAAGGTTGATAAAGATGAAAAGGGGTTTCAAAATAATAGACAACAATATCAAAGGCAAGATAAGTACTATAGGCTGCAGGATTTTCATTACAAGACTAACTGGAAAGATGGTAATCTTGTACCAGAAGAATCAATTGATGCCAAGAATAGGGATGTTCCTGATCCATTGAAAAACAAAAATACACACAATGTTGAGAAAAATACCTGGTGTATGGCTTGCAATATGCCTCATTCCCCTTTTTAGTGTGCAGTGGCTCAAGTGTTGACAAAATAACATGGAAATATTGGAACACAAGAAAGCTAGAATGATAAGAAAAATTTAGCCACTATGCCTCCTTTTACTATTGAGGATGATAATGGTGAATCAAAAGATGAATCACAAGGAAATGTGCAATTCATAGTTAATGTTTCAAACACCAAATTGGAACATGATCATCTTTGGACACCGAATGATGAGGAGGTAAGATCTCTTACCATTGATGCAGTAACTCAGACAATGATTTCATATCACCTTTGAAATAGACAAGTTGATCAAGGTGAGAATAATCCTGGTTCACTATTTATCAGAGAAGTTACTAATGAAGAACCTACACAAAATGTGGGTAAAATGGAAGAAAAGAAAACAGACAAAAAAGAACCTGAAGATACTTTTGTCAAAGGAAGTAAATTTGTTCCTACAAATGAACCAAAAAATGGAAAACTCAAGGAGAGTAGAGGTAAAGTTGCTTCTGAGACTGTGTTAAGTTTTTCAACTTTTGATATGAAACAAGCTTTATCTCAAATGAAGGTGTCTATTCCCCTAGTTGATATGTTGAAGATAAAAGAACACCGAGAAGTTGCTTTTTAATTACTTTCAGCTTTGCCTGATATACCTGATATAAGTGCTTTAAATTGTGAGAATAAAGAAGAAAAAATGAACCCCAAATATGTGTTGGGAGTGTAATTACCTAGGAAAATTTTCAGATTGACCCTGTTTATGTGACACTCCTTATAAATAATATGCTTTTGAAGAACTGTATGATAGATTCTGGGGCTGTTGCTAACGTGATGACTTATAGTGTGATGAAAAAATTGGGTTTGAAGGTGGAAACTTCTTTTGGTAAATGTAATGCTATGGACAATAGGAAAGTGCCTGTGATAGGAACCCTAAAATGAATAGAAGTGAAGCTTGTTGCATACCTTGAGGTCATTTTTAAAATAGATGTTGTTGTGGTTGATTCTCCACCTCACTATGAGATGCTTTTATCAAGGCAATGTGCTGCAGCCATTGGAGGACATGTATAATTGGATATGTCCTTTGCTACTATTTTTGTGAATGGAAGAGAAGATAATTTATTTTGAGAGCCTAGAGCTCCTATATATGTTGATAAGATTGAACCAAGGATGTTGAATTGTTTTGTGGATGTAGATATGCAGAATTTCAGAGTAAAAAAGATTCAACCTCAGTTAAGAAATATTGACCCCATAATAAAGGAATTGGACTTGCAACAACATGGGTTGTGGAAAATGTATTTTGACAGAGCTTGTTCAAAAGAAGGGTTAGGAGCTGGTGAATTATTTGTGTCTCCATCAGGTATGGCTTTCAAGTATTCTTTTTTGCTAGCTTTCCAATGTACAAACAACACAGCTGAATATGAGGCATTACTATTGGGGTTAGAGATAGCATCCAAGCATGGTATTAAGTTATTAAGGGTTTTTGGGGATTCAAAATTAGCCATATCTTAGATCAGATCAAAGTATGCTGCCAACAATGATAGGTTGAAATAATATAAGTATACTGTTTGGGATAGCATTGAATTTTTTGATGCATTTTTCATTGAATGGATAGAAAGATCTAAAAATATTATGGAAAATTTATTGGCTAATGTTGCTATGAAAAATGATGACCTGACATTGGCAGGAATTTCTATTGTAGAAACTAAGACTAGGCCTATTATCCCTAATAATGTATATAATTGGCAGGTTTTTGAAAATGATGATGATATCCTTACATTTCAGTGTGTAGACAATTTTGAAGGCTAGATCATTAACTGTAATAATTTGGTATAGATGATTGATGGAAAAGAAACAATATTTGGCAATGAAATTATGCAATTGCAAACAAATGAGATACCTAAGGGATTGACTCAATTAGAAGGAATGTTTACTGATAATGATAGTCACATGTGTCAAAAGTCTACAACCAAAATGGATGAATTTGAGGAGATAAACGTAGGATCATTTTCTGATCCCAAAATTGCATATATTGGAAAAAAGTTGGCCCCTCATGTAAGAACAAATTTGATCAAATTTCTGAAAAGGTATAAAAATTTTTCAGCTTGGTCTTATGAAGACCTTAAGGCTTATAGGGAAGATCTCTTCTAGCATAAAGTTCCATTGAAAAATGATGTTAAGCCTTTTAGGTAGAGGCAAAGGCCAATATATCCATTACTGGCCCCCAAAATGTAGCAAGAGTTAACAAAACTCAGAGATGCTGGGATAATAAAACCAATCAGACATTCCTCTTGGGTATCTAATCTGGTGCCGGCTAGAAAGAAGAATGGTGATATCAGGTTATGCATAGATTTTAGAAATTTGAATGTAGCCTCTTTAAAAGATAATTATTCCTTGCCTAATATGGAAGCAATGCTGCAAAGAGTTATGGGTTGTGAACTCTTATCCATGATGGATGGTTTTTATGGTTATAACCAGGTGTTGGTTCAGGAATATGAATAGTTCAAAACAACATTCACTACCCCATGGGGTATGTATGTTTGTGTGAAGATGCCATTTGGTCTGATGAATGTAGGAGCTACTTTTCGAAGAGCCATGGATGTGGATTTCAGAGATTTTATAAATATAATTATGGTTGTGTACCAAGATGATCTGACTACATATTCCAAAAAAGTTGAGGATCACTATAAACATTTGGAAAATATTTTTGCTAAATCTTTGGAGTATGGGATTTCATTAAACCTAAAGAAGTGTCAATTTGCTGTGACAGAAGGTAAATTATTAGGACATATAGTCTCAAAAGAAGGAGTCAGAATTGACCCTGGGAGGGTAGAGGCTATTAACAAAGTTTTACCTCCCAAGAACATCAAAGGTGTACAGTCTTTCCTAGGAAAGGTGAACTTTGTAAGAAGATTCATTGCCAAATTTGCAAAAATAGTGAAGCCCATGGTAAAATTGTTGAAGAAGAATGCTAAATTTTATCGGGACAAAGAGGCCCAGTTGGCTTTTGATTAAATAAAAGTGGCAATTCAACAAGCACCAGTTCTAAGATCCCCTGATTATGAGAGACCTTTCTCTTTGTTTTCTTTCACTTCATTTCATACTATTGCTGCAATGCTATTGCAGAAGGATAGTGAAGGGTTTGAACACCCCGTCACATTTTTTAGTAAGTCTCTGTAGGAAACAAAACTAAATTATGAGATAATGGAAAAAAAAGCTTATGCTTTAGTCAAAGAAGTCAAGGTTTTCAAGCCTTACCTAGTTTGTGCAAAAGTGACTTCTTATGTCCCACATGCAACAATAAAATACATATTATCTCAATTTGAAGTCACTGGTAAGAGGTGCAGATGGATCAACAGGATTCAAGAATTCAACTTGGACATTCAAGTTACCAAATTGGTAAGGGGTCTGGGATTAGATAAACTCATGACTAACACAAAAATGGAGTTGGCTCAGATAAAAAATGTACTGACAGTAAGTATGAATCACACTATCATAGAGTTGCAACCATGGTATATTGATATTGTGTTCTTTCTAAAAAATGCTAAATGTCCAGAGCACATGTCAGATACTCAAAAAAGGACTCTTAGGATGCAAGCTCAAAGATATGTATTAGTGCATGGTGATTTGTTTTGGAAAAATAGGGATGGAATCCTGTTATTTTTTTTGGATGAATCACAATCCAAGAGAGTTTTGGGTGAAATGCACAATGGTGTTTGTGGAGGGAATTACTTTGCAAAAACCACAACTCATAAAATAATTAGGGCTGGTTTTTACTGGCCCTCTCTTTTCAAGGACACTCAAATTTTTTTACAAATATGTGAACCTTGCCAGAGGTTCTCTTCAAAAATGAAAATTTTAGGAGCATTGCTGTTAAATCCAATGACTATTGAAGCACCTTTTGCCCAATGGGGCATTGATTTTATTGGAGAATTTACAGAAAAGTCTAGTGGAGGCCACAGTTGGATTCTCGTGGCTACAAATTATTTTACGAAATGGATAGAAGCAATCCCATCCAAGAAGGAAACCAACAAGGTGGTAATGGATTTCTTAATGGATAATATTTTGACCAAATTTGGTGTGCCTACTAAACTAATCAAGGACAATGCCATGTGTTTTAGATCTGAGGAGTTTAAGGACTTCTATGAAGATTATGGCATTATTGTATCTTATTCTTCACCATATCATCCTCAAGAAAATGGGCAGGTTGAATCCAACAATAAGAGCATAATGAAGATCATTAAGATGATTTTGGAAAAAGAATAAGAAGTCTTGGCACTCAAAGTTGAAGTTAGCCCTTTGGGATGACATGGTAATAGTAAAGAAAGCAATAGGGGTTTCCCCTTTTGAAATAGTCTATGGAATTCAGGAAAGATTGCCTTTGAATAATTTGTTACCTATCTATAAGTTTATGCAAGAAGAGGAATTTAAGATGCAAGAACCGATGATGGATAGGATGGTCCAACTGGTGGAATTGGAAGAAATAAGGGCTGAAGAACATAAAAGAAATATGAAAATCCAACATAAATCTAAGTACCTGTTTGACAAAAGAGAAACTGAAAGAAAATTTTAGATAAATGACATGGTACTCCAATGGAATGCAAGAAAAGAAGAAAAGGGAAAACATGGAAAATTTGAATCATTGTGGATGGGCCCCTTTGTAATTCAGGATTTCATGGTTAAGACTCATATTTTCTGGAGGATTCTAATAGTAAGATACAAATATTGCTAGTGCATGGATTTTGATTCTGATAGTAAGATACAAATATTGCTTGTTCGCACAGTCGTCTAGTGTCTTTTAAGTGATCCTTTGGCTGTGTGAGTGAGCGATTCCTTATTTTTTTTGTGTTCGCGCAATCATGACATTTTTATGATGAGTTGATTTGGTTGTGCAAGTGAGAGAATGAGTTTTCAAAAAGTGTTTATCGCACAATCGCGGTGTGTCTTTAACATCAAGTTTTCATGTCGAGAGTTTGTGAGTGAGGAAATATTTAAGTCATCGCTCACTCACCGAGGTCTTTGGTCTTCTAGTTTCTAGTTGTTAGAGTTAGCGAGTGGTTTGGAAGATGTCTATCACACAATTGCGATCTATTTTTGGTAGTATCCTTTTAGCCCGCGAGTGTGCAAGCGAGGAAAGTTCTAGGTTAATCGCTCACTTGCTAAAATCTTTTATCCTATGTCTTTTACTACGTGAATGTGCAAGTTAGGTTCTGTCTATGAGTCATCCCTCACTCATTGAGGTTTCTATATAACATATTTTTGTTGTGCGAGCTGGAAACATGTTCTCAATGAATTCTTATGTGCTATTATCACTCATTCACATTGAAGATTCATTCAGAGTATTTGGGATTGTGAGTGAGCGATGGAGGAAATTCTTGAACTTTCACACACTTGCGAGTAATAAAGGTCAAGACAGATTTGCATGGTGAGTGCACGACTCAAGGAAGTTAAATAAGAAAGTAGTGTATAATCCCTCACTCATGGATGATTTTTTCACTTTAGATATTTCTATGTGAGTATGCGACTAGGTATGTTTTGACTTAATTGTTCACTCTCCAATGGTTGGTGGGTAAGTATTTTTTGCATGCGACTGTGCGAGAGAGGAAAAGAGAAGTCATCACTCAGTCATGGTAGATGATTCACTTGACATTTCTCATCAGTGAGTGTGCAACCAAAGAATATTTTCATGTCAACGCTTAGTTGTGGTGTATCAGCAGTTAATGTTTTTCAAGCTGCGAGATTGCGAGTAGAGGATTTTATGACCATCGCTCACCCACTAAGGCTTAGCGGTTATAAAAAAATGGACAGCGAGTGAGCGACTTGGTTAGTGATATGTTCACGGAGGGGCTATCGCTCACTCGTGAGTATAAGAAGATCAATTCAAAAGGGTGCTACGAGTATGCAACAAGGTGAAATGTCAAGCAGCGGTTTAGTCATCACTCACTCACAAAAGTACAAGCATGATGAAATAAAGTGATGTGAGCACGTGAGTGAGAAAGATAAAAGACATCAAAGGCTATCGATCACTCACTAGATGATCAAGGTCAAGTTATAAGGGTGTTGCGAGTGTGTGATAGGGTAACAGAAAAATATTTTTTCTCTCACTCGCATAGAAAATTTTGAACATTGGAGTTGTACAACGAGTGTGCAATTTTTTGCCATCTGTCTTGTTCCCAGTTTTAATTGCAAAAAGGAAAAAATATATAGTTGTTCCAGCAAGGATATGCAAGTTTAAATTTATGGAAACATTAGTTGCAGGAGCTAACAGATGTTTTAGCGTGAGAATTTGTAGTAAAGAAGATAAGATGTCGATGTGATGGGCTATAAGTATAACTTATTTGCTTGAATTCTAGACAATTCTTGTTTTCTGCTTTCATAATTCTCTGAGACAATTACAGAGTATATTGTTTGAGATAAATTTTTAAAGGGAAAGATGAGTCAGGACACTATGAGCATAGCTTCTAAGGGAACTGGGAAGAAAATAGTGGCAGGGAAGAAATACTCAGAATGATTTGCAGACCTCTTTCCAGGGACTTCTAACGCAAATAGTGTAGATTGGGAAGAATGGAAAGATAAATGGCGCCAATGCAGGAACCCTATCACACTCAATTATTTTGGTAATACTCCATGTCATTACTTTTGGAACAATAGGGTTAAGTCAGTCCCTATTTGTAACTCGTGGAATTTGAATATGGAAAAATTGATTGTTTCGAATGTTTATGTTGATGTGGATTTAATAAAATAGTTAGTTAATAAAATAGTTAGCTAAAAGTTACTGTCTAGTAGCTAGAGTAATTAGAAAGAAAAATAAAGAAGCCCTAGTGGATATAAATAGGACAGTGTTTGAGGTTTTCAAAATTCGTGTTGCAATCTGTACTAAAATTAATTTAGACAAGATACAGGTTAATTTTGAAAAAAGGGAGAAACATATAAAGAAACATGAGATGCCGAGATTCATGCCTAGAGTAGACAGAAATTTGGTGTTAGTCCCAGACAACGTGAAACCTCCTTTTGACTTATCTATTTTCCACAACTATCTCAAATGCATAGTTTATGGCTTGAGAAAAGTCCTAGGTTTTGATGCGAATTCAACCACCCCTACTTACTTATTGATGATTTTGATTATGTAGGGTATATTGTTGATTCCATACATACAACACTAATGTAGATACAAAAGGATGTGCCTGTGCCTACCTTCAAGCATTACTCACATTTGATATTCTTAATCTTATATTACAATAGGGATAAGATGGAAAAGGAACTAGAATTGTTTGATTTAGAGTATGGGGTCAAAATGCCATTTCAAAGATGGACCCAGGTATGGTATAGTGCTTCTAAGGAATCTTCTTTTGTTTGTTTTCATAATTGGACTTTTTGATCCAATCCTAGATATGTTGGGGGTAAAAAGAGAAAGGTTGTCAATTAATGTTAGGAGATTACTGAGACCATGGGATATCATTCAGGGCTGGTCTATTGCCCATAATTGGGGTGACTTATTTTTCTTTGATCAATTCACTATAATTAGGGTTTATGGTTATTCACAACCACCCCATGTTCTCCCTCTATTTATGTTAGAATAGTCCCAAAGGATAACTGAGAGGTGGGGGGTGAATCAATTATCAGCTAATTTAATTCTTTTCTTTTATTAACTCTAGAATACATTAAAGTAAATGCACATTCAGATAACACAATAGACAACACCACAATTTGGTTACGGGGAAACCAAATGGTAAAAACCCCGGTGGGAATTAACACCCACAATGAACTATACTTGTTTATAATAATCCATGTTAGAAGATCTTGCAACCCTGTTAAGAGTTGTTCTTTACAATGCAATACGTATAGTGACCTGGTTAAGGGTTTGACCTTGTTAGGAGTCTTTTACAAACAACCCTGTTAGGGGTGAGGACTCACTGTCCAAAAGCTCACTGCTTTAATTGTGAAGGCTACAAACTTCTGTAGAATAGATATGTACTATATCTGATGATGAGCTGTAGAGTAGACCTGCTATCTTGATCAGTTCTAGTGTATTTTAATCTTTCACTTCTTCTTCACATAGATCCTTGATGAATGAAACTCAATTGATATTTTACTCTGCACTTTTCCTATATCTTTTCTTATCATTCACACTTAGCCTTCCACAAATGAATTGCTATAAGTATCTTCCTCAAAGTATAAGATCAAGGGACCTATTAGACAACTCTTCATAACATCCTTGTCAGCTTTACTAATCATGCAAGCATAATTACAACCATGTAATATAAACTGAATAGACATGATGCTTCTCTAAGTTGGCCTCACAAAATTAACTCTAACTTTGAAATCTTGTTGAAACACGTTTGGCACCTTTAGATAACTATCATCAACTCATAACTTAACTTGAATATACACACACATATCCCAAAGATAGGTGCAACTCAAGAACCAATGCAATACGTCAGCTCTATACAAACAAACTCCAGAAATTGTAACTGCCACATAACATAATTACACAACACAACTAAAACTCCATATCTGAGTCTACGTGTATGAAAAAAACATTAAAAATATGCCTACAACATGAATATAACCACGCAAGGCTTGATACCATCATTCTGATAAGTACATACAAAACACTACTGTATATTATATGTTGTCATCAATGAAAAAACATACAATCAACTAGCTGCCAGAAATAAATCTCCAACAATCTCCCCCTTTGACATTGATGGCAACATATGATATTAAAAACATCTTCAACACATGGTGTCTTGTTTCTTTTTACAATCTTCTCAATATCCTCATCAAAGATTCCTCTATACTGCTGCAGTTCCTTTGTCTGTGTTTATACTCCCCTAGAGTATATGCTCCCCCTTACTATATACTCCCCCTTTGAAATCAATGGCAAAGGGAACCATAAACAATTAGGCACAGGTACTACTCCAGAAGTAGAGTAGTCAACCATTCATCAGTCACTATGGAATGATGTTCTTACTGCTTTAACTAATCAAACTCAGGAGAGGGAATTACTCCTAGCTTCTCCCTGAGATACTCAAAAGTATCTTTTGATAAAGGCTTTGTGAAAATATCTGCCAACTGTTCTTGGGTGCTCACATAGTCCAATTTTACTTCATTGTCTACAAATTTTTCTCTAAGAAAATGGTATTTAATCTCAATGTGCTTTGTCTTTGCGTGCATCATAGGGTTCTTGGACATGTTGATAGTACTGGTATTATCACAATGGATAAAAATAGGATATTCAACCTATATACCAAAATCTTTAACCATCTGCTTGGTCCAAATCATTGTTGAACAATTCAATGTTGCTGCAACATATTCAACTTCTGCTGTTGACTAAGAGATACAATTCTTCTTCTTGCTTACCCAATATACCAACCTATCTCCAAGAAATACTGCTTCTCTAGAAGTACTCTTCTTTTCATCAAGACAACCTACCCAATCTGCATCTGTATACACATGAAGTTGTACATTCTCTGATTTAGGATACCATAAACCATAGTCTATAGTTCCCTTTAGATATCTGAATATTCTCTTTATTACCATTAGGTGATTCTGTTTTGGTTCAGCTACAAATCTACCAACAATGCCAACTGCATTAGATATGTCTAGTCTAGATTGAGTAAGATATATAAGTTTTTCAATCATAGACTTATACAATGTCTTGTCAACTTCTGCAGAATCATCTTCTTTAGAAAGCTTGCTTCCTGTTATCATAGGAGTGTATACTGGCTTACAGTCTTCCATCTTGAAAGTCTTCAATATTTCCCTCACATATTTGGAATGATTTATGAATATAACTTTATCTGTCTTGTTTACGTTCAATCCCAAAAAATATTTTATAGGACCAATCATGCTCATTTCAAATTCATTCTGCATTTGTTTTGCAAATTCTGCACTAATCTTGTCATTACCTCCAAAGATAATGTCATCAACAAATATGGCAATAAGTAATAGTCCATCAGGGGTCTCTCTTATGAATAGGTTACAATCTGCTGCTCCTTTCTTAAATCCAATCCTGGTAAGATAACCATCCAGTCTCTCATACCAAGCTCTTGGGGCCTATTTAAGTCCATAGAGTGCTTTCTTCAATCTACATACCATGTCTGGCTTATCTGATAGATTAAATCCTTCAAGCTATTCTATGTAAACTTCTTCCTTCAAGTCACCATTTAGAAAGGTAGATTTGACATCCATTTGATATACTTTGAAGTCTTTGAATGTTGCATAGGCCAAGAATAACTTAATGGCTTATAATCTTCTCATAGGGGCAAATGTGTCAGTGTAATCTATCCCTTCCCTCTATGCATATCCTTTACACACTAGTCTTGATTTGTTTCTGACCACTGTACCATCTTCATTCATCTTGTTCCTAAATACCCACTTTGTTCCAATCACATTTTCGTCACTAGGTCCAGGGACCAATTCCCATGTATCATTTTTTATTATTTGATCTAATTCTTCTTCCATTGCTTTTTTCCAATCAGAATCCTTGCAAGCATCTTCAACATTTAAAGGTTCAATCTGTGAAAGTAAATACACCTCTTCATCCACTGTTAACCTTTTTGCTTTTGATCTAGTTAAAACATTGCTGCTCTGATCTCCAATGATATCATCTTTTGAATGATACCTAGATGTGAACTTTGAAACTTTTGGTGTAACATCCTCATCTGTAATCTGTGATACTTCTTTGCTTGATTTAGGTTCATTACATGAAATATCAATGCAATCAAACATTTCTTCAATAATAGTGTCTTTACTGCTATGCCTGGGTTCATCCTCAATCATAGGTGCATATTCATAATACCTTTCTTGAACCATGAACTTCTTATCAATCTTTACATGAGTAATTTCAATTATCTTCTTTAATCTCAAATTAAAACATCTGTATGCTTTGCTTTTAGTAGAGTAACCAAGGAAAATACCTTCATCGCTTCTAGCATCAAACTTACCAACACCATCATCTCTCTTGATGTAGAAATTACTGCCAAATATTCTAAAGTATTTTACTGTAGGTACATTACCAAACCAAAGTTCATAAGGTGTCTTATCCACACCTGGCCTTAGTTGTGTTCTGTTGATAGTATAGATTGTTGTATTGACTGCATCTCTCCAATAGGTGTGCAAAACTTTTCTTTCAATCATCATAGTGCACGTTGTATCAAGTATGATCCTATTCATTCTTTCTTCTATCCCATTTTTCTATGGGGTTCTAGGTGCACTCAAATATCTTGTAATTCCTTTTTCTACACAGTAGTCATAAAACTGGTCAGATGTGAATTCTCCTCCTCTATCTGATCTCAGACACTTTAGTTTTAATCTAGATTCATTCTCCACTTTGGCTTTGAATATTTTGAACTTCTTAAAGGCTTCAGAATTCTCCTTTAAGAACACAAACCACATCATTCTTGAAAAATCATCAACAAACAAAATAAAATACCTTTCTCCGTAATATGATCTGGTTTGAGTAGGACCACATAAATCTGTATGCACTAGGTCTAGCTTGTTTTCAGCTGAGTTATGCTTGCTTCTGAAAGAGATTCTTACATGCTTTCCCATAACACATTCCCTGCACATTGTGTCAACTGGTCTTCCAATACTTGGAAGGTCTCTAACTACCTTGACATTTCTTATCTTTACTATATTATCAAAATTAATATGACAGAGTCTCTTGTGCCATAACCAACTGTCATCCACTTTTGCAACAAAACAACTTACATCTGAATTGAGCTAAAAAACATTACCTTTTGTCTTTGAACCAGATGCAATAATATCTCCTTCTTTGTTACTAATAATGCATTTGTTTTCTTTGAATTCCAAATGATAACCTTTGTCAAGTAGCTTTCCAACACTTAGTAAATTGTGATGTAATCCATCAACATACAGAACATCATCTGTCTTGTTCTTTCCATCCAGGGTGATGGATCCTCTGCCTATGATAGGTTTAGGAGTTTTATCTCCAAATATAACCATACCACCTTTGTACTTGTCTATATTATGATGCAAAGGCTTGTGGTACTCCACAATTTGGACAACAAGACTCTACACCTTTGAAAAACAATCCCTAGGTCTCACTGTGTACCCAAGGGAATCCACTTGCTCCAAGAGGTCAAATGACTTCCAAATGACACAAGGATAACCAAAAGACTTCTTAGGGTCCTAAATAACCCAAACCAACTTGTCTTGATAGGTTACAAGTTCCCTTTAAGCCTCTTAATCAGATTTCTCAAAATGAGTTACTATCCCCAAGCAACCCTGCCTAGTAGCCCTATTTTTCCTGATTTTTGGACTTTTTCCACAACTTTCCCAAAACAAACCAAAAAAAAATGATGGATTCAGATACCCTTTTGGAATTTACACAACATATGTCAAAAACAAGTAGGCTTGTTTTGGAACCTCAACCCCAAAAAATGACTGTTCAGTGTCTTCAAGAGGGCTAATTTGAGTGCATTTACAAAGGAAGTACCAAAAATATTTATTCCCTGACCCTATAACTTTCAGCAGTCCCTATTTATGTCCCAAAATAAAGGATTATTATATTGGTTTTCACACAGAAACTCCCAATATGGCCAAAATCAATCACCTTCACCAAATGGCTCCAAAAACTAGGGCCTTCTAGAAAATAACTCAAAACTCACTTCCAGAACCTCTCCTTCTAGATTCACAACTTATTTGAAATGTAATTTTTCCTCCTCAAACAAAAACATGCCCTCCTTAAGGCCAAACTCCTGCTGCTACACTCTAGCAAGCATTTTCTTGAAGTTTCCTTCACTATTCTTGGTGATCACCATATCAAATCCACTTCTCCTGCATCCAAATAGTTAGTAACATCATACATATGTTACATAGGGTCCATTCAATGATAAGAAACAATTACATTCATTGAATGACCCATTACATCATTAAAAAGACCAAAATAGAGTTATTCCAATGCTCCAAAATGACCACCTACAACAACTTTTTAAATCTGAAACAAAATAGAAAATAAGAAACTTCAAAACAGATATAAAATGATTTTATTATATCCTTAGATCATCCACAACCCATTCCCAAGTTTAGATCAATCAACCAAGCATCTAAAACAACAAGATTTTGCAAGAAAAACTTGATATTTTATTGAATTTCTCAATATGTCTGTACAAATGTACTTTCTCATCATTCCAAGCATTAAATAAACTTCCTATAAACTTCCTCAACCAATATGGGTTGGTTGGAAGGCTTAGTTAAGTCTAAAACCATTAAAACGCCATTTTCCCTCCTAAATGCACATAACCGTTGGAATTCAAATATTTGAATTTCCAACTTACATTTTATTGCATATTTAATATTAAAAACCTATTAAATTCTATCCCAATTAATTTATTATTTCTTCTAGGACCTAATTGGCTCCCCTAAACAACTTTAGATCCCATTTGGCACTATTGGCCACCCTTACATTGTTTTGGTCCTAAGTCCTTTGCCAGGACTTCCAGGACTTATAATATTTAAATTAAATTTTTTTTTATTACATATTGCCATTATTGGCCTCAATATATCCCAATTTAATTTTATGAATTCTTTAGATCCACTACCTCCATTTGGTTCCAAGGTGGACTTATGTGTTTGGAGAGGTGCTCCTACACCAGATGAACAAATTTGTCTTTATCACCTTTCATGTGATGAGAGCATCCGCTATCAATGATCCAATCAGTTTTGATGTCTGCTTTAGAAATTAGGGCTAACTCCTGTGTTTCCTTTTCATCTTCAATGTCCATATGCTCAAACAATTTTTCCATGTCTTTAAGGGCAATGAATCCAATTTCATCTTCTCCTGAATCTTCATCAGCTACACCTTCTTCAGCATGATAGCATTCCTTCTTGTATTTAGGTTTATAATCAGATATGAATTTCTTTACTCTTGTGGGACACTTGGATGCAAAATGATCGATCTTGTTGCATGAAAATTTTTTTAATGGAAGCCATCCTTCATATTTCCCTTTGCCTTTCTTTTCTATTTTAGCAATCATGGTGATGATTTCTTCTAGTTCTTCATCAACTTCTTCTTTCTCATTATTGCTAGAGATGGGAGATTTCTTACCATGGATTGAAGCTTTGAAGGCTGTTTCACTTTTAGGTTTAGTCTTCAATCTTGATATCTCAAATGCAGAGATTTTACTGATCAAAGTCTCTCTTTTGAAGTCTTGTGAGAATTGCAAGGTTTCCTCTAGAATACTGATCTTGTTCTCATAGTCTGATTTTAAAGTAGTCAATAGCTTGTCCATTATATCTTCTTCTGATATTTCTCCACCATTGTTTCTGATTCCAGAAACCACTTCATTTATCCTCTGATTATAGGCTCTAATGTTCTCTTTAGGTAATATCTCAAGACTATTGTATTTCTTTTTGCATGTCTTCCTGTGTGCATTCTTTTCTTGAACATATCCTTCAAACGTGTCTTCTAAATACTTCCATATTGTGTGTGCCTTGTCTACCTTCTTGATCTCAGAGAATTCACTATCAGAAAGTGCACTTATAAGGGATTCTTTGGAAACTGCATTAGCTATGAATGTATCCTTCTTTTTACTAGTAGCATCATCTCTTGAAAGGTCTTTTAGAGAGGGAATACAAATTTCTTGTGTGGCTATCTCAAAGATGTCAAAACCAACACACTGTAGATGTGTTATCATTTTGTTTTTCCAATCCATATAATTTTCTCCATCGAACTTAGGAATCTCTTTTCTAAAGTATGCCATCTGATCTACCTTAAGCTGTTAGGCTTTCTCTTCAAGGCACTTGGCTCTGATACCAATTGTTAGAATAGTCCCAAAGGATAACTAAGAGGGGGGGGGGGGTGAATCAGTTATTAGCTAATTTAATTCTTTTCTTTTATTAACTCCAGAATACTTTAAAGTAAATGCACATTCAGATAACACAATAGACAACACCACAATTTGGTTACAGGGAAACCAAATGGTAAAAACCCTAGTGGAAATTAAAACCCACTATGAACTATACTTGTTTATAATAATCCCTATTAGAAGATCTTGCAACCCTGTTAAGAGTTGTTCTTTACAATGCAATAAGTATAGTGACCTAGTTAAGGGCCTGACCCTGTTAGGAGTCTTTTACAAACAACCCTGTTAGGGGTGAGGACTCACTTTCCAAAAGCTCATTTCTTTAATGGTGAAGGCTAAAACCTTCTGTAGAACAAATATGCACTATATCTGATGATGAACTATAGAGTAGACCTTCTGTCTTGATCAATTCCAGTGTATTATAATCTTTTACTTCTTCTTCACATAGATCCTTGATGAATGAAACTAAACTGATATTCTACTCTGCACTTTTCCTGTATCTTTTCTTATCATTCGCACTTAGCATTCCACAAATGACATGCTATAAGTATCTTCCTCAAAGTATAAGATCAAGGGACCTATTAGACAACTCTTCATAACATCCTTGTCGGCCTCACCAAATTAACTCTAACTTTGCAATCTTGTTGAAACACATTTGGTGCCTTTAGATAACTATCATCAACTCATAACTTAACTTGAATATACACATGCATATCCCAAAGATAGGTGCAACTCAAGAACCAATGAAATACATCACTCTGTACAGAAAAACTCTAGAAACTGTAACTGCCACATAACAAAATTACACAATACAACTGAAACTCCATATCTGAGTCTGCGTGTATGAACAAAACATAAAAAAAACATGTCTACAACATGAATATAAATGCACAAGGATTGATACCATCATTCTGATAAGTACATACAGAACACTACTGTATATTATATGTTGTCATCAATTACAAACATACAATCAAATGGCTACCAGAAATAAGTCTCCAATAATTTGTTCCACTTAGAATTGCCTTTTTAGAATTTGTTTGGAAAATTACCTGGGTAGATAAAGAATTCATAGAAGGGCATAAGAAGGGTACTTTTACCCCAAGGTTATGGGTGGGATGTGATTTTACTATAGGGAAGAAAACTTTTGAATAGATAAATGTTTTTTAAAGCATTACAAACTATCCACCATAGTATCAAGGTTATGTGATCCATAACAATTCATTAAAATAGCCTTAAAGAGTATGACTCTTTGGAAATAGGTGAGAGACCATGAAGCCTTATATGAATAAGATGTTGTGATGAATAAATTGAACAAAGTTGAGGTTTAGGAGAGAAGAAGAAAGTGGAAAGATCTCAAGAGAGTTGAAGCTGAGTGGAAAGAATCAGATAAATCTTTCTCTAGATTTTTTCCTGACACCCCATACTTGTAGAAAATTGAGAAGATATTGGAGTCATATGACATCTTAATGGCACAAGTACCAAATTTCAATGCTAAAGATGAACAATCTCAGGGATCTCCCCACATAGTGGCTCTGAATGATGAGGAACATCATGAAGAAGAAGAAGAGGCTGGTGAAGAAGCCACTTCTGCTAGGGAACCACCTAGAAAGAAACAAAAAACAAAGCATAGAATGGTGCAAGCTAGAAAAATCATGGCTAAGGCAATGGTAAAAGAGCATGGAAAGTACTTCAGGAAAATCAGGAAACAATTGTAGAAAGTGCTAGAGGATGAAGGCGAGGGAGAGAATGAAATTATCTTAAGTACAAAAATGGATGAAAGGGTAATGATGGCCAATGACTTCATTAAGGATGACAAATTTATCAAATCAGAAGAATTCAAAAGTTTCCTGATTAAGCTGAAGCAATAGGATTTAAGATAGAACTTAATAACAGAGGAAGGACAAGAGGAAAATAATGAGGAGATTGTAAAGACACTTAAGGAGTATGACCCTAAGAGTTAGCTAATAACTGCGGAGAAGGCTAGAATCTTGGTACAAAACAATGGAGTGCTATTAATGCCTGAATGGGATTTACAATCTACTTTCATCATAGATCAGATTAGAAGATAGGAAAATCACATGTTCAAGACATAATTTGAGATAGATGATTTGTTAAGAGGATCAGGTTTTGATCCTAAGTCTAAAAATTTGGCTATTTGGTTCATTTCTCATACTACACACAAGCCTCTAGTTTTGAGTATTAGAGAAGAGAGAAAATCATATAGGATGATCTGGAACTTGTAGAATACCAGTGACACTGAGATTACCTAATTAATGACCCAAGTTTCATTTATGAACTTGGAAAAAACAGAGGATTTATCCAAAAGATATGACCAAACTTTTGGTCAGATGATGGCTTTGGAAAAGAAGCATAAAGAGGTTATGGTTCATAACCATACTTTGGAAGAAATAGAGAAATAAAGAAAGAATTGGATGAAAAGAGGACAGATGAAATTCCTCAGATAGTTGAAAAGGAAAAGATAGATGCCGCAACAAAAATAGGTGACTTGGAACTAGAGGGAAGCCAGACTCAACCTTCCAAATTTCATCAAATTACCTCGGGTATATTACCTCAGCTAAAGGAATTTAGGTTGACCCTGAAAATGTAACAACAATCATGGAAACGCAACCACTACATTACATTAGTCAAGGCAGGACTCTGCAAGGAAAGCTACAATCTATTAGGTGGTTTATCATACAACTTGCAGAAAAGGCACAAACTTTCAAAAGGAAATTGCATAAAGGAGTAATATTCAAATGGGACAAATGATGTGAGAAACATTTTCAAAAAATCAAGGAGTATCTAGCCAATCCACTAGTGTTGATGGCACCAATACCAGGAAAGCATCTCCTTCTCTACATCTTAGCTACGTAAATATCACTGAGAGCTTTGCTAGCACAACATGTTGACACATGGATAGAAAGAGAAATATATTACATAAGATGAACTACGGTTTCCTATGAGCATAAATAGCCTATTATTGAAAAAAATTATCTAGCTGTGGTTTTTGCCTCTCAAAAACTTAGACACTACATACTGGCGCATTCTGTCAAGCTAATTGCTAAAATAGATCCTCTAAAGTACTTATTGAACAAATAAACTCTCACTGGACGACTATAAAAATGGGTCATGATCCTTAGTCATGAGTTCAACATAAAATATATGGATAGGAAGTCCATCAAGGGCCAAGTTATTGCTGATTACCTAGCGAATTCTCCTCTCACAGATAATCAACCTCTTCTTATAGAATTTACTGATGAAGCTATCTTGCACCTAACAGAGCATGTACGAAATATGTTCTTTGACAGATCCTTCACCCAACAAGGGTTTAGTGCTGGAGTAATTCTCATTAAAACTCAAGGCTATAATATTCCTAAAGCACATAAATTGTTTTTTCCTTGCACATATAACATAGCTGAATACAAAGCTTTAGCAAATGGACTAAAGATGGCCATTGAATAGAAGATTAAAAAACTGCATATCTATGGTGATTCTTAGCTAGTGATCAACCAAGTCAATGATCAATACCAAAAAAAAGATGAAAAACTCACGCCGTACAAAAGATTGAATGATGATCTCAAGAAGTACTTCATGTTTATCACCTTCTAGCAAGTGCCAAGAAAAAAAAATAGATCCGTTGATGTTTTGACTACTCTAGCCTTAATTTTGCAACTGGAGGAACAAGAGTTTCATTATGAGTTCCTAGTGGAAGAACTCCCCTTCCCTAATTATGAATCTCCTTAATCCCACATTATATGGTCAATTGTGGGTACTGAACCCTCCCTCTATAGCCAAATTTACTCCTATCTCCATGAACATATTATCCCTACCAACCTATCTAAAAATGAGAAAAAAAACCTTATAAGGAATGCATCACATTACTTGATCATGGATAACGACTTGTATAGAAGAGGTCTTGATAGTAATCTCATTAGGTGTCTAGAATGTGATGAGTCTGAGCATGCGTGCAAGGAAGTACACAAAGGTGTTTGCACTCTAATGGCCTTTCATTAGCTAAGAAAATCCTACGAGTAGGATACTACTGGCCTTCCCTGGAGAAAGATGCTATTCAATTATTTGAAACTTTCAAGAAGTGCCAGACCCATGCTAACCAATTGGCCATTCCAAAAATGGGCCTTAGACCTAATAGGGAAAATATATCTTTCTTCCCCTAGAGGACACAAGTTTATTATCATCGCTATTTAATAATTTACAAAGTGGGTTTAAGCAGTCCCTCTCATTAAGGCAAATGGAAAGCAAGTATCCATGTTCATCCTGAACTATATCATAAATAGGTATGGGATACCCTCCTCTATCATCATGGACAACAAAGGAAAATTTAAAAACAAGGATATGGATGACTTATGTGAAAATTTCAAAATCACTCAACATTTTTCTTCTATTTACTACCCTCAAGGAAATGGATAGGTGAAGGCCTCTAATAAGAATATATTGAAAATTGTGCACATAACAGTTAGTAAGTCAGGAAAAGACTGGCATCTTAAACTCAATCTATCCTTATGGGATTATCAAACCAGTATTCATATACCTACAGAGGAAACACCATTGTTATTGGTATATGGCGCCAAAGCTGTATTGCCCATTGAATTAGAAATACCATCACTCCAAGTCAATTTGCATGGACTCATTACTGATGAAGACTATCAGATTTCCTGAATCTAGAAGCTTGAATTAATTGATGAATGTAGAAGAGAAGTATTTGACCATCTAAGGGTATATCAAAAAAGAATGTCTTGAGGTTACAATAAGAAATTAAAGCACAAATAATTTTAGGTTGGTGACCTTGTCCTCAAAGAGAATCCAAATAATCAACAACATCAAGAGAAAAAGGAAAAGTTTGAACCCAACCGGCTGGGACCCTTTGTGATCTCTGCAACATATGTTTTTGAAGCTTATCAAATGTCAACTCTGGAAGGTAAAATTTCACTAACCCCAACAATGCTCTTCACTTGAAGAAGTTTTACACTTGAGCATTCTTGCTGGTCAGCAACATGTACATACATATATGATCTTGAAAAAATGCCAAAAAAGGTAAAAAAGCAGTAAAAGTAAAAAACATTTGGAAAAAGTCCTGAAAAATGACCATCCTAGTATAAACCAGGCAAAGAGGTGCCTTGATGGATCGACAAGAAAAAAAAAAGAAAAGAAAAAACTAAAAAGATCAAAAATACCAAAGAATAAAAAAATCAAGAAAGTGCCCTGGTGAAAACCTGGAAACAGGCGCCTTGGTAGTAAAAAATTGAAATTCTGCCAAGTGGTGAAAACCTGGAAAACATGCATCACTTGTAATCAACGTTCCATCTATCAACACATCACTTGACTATTTTGACCTTGCGCAGGTTGTAAAGATGACATCTTAATTTTGGAACTGATCAACCTCTTGAGTCCTAGGACTGCATCCTAGTTCCTGCATCTATGTATCTCATCAATTTTCCTTCTTCTCCTTTTCTATCTTTGTCTTCTAGCCACCTGGACAATTTTCCACTGACATTGGTGTTTCTCAACACCTTAACCAACAATGTTTCTTAAACACTCTCTTTCAGAAAAACCTGTGTTTTTCAACACACATCAGACAAAACACTTAAAAACTTAGCACCATAAAAAAACAAACACAACAATGTTTCTCAACACCCACATCAAAAAATTACACAGATTGAATGCTTGATGATTTTTTTCTTCGATGTTGTCTTATAGCTATGATTTCATACTATTTTCTTTGATTTTTTCTTGTTGGTGTGGTCCCAATGATCCTTGCATCAAGTAAATAGGGTGTATGTGGTAAGAGCTTCCATATTCAGGTGGATAAGCTTCACATCCCTCGATCCCACTTACTTGCACACTAAGGTGAGGTTGGTCTATCTCCTTGTTTGTTATTCTTCCTGTTTATGTAAAGACACACTCATGGTTATCCTGGCTCTGAATGCCTTGATACTGATGTCTCCTTGTGATATCAACTAGGGAAAATGTTCAGGTCATCTTGGTTCTTATACCTATATGCTTATGTTTTCCCCCATATTTTATCCAATATGAGTCATATTCATATTCTTATGGTTGCGTTGGCACTAGTAAGGATTGTATTGGTTCTGATGTTCCCAACTGCTCGATGATGAAACTAAGGACTAGCAGGATCACTGACTTGATTACTTAGTGTCATAGGGCACACTTCATTCCTAGGCTTTCATAATAGCATTATAAGAAAACACTCAACAAAATAATTCCATAACTGAGCTATTCCTTTTCACCAATTGCTTCCTCGAATCTTTTGCTGAAGTGGTCAACTACATTTCATCTCCTTAAAGTTACCTATCTATGCACACACAGTTAGTAGCAACTAAACAAGATATATATTCATCACAGTGAACAGAACAACATGATCTTAGTATATCATATATGAAGAAAAGATACTATTTGCATACTATTATACCTATTCTTATTTTTCTTTCACATTTACTTTTTGCAGGTTGTTTTGAACTTTCTTTTGAACTTTAATTTGAACTTTCAAAAGTTCAAATTTCTTTGTTAAGCTTGGCTTGCGCATCTAGTGTTTTTGCGGCTTCATTCTGGCTAGCTTTCCTTTAGGTGAGTTTTCCTATTTTTCACTTTAATTTAAACTTTCAAAAGTTCAAATTCAAAAATTCAAATTTCAAAAGTGCAAGCGGAAGTTTAAAGTTCCATTTTCTCACAAGAAGCCATCATGTCTTTAGTCAAGTTCGTCTGTTCAGTTTGAACTTTCAAAGTTTCATTCCAAAATTTCAAATCTGAAGATTTTCTTTTCGGATCCGTAACGAATTTCATATCAAGTGAAGGTAATGATGGTACAGAGAAAGGATTGGCAGGAGATTTTGAAGCATTAATTGATTGTACTTCTTAGGATTAATCATTATTTGTAATCCTAAAGGGTGTGATGAGATGGTTAATTAATGAAATGTCAGAAAATATGTCACTTTGACATTTAATTCGTGCAGATGAATTGAAAGTTTGTGCATGCTGTCAATTCAGGCATATCTTTCATCTTTATAAGAGAAGGTGGTATTTTATTTTTCTCATTGCGGCTAGTTTTATTTCATTATTGTAGTGCCGAGGAGATGAAGGAGGTAATCTCAAGTTGCAGGACTGTCATTTTCATGAAATCTGGTGAGTGGTCGAACTTTGATTTATAGCTTAAGCAGTCTGTTGAAGCTTACCAAGATTTTTAAAGTTTCTTTTCAAATTCCTTCCCTGATAAAGAAGAATATGAGGCATGGACTATAGCTAATTCTTACTCTTTCTTTTCAAAGAAGAAGAAGAAATGCAGGAAAGTGATTGCAGAAGCCTGGTTACTAGATTCTAAAAGAGGCGGTTCCCATCTCCCAAAACCTCTCACTCATGAGCATCTCATTCCCAAAATTAGAGACTTAGTTATTTTGCTAAATAGAGTAAAGGGGAACCATCATACTTTCCATTGGGAAGATTGGATGTTTTTCTATATACAAGTATTAACTAAGGGAGAGAAATTCCTAGATTGGGGCAAACTTATAGCCGAGCAATTGCATAAAGGACTAGCTAACTTCACTGGCATGAGAGGTTTTTATATGTCATCTTTCTTGTTCTATGTTTTAGCCAGTTCAAGAAATTGGCCTGGGTTACCCCATGAGCCCCTAACACTAGGAATTAAGATTTATGACTACTATCAATAATTGTAGCTGAGAAGATGTTCTAAGAACTTTACCAGGGTTAATGATGTGTTTATGGGCCATCTTGTCTTTGAGTTACGAGGATGTTTACACAAAAGGATGTCTGATGAAGCAATGTAGTTAGTCCAAACCTATGGTAGTTTCTTTATACAATTCCCTAGGTTCACATACATTAGGGTGGGTGGATTCAAAGGCAAACCTCTTAGATTGCCTAGATATGCCCTAGATCATCTAGTACTCACTGAAGTGTGCAGGCAATTAAAAATTATAGATAAAATTTTAAGGGGAGATCAGCCTTCGGGGGTTACCTTTCCTATGGAGCTAGGACATTATTTTTGTAAATCCACCTCAGATGCCCTAAAATTAGTAGAAAAGGCTAAGAATTACAAATTCAAAACATTCATTACATGCCCAAAATTTGACAGCAAAGGTTTTGCTGAAGCCTACCTAGTCATGAAAGAGGGTTTCACTCATAACACTCAACTTGAAGACTACTGGGAAGATTGTGAAGATGAATTTGAGGTCCGTAGAAGATTATGGTCCTAACTTACTTTAAGAAAAATTGTGGGAATGAGGCTATCTATGAGTATAAAAGGGGTTACAGAGTGCGAGAATGAGGAGGTACTTGATTCTGAATTTGGCAGCAAAGTGCAGAATGAACCCCTAGTAGAAATTGATTGGAACAGACAGGAAGAGGATAATGTTCAACAATTTTTTTTTAATGTTATCAGGAGGACAAAGAAGTGGTTAAGATATAAGAGATTGGTCAAGATAAAGGAGAATGAGCCAGTCACCCTTAAACAAGCCAAACACACCCTACCCTAGAAATATAAAATTTCTTCTCCTAATGTTTCTATTGAATCTGATGTTGGAAGTGTAGTCAAATTGGAGGTTGATTTGGCTAAAAAGACTTCATCAATAAAACCCCCTATTCCAACCAGAACCACCCATTCTAGAAGTAAAAGGATGAAAAAGGTCACAGTTGATCTTGAGGTTGTTGAATTTGAATCTGGTATAGAGGAAAAAGCTCCCATGGATAACCAGATTCTAGATGTGATGGATCTTGGCAATGTTGGAGAGATAGGGTAAATAGATAAAGAACAGGACACCAACAAGGTTTTATCTATTGATTTGGTTGTGCTGCAAACTCCCCCTGCAAAAGATACAGTGGATACACTGATGTGGCTCCAAAATTCCATTAGCAAGAAAATGAGTATTGTACCTACTCACTACCTAATAATGATACGGTAACCAGATATTTAGGCAAAGAAGTAAAGATGAAGAAGCCTAAAATTGAGACGATGATAGATATGGATGTAAAAATAGGGAACTAGTTTGGAGAGATTTCTATTCCCAAGAACGAGTAGAGCTCAGATGAGGTAACACTTGATGATTTTAAAGTGAAAAAGGTTGATCTTGGTGTGGAAACCTAGGTAGAAGATGTCAAACATCTGGAATCTTCTACCAAGAAGATTGTGAGTAGGGCATCGAAGGATGAAAAGACAAATTGGAAATGAAGTCAACTATCTCACAGATGGCTAGGTATATTTATTCTATCCATCATCCTGATCAAGTAGTAACAACAAAGACCCTGGTAGATTTTGATATGAAATCCCCTGACAATTAACTAATGAAAGAACAAATTGTACGCAATAAATCTATTGCTGAAGCATACACAGGTTTGGATGGATTCAATCATGAATCATGGGAACAAATACATAAGTGATCTTATTTAGACTTATGAAGACACTGTGGCTGCAAAAGATAGCCTAGATATAGAATTGACAAAGTGGAATAAAGAGAAGACCCAATGGATGGCTATAATGACGCAAATAGCTGAAGTGAAGAATTATGGGGTGATGAAGTTCTTGTTTGAGCAGCCTATTATAGGTGTTGACAATGAGATTATTTTTTTCTCACAAGATCAACTTAACTAGAGGAATTCGATCATAAAGTAAGGTATTGAAGAATTTGCTAAACTGGCTAAAAAACTTGTAGCCTTAGCAGGAATGATGAAGAATGATATTGGGTTTATCAAAGTACCACTATTTAAGGAAGATGGTAAGACTCTACAAAAGCTCGAAGAAATGTATCAAGTTTTCAAAGAAAAGGTCCGTATGGTGAAGGAAGCCAAAACACTTACACCTGATGAGTTTTCTCAGATTGCTGAAATAGAATCCATGCTGATCATGTGCCATAAAAATTTGGATTCACACAAAGCAAAGGTGGCTCTAGTTCATAGGGAAAATAAGATTTGGAAATAGAGGATTGCCCACATTGGTATTCTGAATCATCAGTTTGTGGTTCAGTTTTCTACTGAGCATCTGTTATGGCAGAAACTACGGGTGCAATCAAAATCAGCCACAACGACACCTTGAGCTTGGATATAATGTGGGATAATCGCAATAGAATGATTATTTTTGGATTTTTTGTTTTGATACTTTCTATTACTCGAACTACCTTAGAAATATAAAGTTATCTTTCTTAATTTTACTCCTTTGTGGAGTTGGTTTCAAAAACTACCTTAAAAATAGTTATTCTCCAGATATAAATGGCTTATTATGACCTGAGAATAGGGTCGGCCAAATTTTTTAATTTTACTGCTTTCTGATACTTTAATTTCATAGTGATACTTAGATACTAGAAAGAATTTTTGTGATCTGGAAAGATTTTGATCAGTTGGTTGAAATTTAATATATAATAGTACCGCAAATTTGGTGTTTTCATTGGAGTGCATAAATGGAGTTTCTGTTGGAATTATATTTATAATTGTGGTGCTGTATTATGTTTCTTTCAGGTTGTAAAAGAATTCTATTTCTTTTTTAATTATTATCCTTGTTTTCTTTGAAAGAAATTTAGTCTTTTGGCTGAATTCCTGCTAATATCTCAGTGATTCCTTTCAATTCATTCTTTACTCGAGATCTAAATTGTTTAACCTTTAATACTTTAGGGTAAAAAGTATTGTTTGAGAGCTTTGTTGATTCATTATTTGAAAAGCATAATTGAAGATCATTGAAGAGGAAGATGTACCTTTATGCAGAGGGATATGACCATTAAGGCAAGCCCCAACTATTAGCTAATTGATTTCTCCTATAAGGGTAATAGAGAAAATAATTTATTAAATTGTGTTAATTGAATTGAGGATAAATCTATTAACTAGCAGAATTTTTGTGACTCTACTGGGGAGCTGATACTAAGTAGGTCAGTTTCATTATATTTATAAATGAGTAGTTATGGTGTTACGTGCTGATGTGATACCTGGACAAGAAGAAGTCCCTTTAGTATTACAACCAGATTTACATTTTCTAGACACCCAAGAAGACATTATTGCTGATCTCAACTCTGTGGCCTGAAACCTTAGAACTAATGATCAACAATACCAACAAGCTAGGTTGGTAATTAAGGAAGAAGAATAACTAAGCGAATGGTTCAGGGGCCTCCCCGTTGCCCAAGAAGCCGTCGTAGTAGATAGATCAGCCCAAGGGCTTTAAGACTTAATTCTAGATTCCAGGCATTTCACCAGGTCTCAGGCCAAACAAGGTTTGGTAGATCATGATTTAGAAGATCTTAAAAGACTTACTAGTACCCTTGATTTGACCTTACCTCTTTCAGCTAGACATAAACCCAAATCAATTTAGAAACCTATAGCCTCACCATCATTTCATGCTTTAGTTCTTTCAGGAATACCTACCCCTTTGAATATCAATTTTCATCCTATATTAAACCTCATAGTTGCTAATCCTTGGGGTGCCGCTATAGGACCTCTTAACCTTCCCGCACATCACTCCTTACCTAAAGGTGCTAAAGATGTATTTCCAAGATTCAATGGTGCTAGGAAAGTTTCAATTGAATAACACCTGAATAGTTTTAATGTGGCCTGTGGTGTTTTGGCTATACAACACGAAGATGTGGCTGTAAGATTATTTGTGTAAAATTTGTCCAAGGGTGATGTAGAATGGTTTATTCATCTCCCATCTACTTCTATAACGGGATGGGCTGATATGAAGACAACTTTTGAAAATAGATTTAAGAGCACATAAGATGAACATTCACTATTGGCCCAGTTAACACAGATGAAAAAGGAGATACATGAGCCAATGCGTGATTATGTAGCTAAGTATAATAAATTAATACATAAAATTCCTACAGGTAAGACCACTACTCTAGAGAATCAGAAATGTTTCTTTGTGAATTCAATGCCTCCTAATCTTGGATTTCATCTACAGAGAAGTAGACCAACAAATTTGGGTGCGGCCCATACTCAAGCAATCAAATTAGAAGATGATCTGATCATTGCTGGGAAATGGAGAAAAGAAGTTCAAATTTCTCAAGCACAAGTGTCTTCATCCTCATCGGATCCTATAGACTAAAGACTTGTAAATGATATGATTTCTCTTAAGAAGCAACTGCAAAGAAGTAACACCCCTTACTAGGACACTCCTCAGAGATTTCCAAATCAATCTAATGGAAATTTAGGAAGGCAATTAACATTTCCACCCTCTCAACAAAGATTGGCTATAGAGGGTTCCCCAAGCGTGAAGGCTAATATGTGTGTGTTTCATCTAATGGATGACCATGATGGAAATACCTACCTAGAGATGGTGAGATATGTTCAAATGAATACTAAAAAAGAAACTGTTGAATAAATTCATGAGGATGAGGCCACTTCAAAGTTACTTGGTGCATCCAAAACATATTACCTTGAGTACAAATCAGATTCGGACAGAGGTACATACATTTTGGTAACTTTAGAAGAACCCTCGTGTTCAGTGCTAACAAGGAATCAAAACGGATATAGACCTCCACCTACAGTTTCATCTTCATCATCCACCAGTAAGACAAGTGAACCAAACTTTGAGCTTCTCCACAAATAAAAGTTCAAATCCTCGGGAGGTGCCAGTTCTAAAAAGGTTTGATGCTGACCCTTCTTTTGATATTCTTGAATTTTGTAAAACATCTAAAATTAAAATTCCTCTTGTGGAATATCTAAGATATAATCCCAAGGAGCTGGATAAGCTGGTAAATTTCATTAGAGGAAATGAGTCATCAAAGTCAATTGATAATCTGGTAAATACCCAATCCTGTCAGCCTTTTACCTCTAATTCCCTGAGCCAACTGAAATTGTTGAACATACAACCTAGAATGAAATCTTGAATGAAACCTCTTAATCTTTTATGAAGCCTCAAACCTTCTACGTGTCTCTATTTATCCATGACCACAAGCTCAGTAATTTCATTATCGATTCAGGAACTTCAGATAACATAATGCCCTCCTCAATAGCCAAAGTGTTAGACCTGCCCTTAACCAAAAAATTTGGATGCTGCTATTCTATGGATCCAAAGCAAGTTCCTTTGTTAGGGAAGATAAAAGATGCTTAGGTGGCATTAGCAGATCATCCTGTGAAAAGACTTAAACTGACAATATTAGTTGCTGATATTGCCGCCAGTTATGGCATGCTGTTGAGTTGTAACTTCTATAAAGACCTGTAGAAGAGATTAAACTGGATTGGTCCACTAGTACAAAAACAATAATATATGACCAAATAAACTACCAAAAATTGTAGATAAATGACCAAATTTGGTCATGTGATCAGTGGTAGTTTATTGCCGGTCATTTATCTCACGACCAAATTTATGAC